>RCWM02000181.1:402500-985000 GCA_003667255.2 Euschistus heros | reverse complement strand
AACTCAGTTGTTTTCATAAATATTTTTTTTTTTTTTTTTTTTTTTTTTTTTTTTTTTTAAATTGTTTACTCACGTTTTCTCACAAGCAGTCATCGTTTTAATACACAAAAATGTCAATAGATAGTGTGTATTAGCTTACATCACACATCAAAACATTGGCCAACTCAAGAGAATGATTTTTTTTTCTTTAGCAACGAGTTATCAGCAGATTTATGTAAAAATATATAGTAAGGATAGTTAAATGATCAAAATGAATAATGTATGCTACATAGAAACAATTTTATAAATAAATTACTAGTGTCCATAAAAGTTACAAACAATAAAGCGAAAATGCTTCCCCTGAATACTTTAATAAAAGTGAGTTAGTACCTTTTTCCACCAGACTTCAATGCTAATATGTAAAAAAAAAAAAAAAAAAAAAAAAAAAAAAAAAAAAAAAAAATCTTATAAAAAAACATAAATAATATAAATGTTCTGAATTTCATTTATTACTCAAATAATCCCAGACTTCACTAAAAACCAGTAACTAAACACTGTAGATGGGAGGATGAACTGATATTAGTCTGGATGAAGTAATCATGCATCAGGAGTCGAAAACCTTTGTGAACATGTAACGTAATGCAATATAATCTGTATTATAGGATAACAGAACCACTCTATGAATTACTACAAAGTAAATTTTTCTTTGTTTGCTGATGACTTTGCTATTTATATTACAAGTATGTCAATAGAATATATCGAGTGGAAATTAAGAAAAACTTTACTGTTTTATACCAATTTCTTCTGTCTGAATCAAATAATGTTAACACCGGTGAACTCTTATCAATATGGAAATCGCTGACACTCATAGAATAGAATAGAATAGAAAAATAATTTTATTCTGGGACAAAGTCCCTTAAGAATAACAGATAATTGCAGGTATAACTAAATTAAATCTGGTTAGAGACATAATGAGCTACAAAAAAACAAAACAATAATACATTAATGACACTATGAACATAGATGATATTTAAATAAAAAGAAAAGAAAAGAAGATAACATTCTACAGATTAGAGGAGATAGAATTAAATAAGAAAAAAAATAAAATAAAATGATATAGAAAAATCTTTTGGTACAATGATAGGATTTGTATGTACAATAGAAGTACCCAATGTTATATTCATGGAAAGTTAAATTTTTATTAAAAGCAATCTCAATTATTCCAGAACTGAATCCAGCAATGCAAACTGACTAAGTAGTTAGATAGTTAGCAAGCGTCAGTCTGGATGAGAAGGAGGTATTGGAAATATAAATATTTGAATGTTTTCAGGGATTTAGCTTGTCTGATGTGAGGAGGGATGGAGTTCCAGAGGATTGTTGAGCGGAAAAGGAAGGAGCGTTGAAATATTGAAGTTCTATGGGATGGGGTATACAGATCAGAAAGACGGGATCTTGTATGTATTGGATTGACTGCAGATCTGAATTGGAGCTTATTGTAAATATAAGAAGGTTGGAGGGTATTGATAATTTGGTATAGGAATGTTCCATGGAAATATTGTTTACGGAAAGTGGGATAGAGCCAATTTAGTTGGGAATAGAGGTGGGAAACATGGGAACGTCTCGGACTACCGAAGACAAACCTGACGAAGCAGTTCATGATTCGCTTCAGTCTGTCTTCGAGAACCGTCGAGAGGCCACCGTAAACCAGACAACCATAGTCAATGTAAGGGAATAATAAGGAAGAGACTAAAAGTGAATAGTTAATGCAAATATCACCTTTATTTATCCGAATGATTAAGCACACTGAAATAATTGGAAAACAGGAACACTAAAGACGTTTTTGGTGATGAAAAGCCCACTTTTTGAGATGGAATGTCTACACTCAAACCAAGTGTTAGGATTATTTTGAGTTTCCTCTCATTTGGGCATCAGACGGAACGAGGAAGTTGCAAATGTTGCAAGATTAAAAGCTACTTCAGATGTCATATACCAACAAAACAACAGCATTAGGTTGGCTTATTCATGTAAAAAAAAATATATAGGAATCATGGACTACTGAATGGAACAAAACAGATGAAAAATTAAAAATAGTCCTGAGGTATGGAGAACTTCAGAAAGAAGAAGCTGTCTTGGCAAGAATACACATTGGACACAGCCATAAATCACACATATCTTTTAAATGGATTCTATCCACCGACCTACAGAACCTGCAATATACTCCTGACCGTGGTGCACATCTTAATGAACTGCAAAGCACACAAGGATGCAAATAAAGATTGCAGAATGGACAACTGGCTGGACATCACTCTTAGTGACAGTAAAAGTTCTGTTCAAAGTTTATTTAAATAATTAAAAACATCAAACCTTTATAACTTTGTATAATTATGTTTACTTTGAAAATATCAGAAACCAATAATGTTTGAATTTACTGAATGTTAAAAAAAACAACAACATACATTTGTTGGAGCTAATGACTCTTCAGAGTAGATGCTTGTAAGCAAAATAAATAAATAAACTGAGGAGCTTTTAACTGATATAAACATATGTTTCAAATAATTGTGAAAACAATTGAAAATTATTTTTTAAATTATATATACCTTTCTCTTTGAAACCGTACACCTTATATTTCTTAACCACTTCAGTTCTTACCCACCAAACTCATTTTCGTCAACCAAATTTGTATACTACTGCTAATTGCCCAGCTGCTTTTAACAGATCTTTTATAATCCAATCCTCTTCTCTATGGAACTCCATCACTCTAAATGTTCATCATTTAATTACCCTTTCCACTTTCAAATACCACTTCTTTAACCACCTTCTATCCAACCAGATCCAATATTCACTTTTTAGTTGTATAAAATATGAACAATTTATATTCATCAAATTTTATTGTTTTTGTAAAAAATTGATTTAAAATTTTCTGTTACTTTTTATTAATATCTTTTATCATAATTATATGTTACTTTTTTCTAAAAATATTATTTCATTTTAAGGCTCTGAAGGTCTTTGGCTGAACAGTATTTTTTATTCTTAAGGGACAAATAGGTTTTAATTTGGATAGAGTAAAGTAAAGAGCCATTTTTAAAAATAAAACATCGAAACCTAATTTATTTCTTTGTTATCTTGTAATTAGTTTTAAACAATTTAATTTTTTTTTTTGTAAATAAAGAAGTGATGTATTATAGTTATATTTCATATAATATGATTTTTATTTGCATTCAGCAAGAAACATAAACCTGTAAGGAGGTTCTTTGAGAATATTGAAAAAAAATTAATATAATATTTTAATGTAAGACATAATAAAATACGAATGCATGATTAAAATTTTTATTTACTTTTAAATACTGAAAAAACACAACAGTAAAATTATAATTTAATAAAATGTTAAAACCTTTAAAAACTAATATAATACATCACAGAACAGTTCAAAACAAAGTTACACAGAACTTTGATGGCAGGGCCGGCTACAGAAGACCAAAAGGTTGTAGACATCACTCAACCCCGCCTTTAGACTGCAAGTAGTCGGCTATTTCACTGTGATCTCTAGCCAATCTTAAAGCAGTCTGTCCAATATCATCTTCAACATTAAGAGCACTGCCACGGTCAACGAGCAACTGCACCACTGCCAAGTGGTCCCAGCAAGATGCTAACATTAGAGGTGTGAAGCCTTGTATTGTCTTAGCTGTTAGGTCTGCCCCACGGTCCACTGCCATAGTGGTCCTCCCAGTAAGGCAGTGTATTGCCAACGATCTTCCACATCTACCTTCGTTCTAACAGCACTTAGAGTGCTGTGATGTGGCAGTTTTCTGCGACTGATCTTCCACATCCACCTCCGCTCCAGCATCAAGCAGCACTTTCACTACTTATGTGTGCCCTTCCGGCATCAAGCAGAACTGTCACTACCTCTGTGTGTCCTTCCTCTGCTGCATAATGTAAAGCAGTGTTATCATAATGATCTTTCCTATCCACCACCGCTCCGGCATCAAGCAGCACTTTTACTACTCCTTCATGTCCTTTCTCTGCAGCATAATGTAACGCAGTTTTCTGGTAATGATCATTTGTTTTCTCGTCCGCTCCAGCATTAAGCAGAACTGTCACTACTCCTGAATGTCCTCCAATTACTGCATAACTTAATGCAGTCCACTTGTTTTCATCTTTCATATCCACCACTGCTCCAGCATTCAGCAGAACTGTCACTACATCCATGTGTCCTCCATCTGCTGCACGATGTAGGGCTGTACACTGGCTCTGATCTTTCATGTCCACTGCGGTTTCGCCATCAAGCAGTGCTCTTACTACATCAATATGCCCACTGCAGGCAACACGATGCAATATTCCATTTCCATCGCAGTCTTTCAAATGCAGGTCAGCTCCTGCCTCTACAAGAAGCTGCAGGACATCTAGCTTATTATTAACAGCAGCAACCATAGCTGGAGTGTCACCTTTATCATCCTTTTCATCTACTTCCACTTTAGCAAACAGCAGGGCGGACATCAAATCAATGCACCCTACTTCTGCAGCGTAGTGAAGTGCAGTCCGTCCATATTTGTCCTTCATCTCAGGATTGGCACCGTTAATCAATAACAATTTTGCGATATCCACCTTTGAGTTTTTCACAACCATGATTAAAGCAGTAATGCCATTGTTATCCTGAGCATCTGCATCCACACCCATTCCGAGTAGTATTCTCACTACAGAAATATCAGAAGCAACATGTAACGGTGAAAATTTTGATCTTTCAGTAATTTTAGAATTTCAACATTTCCTGAACAAGCTAAATAATGGATAATGGAGTCACCATTTTCTAACCTGAAATGTTGTAGAACACTAGAATCAGCTCCTTCCTCTAGCAACTCCTTGAAACTTTCAATGTTACCCACCCTTAAGCTTTGAACTAGTGGGGTTTTGCCGAGCTGGTTCTTTTCATTCACTTCCATTCCTACTTTCCAGAAGGGTCTCCTATGCTTCATTATGACCTCCTTCAGCTGCAACATGGAGGTAGGTGTCTTCACCAAGCAAATGCTTGTCCACTTTAGTACCGGCCATTAACAGAATGTTCACTATCATTATTCACTGCTTCCTCAAGTGGAGTTCATGGCTTCCAAGTTGGCCTTGAGGAAAGCAAGAGTAGCAACGGAGGCAGAGTTACCAACCCTTGCAGTCAAATGCGAAAGGGTATCTCTAGACTGAGTCAGACCATATACATCAGCACCTTCAGTTGTGCCAGATCAAAAATATCTTAAGAGCTGTTGTTGGCGACAGCATTTTCAAGTTGAATCGCCAGATTATAGCATCCTCCCTGTAACAGAAATACCTAATTATATATAAGAATAAGTAAACAGATTTTCATAAAATTTGAAAATCTGGTATCTTACATATTTAAGACCAATTTCAAAGAATGAAAATACCTTTTAAATACTTTTATTATTTAGGATAAATAAAACGTTAAAAAAGAAGCCAATTCTTATCAAATTTCTTACATACATCTTAATAATTTCAAAGGGTAAATTTATTAACTCATTTTTTTTTCCTGTAATAGGAGGAGCAAACGTAATTTTCTATAGCACTAAAACCTATTCCTCCATCTGAAAAAGACTACCGACCCATCTCCCAACTATCCAACCTTTCCGAACCTTTAAAACAACTAGTTCAAAACCAAATATCCTCTTTTCTAGAGCACCTTAATCCTTTTCAGTCAGGCTTTAGAACTGGCTTTTACACACAATCAGCTCTGGCAAAAATTACCTCGGACATCCACCTAGCCATGGACCATCATAAAATCACCATCCTCATTCTCCTTGATTTCAGTAAAGCTTTTGATACCAATGACCACAACCTACTCCTATACAAATTAGCCAACAACTTTTCCTTTTCTAACAGTACGACCAGATGGAGCCAATCATTTATTTTTGACCACATTCTGCTGTGGTTCAGGGCTGCCTCCTCTATTAGACAATATATTAATGACGTTCATCCCTTCATTAAACATTTTACCACTCATTCCTCCGCTGAAGATTCACAAATATATCTCTCCTTTTATCCCGGTCAGCTACAAGAAGCTGTTGCTTAAATTCAAGCAGATTTCGACACAATATCCCCTTAGTCCATTGCTAACAATATGAAGCTAAATGCAGGTAAATCTAAGGCTTTTGTGTTGGGCTCTAAGGTCCTTCTCAACTCCCTCTCTAGAATCACTAATTTCTCGACAGACTCCTATCCCATAAACTTCCACATATCCATTACGAACCTCAGCATTGTCTTTGACCAAACCCTTTCCTGAAAATATGTTTCTCTTATTATCCGCCGAACAATGTTTAATCTTCGAATCCTAAACCGATCAAGTAATTTCCTTCTGCAATCAATACGCCAACTATTAATTTCTTCCCTTGTATTTCCCCATTTTGATTATGGTAGTATGGTGTACAGAGGTCCCTCAGAATCTTAGGATGCCAAATTGAAGAAGACTATGAACTGTTGCCTGGGATACATTCAGGGAATACCACATCATGACCATATATCTCAACACTACACAAAATTAAAATGGTTATTTCCCTCCTTATAAAGACAATACTTCCTTGGTTTGTTCCTTTACAAATCACTTTCCTCTCAGTCACCTTCCTATATTCTTAAAGCAATAACATTAAAGTGATCAAATAGTTCCTGCAAAACCAGATCCCTTCCTTTGGACTTTTGCCTAACTCCCTTTAACACAGCATCCTTTATTTCCAGAGCATCTAATTTTTGGACCACTCTCCCATCCAACAATCACCATACCTCCACTCTCAACAGCTTTAGAGCCCGACTTTTCCTTTACTTATTAGGAATGCAATCTAACAGTCATATTGAAGATGGAAATATTTATTATAATGGAATATGAATAAAAACAACCTAATTTTGATATGGTTTAGTATTATTTAATTATTTTGCTATGAATTATATTATTATATCAGATAAGATATATTTTTTAGCTTTGTTTACTGTTTTTTTTTTGTTCATAGAATGTTTTACCTTAATATATAATTTGTTATTTATGTAACATTACTTTTTATACCATAATTTAATTTTAATATTTTTATAGATTTTTCTTGCTTATATTATGTCCTTAATTTTATATATGGAATAGGTCACCATTATATTGTTCATCATAATTATTCTTATGGGGTAATGGCCACAGAATAAAATGTATTTTCATTTCATTCCTATATTATGTACAGTTGAAGTTTGATAGAAAGATAACTAACTGGTATAGGATAAGAGTGAGGAGCACAGGCGTACTGGTGGTTATTGCAGCGCTAATCATAGTTCTACTGCTTATCAGAGTCAAAATTTTAGGACATTCTGTTAACTTAAGTAGTTTCAGTACTAGTATTATTAGCCAATAATATTTAATAGGCACTAATTAAATACCAATAAAAAATCAATCACTTACTTATTTAGATATAAGCTAAGGGCGATGATGACAACAGCTCCAGCCAGACTGATACCATGGAAAGGTGATTTTGTTTTTTAAATTCCAGATAACCATATTTCATTTAGATGACATGTATTATAAAATGAATGTGTAGTGATTTTAATCCTGCTCATATGGAGAAACCTTCCCTACTGTTAGTCTAACTGATTGTTAACATTGTGTAAGCCAATTCTTTTGTACTGTTGTCATTTCAAGCTAATAATAACCTTTTCTAAACGTAAAACATTCGTTTTCTTACATTACAATTTTATTAGCTTGAATTAAAACTAAAATTATAACCTTAGGTTCCGGAGATTCAATCACGGTAGTCCCGTTGTTTAGTTTGTGATTTGGTGGATGTGAATTTGTGTAAAACATTTTAAAATAAAACAAATTTTGGAGTACCTTCAGTTTATTAGCGTCGTCCAACGGTTCAGTAGATAAGGAGCTGAGTTCTCTCATTGGCTAAAAACCTTCCGAAACTTCATCTCCTTATCTACTGAACCGTTGGACGACGCTAATAAACTGAAGGTACTCCAAAATTTTCTTTCATTTAATGTTTATAAACTGATTTCAGAGACCACAACATATAATGAAGCTGTTGAAACCCTGACTAAGATTTACGTTAAAGAAAAAGGGGAAATATTTGCACGTCACATTTTGGCTATACGTAAACAACAGCAAAGCGAAAGTGTTGACCAATATGTTCAGGCTCTGAGGTTGTTGACTAAAGACTGTAACTTCAAGGCTGTTTCTGCTGAAGAACACAAAAACCTGTATATTCGCGATTCCCTTATTAATGGACTACTCTCTTCTCAAATTCGCCAACGTTTACTTGAAGAGTCCAAAACATTGAGCCTGGATGACGTCATACAACGCGCACAAACTCTCGAGCTGGCCCAAGCTGAAGGTTACTCAAATGCCACAAATGATATTTTCTTGCACGGGAATTGGCAGTGAACCGAATTCAATTCATCCTTCCTCCCATTCTGGCACACGTTCCGTTGACGCCAAATATCAGACAAGACCACATGATTCGAACGAACTCTGTGCTGGAACAGTTCAGAAGAAGGGCAGCCATTGTTTCTTTTGTGGATTTACTCGCCATCCGCGCTCGGCTTGTCCCGCTTTTGAATCAGAGTGTTCCTATTGCAAAATCAAGGGTCACTATGCCCGTGTTTGTCAAAAATCGAAGAAAAATGATAAGAAAATTAAATCTGTATCTTCAGCTGTTTTAGCGTCACTGAACGACGGGTTTTTGTTTCATTTAAGCCGTGCTGTTTCCCCTGCTCTTGTAGATGGAATACCATGCAACTATCTAGTGGACACTGGGAGTTCTGGTAGCTTTGTCAGCCTTGACTTTGTCAGGGTACACAATATTATTCCAGTTATACCTAATGAAGGAAGAGGTATCCATGGCGTCTACATCCTTATGGACCAAAGTCGAAGGATTCATTCTCATTAATCTCGAAATAGCTGAACAAACTTACAATAAATGTAAGTTGACCGTTCTAAAAAAACTCTGTTCCGATATTCTCATCGGACATGATATACTGAAAGAACATTCGAATATTTTGTTAGAATTTGGTAGTGGTAAGGCGCCTCTCACTATATGTTCATATACAGCTATAGCTAAGATTGACCCTGTACGTCTGTTTGACCACCTCTCTCCAAACTGTCGTCCAATTGCCACTTGATGCCTACCCCTTACCAAATGTTGACCAAATTGTCAGAAAAGTTGCTAATTACAAGCAATATAGTGTCATAGATTTACGGCAAGCGTATCATCAGATCCCAATATGCGAAGATGAGAAGAAATATACTGGTTTTGAAGCAATAGGTAAGCTCTATCAGTTTACCCGCATACCCTTCGGCGTAACTAATGGAGTAGCCTGCTTCCAGCACACAATAGACCAAATAATAACTGCCAGAAACCTCACCGGAGTGTATTCGTACCTCGATGACATAACTGTGTGTGGAATGGATAAATCTGAGCATGACAAAAATTTAAACAAGCTTATGTTGACACTCTCAATAAACTCGGTATTGAAATCAACAAAGAGAAAAGTAAATTTGACCTTGCAAGCGTAAAACTTCTTGGACATCTTGTTTCATTCCACTCAATCAAGCCGGACCCTTCGCGCCTTGCGCCGTTGTTGGATATGCCAGTGCCACATAACTCGGAATCACTGAAACGAGTTCTTGGTTTCTTCGCTCATTACTCGAAGTGGATACCAAAGTTTTCAGATAAAATTCGGGTATTAAATGATGTCAAATCATTTCCGCTGAATCCATCTGCTGCCTCTGCTTTTGAAAATATGAAAAAGGATATTGCTAGCTCAGTCGTCACTACTATTGATGAATCCCGCCCGCATGTAGTGGAAACCAATGCCTCTAAGTTTGCACTAGCAGCGACGCTTAGTCAAGATGGACGCCCGGTTGCCTTTTTCTCGCGTTCACTTAGCAAATCTGAAATCAGTGGTCACCCATCGATTGAAAAGGAGGCTGCAGCTATTGTTGAATCCTTGAAACATTGGAGAGCATTTCTCCTTGGCAAACACTTTCGCCTCATAACTGATCAAGAGGCTCTGTCTTTCATTTTTTGACCGGAAGCATGGGAGTAAGATCAAAAATGAGAAGATCACTCACTAGATGGCGGCTGGAGCTGGGTCCGTTTGTTTATGATATAACTTACCGTCCTGGCCAAGGCAGACACACTCTCCCGTGTCTGTAAAGCTTCAACTTCTACTGACTTGCTCCAAATTCACCAATCTTTGTGCCACCCTGGTGTTACACGAATGTACCATTGGCTCAAACGTAAAAACATTCCCTATTCACTTGAGGATGTCAAGAAGATGAGTTCAAGCTGTAACATCTGCGCTGAAGTAAAACCTAGGTACTTAAAGACTTCTGGGACCCTGATAAAGGCAACCTCTCCATTTGAACACATCAACATAGACTTTAAAGACCCTCTCCCTTCCAGATCACGGAACTTCTACCTCCTCACCATCATTGATGAGTTTTCCCGTTTCCCTTTTGCAAATGCCTGTCATGATGTTTCTGCTGCCACTGTGGTTGAATGTCTCAAAAATCTTTTCTGTTTGTTTGGAATGCCAGCTTACGTCCACTCTGACCGGGGAGCTTCCTTCATGTCTAGGGAAGTTAAGGAATTCCTCCATTCGAATGGTGTAGCCACCAGCAGAACAACCCCATATAATCCGGAAGGGAACGGGCAAATTGAACGCCTCAATGGAACTCTATGGAAAACAATTTGTCTCTCTTTGAAGACTCAAGGACTGCGGACAGAGTACTGGGAGAAGGTCCTACACGAATCGCTTCAAGCTATTCGATCTCTACTTTGCACAGCGACTAATTCCACTCCCCACGAATCCTCGCCGCTCAGCCAATGGAGTCACCTTGCCATCTTGGTTAACCCCTGGACCCGTGCTCGCCAAAAGGAACATGCGACCCAGTAAACATGAAGACCCTGTCGAAGAGGTGGAATTACTCAAGGCTAACCCACATTACGCCCTAATCCGCAAGAAGGATGGATCAGAATCAACCGTTTCTCTGAGACAATTGGCGCCTAGAGAGGAACTCCTGAAATGTTGGAACAGCCTTGCCCTAACGGTAATGAACCCGCTCCAATATTAGAGCCTTCTCACATCGTACATCCAGAAGAACCTTCTGCCACTCCCTCTAATGAAATTGGATTCCATGAGTGTCCCTCGAGACCTCGACATGAGATAAAGACTCCTTCTTACCTCAAGGACTCTGTAGCTAATTGAACCCTGATGTTACGAATCTTAAATAATGTTTAAATCTTTCCTTTTTATCTCAAATATTGTACTTAAATTTTTGCCAAATGTTTTCTTAAAACTCAGGGTGAATGTAGTGATTTTAATCCTGCTCATATGGGGAAACCTCCCCTACTGTTAGTCTAACTGATTGTTAACATAGTGTAAACTAATTCTTTTGTACTGCTGTCATTTCAAGCTAATAATAACCTTTTCTAAAGGTAAAACATTCGTTTTCTTACATTACAGAATGTAACCAAGATAGTTTTATTATTTAGTGCCTTGTTACAGTACTATTCTATAAAAGATTAATAATAAAAGTTTAAAGGTAATTAGAAATTATTATATCTTTAATTACTTTTGAACTTTCATTTATTTCAACCAATTTCAGGGCTCATTTACACTATATTACCAAGTTAAATAAATAAGAATATATCTTGTAAATTTATTTTGAGAGATCATTTGAAAGGGGAAAAAAGAAAAGAAAAGACCAAGAATTATTAAAACAACAATTCATTATTTTATTAGGCAGTCTTTTCAGCAATAATATTGATGGCCATCATCAGTGCCAAAAAAAGGGAAATGTCAACTACATACTTAATCTGGGAATATATAAAAGAAATAGAATAAAGGAAGATAAAAATATACATAAACAAGTAAACAGTAAATGAAATGTAAGCTAAACAGGAAACAAAATTTATAAAAAATATAAGTAAATGAGAATAAGAATGGTAATTATGCTGAGATCATAAGAATAAAAATAATAGTAATAATTAAATTTTTATTTTACTAACAAAAATAAAATATATAAAGTAAGCAAATAAAAAAAAAAAAAAAATAAAAAAATTAAAAAAAAAAAAAAAAAAAAAAAAAAAAGCAAAAGGCTATCTAGGGTTGAAAATATGAATGATAAAACAAAATTATAGATACAATTAGAAGCGTAATTAAACATTAAAGAAAAGAAAATTTTACTAAACCATGCTTTCTCCAATTTAGTTTTAATTTCAATTTCTTAATCTGGTGTGTTCTTTTTTATAACTCTACTCTGCTAAAATTATAACTAACTGAAGAATTTTGATATACTAGATTTGAGCAGATATGTATTTTATTATGAAAGTTAATTGTTTGGACTAAATCAGCAACATGCAGTATGTAGAAAAATTCATTGTGGATCAATTTGTGTCATAATAAGGAGCATTCAGGATTTTACGAAGAACTTTGAATTGTTACGATTGGATAAGAGATGAATCATGGAGGGGTTGGTGGAGCTCCAAGTTCGATTCAGTACATCCGAATAGGTCTAATTACTATCTCGTAAATGTGCCTTTAGTAATTAATTGAAAGTTTAGAACATTAGTTTTGCAATTGTTGAAGTAGTCAAAACTAAAAGCAGTTTCTTGCTGTTTTAGTTTTGTATATCACAAATATTGAAATACTTCTTTTAAAAATTACTTCAATCGCATTTTGTTACTAATGAGTACATTTTTATTTTATGTGTAATTTTAAGAAGGTTCTGAAGATCTAGATGTTTTTTAACATGTACATTTATTATAGAAGTTTTTTGTTCTTCTATTGGAAATAAAGCTGAAAGTACCAGTGCTCTGTTACGGTTTAATATCATTAGGATTAAGGACAACTTAAATTAGTAAAAGTTAAGCTTAACGTTGATAATTATTAGTACTTAAATAAACCTAAAGAATTACATTCTTAGAAAATTTCAATAAGTAAATTTGTCAATTTGCAAAAGTTAATTTTTTTTATTTTAACAGTCCTTCAGTGAAGCTTCGAGGCAGCACTTCTTACCCATCTCCAATAAAAAACTATCAGCTTTTCTTATGGCATCCTTCAAGTGAATATAATCTCCACTTCTCAACTTTTTTTCGAATAGTCTGTCTTTTTTCTATTTTTGTGTGCATATCAAGCATAAATTGGTTTAGGAGATTACGAAACTAAAGTAAATGAGGTTCTTCACCTTCTCGCTCCATCAACATGTAGGAGTAAAAATCAGCTGAAGACAAAGTTTTTTCAAGGTGTATTGCTGTTTGGGTCTCGCTGAGGGATGTTAATACTCTACCCATCTTCTCCCTGGCAGAACATGAGACGATACTAAAAGGTACTAATATGCTCGATAGAACTCACTGATTCTTATCAGTTTCTTATCTTTGCTGTGGAGAACAATGTCTCGCTTTTCAAACACCTGGCCAACAATCAAGACAGCAACTTTGTTAGCAATAGGAGTATTGTAACGTTCTTAGTGAGCATTTGAAGGCTTTCTGTCAGCACTGATAACTACCTGGAAATCTTGTAGATCTTTGGGAATAGACTCAACAGCAGCTCTGAAGTCCTTGATATACTTGTTATGTTCATGAAGGATTTTCTGGAGTTGTCCTACCAATGCAGGCTTGACATTTTGAAAGTAACCACAGCAAATGTCTCTTTCATGGTTGTCATCACCAACAATATTTATTTGAAGAAAAAGATGGCTGCTGTTGTGTTCCGGGTATCAAATTCCCTATTCTGAAATATACCTGTCCTCGCACCTTAAATGTTGGCATGAAATGTCACTTTTTTATCTCTTTGGATCCAAACTACATTTGGAAACAACCGTTCTATTTACAAATATATTTAGAAAATACTCAGCCTCAGGATGTTCGTAAGTAAGGAAGTTGTGCTAAAGTTCAGGATATTCTTGAAAGGGAAGAAGTTGGACTTTCCCATTACTGCAGCAGATGGCAGGGCTCTCTCACATCATAACACCAATTGTAAGTTGACTGTTGTCCAATATCGACTGTTTTGTCTTTATGGTTAATTTTAAATTTATGGTTAAAGGGTGCGGCTTAAGCATCTAACCTATTATTATTCACCCAATAAAAATTATATGAGTACTGTTATTTTACCGCTTTGTAGTACCAATACAGGACAAACTACTTAGAAAATAATGGTTATTTTGCATCTAACATCTATTAAGAAACAATGTACTAAGTTTCATTACGATTTGTAATGTTATTTCAAAGAATTTTCAATGAGCAATCCAGGCCAAGTTTTTTAAATCCCTTTCTCAGCAAGTACCTACAACCCTTGAGGAAGCTACATGCCAAATTTCATTCCAATCCATTCAGTGGTTTCTGATATTTCATGTTGAATGAGGGAGTGGTATTTGACAAACATATAGTAGATTACAATCATCCTTTTGCATACATTTAATAATAGAGCTATATACATTTAATTAATGCTGCCTATTTATTTTTTCAAAATGCATTGGGATTTTAACATAATATGGATCCAGGAAAACTGAAATAAGAATATGTAAAAAAATGTGATGGTTTGGATTGGATTTAAACATTTAGATATGGTAAAATCAAGTCAAAAGTGAGTCCCCTTCAGATAGAACTGAACCTAGGAGCCTGGAACTCTATCTACAATTCCATGTCATATTTTTCAGGTCACATTTTAACTGTTTCTTCTCAGAAGATCACTGCTAATTGTACAAATAAGCATATCTGTGGATGCTACACTAAAATGAACGTAGTTTTGCCAATTTACAAACCATATTTTTATAAATAAATTGTTTTGTAATGTCAAAATTTTTAATTCAATGCATTTAGGACAATGACTATGTTCACTCCACAGGGATGTGCTCGATGTGTTAAATGTCAATGTATTCAATCTTGTTTAGATTCATTTCCAGACTTCATTCAGATTATTCCTCTGATAGTTTTCTCGCCCCATTGTACTCCAGATATTTCTATGATATAATGACTAACTAATTGTCTGCATGTTTCTTGATAAGGAATGGTATAATTGATCTGAAGATGATTTTTCCATTGGCTGAAGTAGAAAATTATTATTGGATATTCAGATAACATTTACTCTCATCCTGAGGAGTTGCTATGTGTCACCAGTGGAGAGAGGCTATGAATAAATGTAATTTTTTTATTATATCCAAAAAAAACTATGGTTTATTTTTCCTAGACCAAAATTATACCATTGGATCTATTTATCATTTACTCTATAAATGCAGCTTATATCTCTGTTATTAAGACTGACAGTAAGACCACATCAATAGTAATGAATATAATTTTCAGAACTATTAAAAACCACATTGCACATGTATTTCTTAAGTGTATGGCCCATAAATCTGTATTTTGAGGTATCACTGAGGTAAAATTCATAAACAGTTTTCTATAAATTATCAAAAGTGTACAGAAATAACGTCAAATCCTAACTATAACAACTCGCTTGTGTCATATCATATGTTTTGTTTTTCTGCAACTGATGGCATTATAAAACATCACTGGGTCCTGGCCTCCTCAAGAAGCTTTTGCCTGTTCACCTTTAATCAGAAGTAAACAAGGGAAGAGGGGGAGGGAAAGAGAGATAGAAAACAAGAGAGAGATTATATCTCATAAGAAAAAGAACATTCAGATAAATTATGACTTGCATCAGATAGGAGGGGAGTAGTCTGGTGGTAAATTCTTAGCAAAAAGGTGTTTACTAGCAACCAGCAAAACAGGAAGATTAAAGACAAAACCCCCCTTTTCTGCCCAGGAAAATTACTGGATAATCTTTTAGAGATAGAATTAGCCTGTAATTCAGTAATAAACTGTGCTTAATTTTAAGAAAAAAAAACATAATTTGCAGCTATTTAAAACTAAAAGAAAATTAATTTATTGTGTTAGCACTAAGCTGGAAGAGCAACTTCTTCGAGCCTTTCTTTACATCATCAAACCCCTGGCATCTCAATCATGTTCCATCTAGTTTTCAATTGAGAAGTTTACTATGCAACCATCCTGGAATAGTCTATCCACCAAAGCTTGTCACACCTCATCATTTTAAAGACATTTAACCTCCAGTAGAGAGTAAAGTTCAATTTTTTGTCCTCTATTAGTGACATATATGTTGAAGAATATATATATATATATAATATATATATATATATATATATATATATATATATATATATATATATGTTGAAGAATCTCTCTTTCAAATATCAGTTCTTGCAAATTGCTTATAGAGAAAGCCCATGTCTCTCTGATTCATAGATAAGCACCGGTCTGATAATTTTTTATTTTTGAACTTCTTGAAAGAAGGTTGTCTATGGAGTCTAAAGCAACATCTATTGGCAGGTACTATTATTTTTATTTTTATTTCTGCTGAAATATCATTGTTGTTTACTTGAGAGCCTGGATATAAAAATTGACCAAAATAATCTATCATAAAAAAAATTAAAAACTGTGTTACTTTGTGTCAAAATACCACAACTTTCAATAGTTATTTTATAGCAGGTAATAAGAATTATTTTAAGCGTAGGTGTGCTTAAAAAAATAATGAGACACAAGTAAGCAACAGCAGGTTAGATTTGAAGCTTATTTGTTACACTTTTTATATTTTAGACTACTTTAGACCAATCTATAACTCTTCAGACATACACATGAGACATTTTCTTTGACTATTGATGAAGGCATGCTATGTAACATCAATAGCAGTAAATAATCACTATAGTATTAAATAATTGCAAAAAACTTTTTTTTTCAATATTTTAAAATTTAATATAATTTTATTTTCAACTTAGTACATTACAGAATGATGTAAATGAGACACCATAAAAATACTGAAGTTACTAAAAGAATCTCAAAACCTTAAATTGGAAGTAAACAAGGAAAGAAAGGGAGGTAAAGAGAGATGGAATACCAAGACAAACAATACCTCATAAGAAAAAGAACATTCAGAAAAATTATGACAGGCTTCACAGAGGCGGTGAGAAGTAAGGTAGTAAAGCATTTAGCAAAAAATTGTCTTACCATAGCAACCAGATTAACAGTAAGATTAGCACTTAACCTATCATGACGGGTCAAATGATCCTTTTGAGAATTTTTGGCAGAAGTTCTTGGAAACAACATTTATTAATCTGCTTTATGTATTTAGAACTTTTATTAAAAAATATATCAAAAGTGTTTTTTCAATGCCAACTTCTACTTATTGTTTTTACTGAGAAATTGTGGTAGAAACAGGTATACATGAAATGTAGGTAGGTTTAGTATTTAACATTAAGCCCCCACTTCCTTTCCAGGAAAGGGAAGAGGAAGGAAAGGATGGGAAAAGAAAAAATTACTAGCTAGAACAGCTTAAAACTTATAACAGCTTAAGTTTTATGCTGTTCTAGCTAGTAATGTTGGCATAATAAATTGATTTTCTTTGTGGTTTAAATGGTTGCTTACCCGAAATATCTTTCTCCTTTAAATTAAACATATTTTATGACCGAATAACAAGATAATTCTATCTCTAAAGTATTATCTAAGTAATTTTTTATTTTCCCATCCTTTCCTTCCTATTCCCTTTCCTGGAAAGGAAGCGGGGGCTTAATGTTAAATACTAAACCTACCTACATTTCATGTATACCTGTTTCTACCACAATTTCTCAGTAAAGTTTTAAGCTGTTATAAGTCTTTCTAGCTTCAGCACTGATACTTGGCAAAATAAATAGATTTTCTTTGATTGTTTTGAAATGACTGCACATCCCCATCACCACTTTACAGATATAATTGCACGTAACAGACTACTATATATATATATATATATATATATATATATATATATATATATATATATATATATATATATATATATATATATATATATATATATATATATATCATTGTTACAACAAATAACCCAAATTCCCAGAATAAAGATATCCAGACTTTGTACAAAACTTGTCCTTCCAAAACAAAAAAATATCAATTTCGATTTAATATTGTTCAATAAAAACATAATAATAATTGTACCAAAATGGTATGTAAGGCAAGAAGTGAGCAATTTCAGTAGTTAGTTAAAACAGCTGTTTATGACATTTTGTTACTAATAACAATCTACTTCTTGACAACATTGCACAAACACAAACCAATGTGAGTGTATATATTCTAAATATTGCACTAAAAAACCATAATAATCGAAAAATTACACAACCATACAACAACTGACTGAATGTTGGAGGACCAAACAGTACCTGAATAATTTTACATATGATATAAACAGTATATTAATGTATGTACATACCTAAGGGATACAATAAGAGAATGTTATGGTGGAACTCAGAGCGCGTGGATCGTGTTAGAGGTGGGACGAAAATTAACTACAGTCACTAGAGTCTGGGGATAGGATATTCCACGAGCCGAGGATGGCCGATTCCACCCGAACCTGATGGCCGAATTTACCCGAACGTCCCCCACTACATTCTCTCGCAGCTCTCTTCTTACCTTGCGGATAGGATATTCCCGTCGACCTCGCTAATTCTACTGTAAGGCTAGAGTATGGGTATAGGATATTAATTAATTAATAATATTAAAATTAACACTATACATTAATTAATACTATATATTAAAAAATTAATTAGTCAAAAAATCATTTAAATGTAGAAAAATTAAAACGTCTACCGTTTGCCTGTCATTCCACTAAAATTCCTGTTATTCATAATATTCATAATTCATAAGACGGAAAAAAAAAAAAAAAAGCGCAATCGGCCGAAAAAAAAAAATTAGGCGTTTATTTTTCAAAAATATTAGTCAAGAAATTTTTTAAACTAAAAACTGATTCCATTTTCAGATTCCTCATCTCAAAAAACACGTAGAAACCAAATTAGGTCGAAATCAAAAATTAGAATGTTTTTACCTCCAAGAATGTGTAGGATTTTAGAAGGCAAGAGGCTGTCAACTTGCTACGAAACGTACATAATTAGCGCTATCTCACAGATTTCGCCACCGATTAAAACCATTAGAAAATAAAAAATTAGGCGTTTATTTTTCAAAAATATTATTCAAGAAATTTTTAAATTCCTCTTATTCATAATATCTCTATCTTGACTAAGAGCTGAGAAAAAAGATAAAACCTATTACAAAATTGCCTCCTTACCGTGCGGATAGGATATTCCAGTCGCTCTTACTATTTCATAATTCATCAGAAGAAATCTGAAAAAAAAACCCTTACACGTTAAATTTGATCAAAATCGGAAAATCTATTTTTTTTTAACCCCTTTCACCATTTTTTGCGGTTGAGATTTTAGCAACCACTTCTAACGGCTGTAACATTTGCTGTGGTCAACCGATTAAAAAAGTAGATGCATCCCTAGAATCAGCGTGCGTTCCGCTTTCTATTAGTGTATATAACATTGGGTTTATTCCAAATTTCAGTGGACATAAAATAATTTTTTTAAAAATATCCGAGATCAAATATAACTTGAGTTATCTCAGTGAGGAGATATCCTGCGACCTCCGCATTTGTGCTAATCTATGCAGTTTTACGGCTTCTATATGCCATTAAAATTTGGTTTTAATCGGTGGCGAAATCTGTGAGATAGCGCTAATTATGTACGTTTCGTAGCAAGTTGACAGCCTCTTGCCTTCTAAAATCCTACACATTCTTGGAGGTAAAAACATTCTAATTTTTGATTTCGACCTAATTTGGTTTCTACGTGTTTTTTTGAGATGAGGAATGTGAAAATGGAATCAGTTTTTAGTTTAAAAAAAATTTCTTGACTAATATTTTTGAAAAATAAACGCCTATTTTTTTATTTCGGCCGATTGCGCTATTTTTGTAATTTTGTAATACGTATTATTTTTTTTTTTTTCAGCTCACAGTCAAGATAGAGAAATGATTTTTTTTCATGTAAAATTGTATTATCGTTTTCTATTTGAAATAAAAAAGTTTCTTTATCTTTAAAACACGACTTGGCTTGAGGATTCAATATATAGTATTAATTTTAATATTATTATTAATTAATTTCCTATCCCATAGTAAGAGCGACGGGAATATCCTACCCGCAAGGTAAGAAGAGAGCTGCGAGAGTATGTAGTGGGGAGACGTTCGGGTGGAATCGGCCAACTTCGGCTCTTGGAATATCCTATCCCCAGACTCTAGTGGACTATAGTCTGGGGATAAGATATTCCAAGAGCCAAGGATGGCCGATTCCACCCGAACTCCCCCCCACTACATGCTCTAGCAGCTCTTCTTACCTTGCGTATAAGATATTCCCGTCGCCCTTACTATTTCTACTGTAAGAATGAATGAAGTATGGGGATATGGTATTAATAAATATTAATAATGATTAATATTATATTATAATTAATACTATATATTAATATTAATTAATTAATTAGTCAATTATATATATATATTTAATTGAAAATTTAAACGTATTAGTAAACATACATACATTTAAACGTAACAATTTTTATACTAAAACTCATTTCATTATCAGATTCCTCATCCCAAAAAACATGTAGAAATCAAATTAAGTCGAAATAAAAAATGAAGGTTTTTTATTTTTTCAAATATATTAGTGAAGAAATTTTTTTACCTAAAAACTGATTTCATTTTCAGATTCCTCATATAAAATAACACGTAGAGACCAAATTAGGTCGAAATCAAAAATTATAATTTTTTTACCTCCAAGAATGTGTAGGATTTTGGCAGGCAAGAGCCTGTCAACTAGCTTCAAAACGTAAATAATTAGCGCTATCTCACAGATTTCGCCACCGATTAAAACCAAATTTTAAGGGCATATAGAAGTCGTAAAACCACATAGATTAGCCCAAATCCGGAGGTCGCAGGATAACTCCTTACTGAGATAACTCTAGTTATATTTCACCTCGGAAATTTTAAAAAAAATTACTTTTTGCCCTCTGAAATTTGGAATAAACCCAATGTTATATACACAAATAGAAAGCGGAATGCACGCTGATTCTATTGATGCCTTTACTATTTTAATCGGTTGACAAATAAATAACTGGAACCACTAATTCACTTTTTAAAAACTTTATTTAAAGCAAACTTACAAATAGATCTTAAACTGACAACAACTATGTACAAAGGCTATGACTGAACTGATTGAACTGATTGCTCTCTCCTAGATCTGAGGAATATATATACTAGATCTCTGAGAATGCTGACTAAGAGGTATCTGAGGACTAGGTGGGTTCATAACTCCTCCCTTCTGAAAATTCGAACTCTGAGAGAAAATTGGGTCATTTTGGACAAGAGGGAGATTTACAGGTGGGCTTGGAAATCCTCTGTTTTTACAAATTTTCAATACCTTATAATATAGTTGAATTAAATGAATTACAATAAAATAGGAGATGGTAATATATACAAGCAATAATGGGGTAGAATACAATATTGGGTGATAACTAGTTTCTAAGGTTTCAAACTCTTCATGTGATATTACAGGTACATCTATTTTGTCAAATGTAATATTTAATATTTTAAAATTAGTGAGCTTATGATTAATAGATAAAGTATCAGAATTTATATAAAATTTTCTAGTTTGGTTTACAATAATTTCCTTATTATCTAACTTAATAATAGAAGTAGTTGGTAAATTAACAGGAAAAGTTCCATTGCTGGATATGATTACATAAGATATATCAAAAGTTAAATAAACATCAATAATGTCAATATATTTAATAATAGGAGAAGGATTTATAATATTAGTAGAAATACATTGTGAAAGATTATTCCTTAAAGCGCTAAAGATACAAGTGTCATTAATTATCCTAAGGTTAGTACAATAGTAATTAGTTTTAATAAAAGTACAATTAGCAGTGAACATTTCATGAATATTATACAATATAAGATTATGCTTAACTAGGGTAGTTATAACTTGATTTTTGTCTTTAATCGGGACTGATAAAAGATATATCGTATTATAGACTTGAGATAGTTTTGGTATTGATATTATATAATGAATTATATTTTGTCTGATTGTACAAGAGATTTTGCTAGTCAGCCAGGTAGTTTCTAAATCATTTGAAATTAGGGTTTTATCATCAATATCTGTCTGTTTAATTATGTTAGAATGAGGGATTCCCATTCTGCACATTTCCAAAGAATTTTCTATGTCAATTACTTGAATAGTTAAATAAGTAAGAACATTATATAGTTCGTTATAATACATTGTTGTCTGTAGTCTGTCCATTGTATTGGTGACTTCGCTTAATTTAGCATTATTTTTATTTAATAACTTAACATCTTTTTCAAAAGTTTCTGTTAATTGTTTACTACTAATTTTTTTATTTCACTGGCAATGTTATGCTCCATTCGATAGTTGTTATGTTCTAAAGTTTCAATTATTTTATCATAGTGGGCTTTGTCTTCCGCATCCATGTTCCCAGTAAGCCAGCTGATAGCGCTGCCTAAGCCATTTATTATTCCACGCCTGGTTCTGTTACCTCTGGGTATTATATTGTTAATTTTATCCGTGAGGAAATTTAATTGTTTAAAAGCCATTTCTTGTGCAACTGTATTATTTTTGGGTTTTAGGGCAAACCTAAGTCTACTTAATTCATCAACTAATTTCGATAAGTCTAAAAAATGTATAATAGTTTTATATTCTGATATTACTTTCGATTCCGGAACTTTAAATGTTATAAGTCCTGACGAATGCTGAACATTGGTTACTTTATATGCTGAAGTTACTATCAATATCGCTGAGGTCACTAGATACCATTTCTCCATCTGAAACAGTTTCAAATAATTTTTTCTTGCGATTTCGTTTAGATTTTCTTTTTCTAGCAATATTGTCAGTATGAACTTTTATGGTTTTATTTCTATCTATAAATGGTATGACAGGTTTATAAACATTTTCAGATTTATCCTTTATTCTTCTTTTGACATAAGGTTTATCTTGTTCTATCACAGGATCCTCCCGATTCTTGTTTAATTTGCCGGTTCTTTCCTCCTTTTCTTTATTTATGGCTATTTTTAATTTATTATGAACAATATTCATGTTTTTGTGATATTCACTTACAAGCTGTTCCTTAATTATTCCTTCATTCTTTTCAGGGTCTTTTATGATTCCGTAGGTAATCTCGTTTGGAGTAAGTTTAAGCGTTTGATTGGTTGAATTATTAAAAGTTAGTGTTGCTAAATTTAAATTTATTTTTAAATCATTTCTTGGATTTTCTTCTTTTAAAGCTCTTAAGATTTCAATCAAAGTTGATTGGGCTCTATTTAAGAGTCCTAGGGAGTTAGGGTGGTTAGGCGTTGTATAGTAAGCTTCTATTCCTAATGATTCAAGGAAATTTCTGATTAGGTTGTTACTAAATTCTTTTCCGTTGTCCATTTTTATTCTAATGGGATTTGGAAATAGGGCCAAATATTCGGTTAGTACTTGAAATATATTAATTGCATTTACATGTTTACATAATCTTGAGAAAAGTTTTTTTGAAAAGGTATCTATTATGGTTACTATATTATGAGAATCAAACTTTAATATGTCTATCATTATTTCCTCAAACGGTCTTTCCATTGTTGGGGTTATTTGATATTTAGTTTTAATAGGCTTTCGCTCATATTTCACTTGCCTGCAAATAGAACATTTGTTTATAAATTCAGATATGTCATCTTTCATATTGGGCCAATAATAATTTCTTTTGAGTTTCTCAAATGTTTCTATTATACCTCTATGGTATGATTTTCCTGTATGGTACGTTTCTAACAGTTCTTCTTGCTCATCTCTTTCTAATACGTCGATTAGTTTTCTTTTGTATCTTTTTATTTTTACGGTGGGGAATTTATTAATTATTATTTCGGTCAATTTGTTGTATATTGCTTCAAATTCAGTCCTTACAGACTCAACATTTGGTTCACAATAGACACCATACACGGTTTTTGGTTTTATTAGTTCAAGAAGTGTTTCTTCTAGGTTATTTTTCCAAGGGTATGGAGTTTCTAAATAAATTCTTGTCTTACCGAAGGGTTTAGTAATAATGGGTTTGGCTGAGCCCCTTTGAATTAAAATTTGGAATTTTTCGACATTTATTGCTCTATCTTCTGGTACTATAAGAATCTGTTCATTGCTTGAATCTTGAGAATGTTGGGTTGGAGCTAAACTTAATTGTTCATTTTGAGGGGGAGGTAATTCTTGCAAAATTTCATCATAGTCTTCTGGAGGTATTGGTGGCAATTCTACATTACTTGTTTCTTGTAAAATTTTGTCTAGTTCTTCATCTGGATCTATATCCATTTCATCAATTACATTTAATTCATATTCATTTTCTATATTAATTCTACTTAGAGCGTCAGCTACAAAATTGGTTTTTCCGTCAGTATGTTTTATGTCAAACTGAAATTCACTCAATAAAAATATCCATTTCATGATTCTTGTATTATTATTTTTCATCGTAAACAACCACTGTAATGGTTTATGATCTGTGATTATTGTAAATTTTTGACCGTATAAATATGGTTTGAAATGTTTGCAAGCGTACACAATGGCAAGGAGTTCCTTTTCTATTGTGGAATATCTTTGTTCAGTTGCGGAAAGAGTATGAGAGGCGAAGGCTATAGGGTGATCCCTCCCTTCTGAAATTTGGGAAAGTACTGCTCCCAGTGCTGTATTACTAGCATCTGTCGTTAGTAACATGGGAGAGTTAAAATCTGGGTATTGAAGTATCGGGGCATTTATTAAATGTAATTTAAGTTGTTCAAAAGCGTTTTTGTATTTGGTAGGGTCAATATTACTCTCGTCTCGTAGCTGATTAGTTAAAGGTTTTGCTATCTGAGCATAATTTTTTATAAATTTTCTGTAATACCCTGACATTCCCAGGAATTGTTTAATTTCTTTAATGGTTTTTGGCAAAGGAAATTTTTCTATCGCATTAATTTTTTTTGGGTCGGTTTTAATTCCATCTTTTGTTAATATGTGCCCTAAAAATGGTAATTCAGTTTTCATAAATTCTGTCTTGTCAAGTTGAATAGATAGTGAATGTTCTTTTAGTTTTCTTAATATGGTTTCAATATGTTTCAGGTGATCTTCGGGAGTTTTAGAATAAATAATTATGTCATCCATATAGACGAGCGTGTTGTCGGTGTTAGATAGCATTGAGTTCATTGCACGCTGGAATGTAGGAGGTGCATTGCTCAGCCCGAAGGGCATTCTTAGAAACTCATAATGACCTGTGTCTGTTGAGAATGCAGTTTTCTCAATGGACTCGCTCGACATCTCAATCTGGTGGAATCCTGAAGTTAAATCAATTGTTGTAAAATATTTTGATCCATGCAGTTTATTCAACAAATCTTCTATATTAGGTAGAGGGAATCTATCTGGTATTGTTTCAGCGTTTAGTTTCCTATAATCAACCACCATTCTAATTTTCTTTTTACCCGATGCATCTTCTTTTTTTGGGACTATCCAAACTGGGCTGTTGTAAGGGGAATTACTCTCTCTGATAATACCATTTTTTAACAATTTATTGATTTCTTCGTCGACCTTTTCCTTAAAATATTGTGGGTATCTGTAATTTCTGGTATAAATTGGTTTATCCGTCTTCAATCTAATTTTATGTTTCAAAAGGTTTGTTGGCTTTAACTTTTCGTTTTCCGACTTAACAATTTCTGGATATTTCATTAAAATA
The DNA here is from genome assembly GCA_003667255.2 of Euschistus heros. NCBI lineage: Eukaryota > Metazoa > Arthropoda > Insecta > Hemiptera > Pentatomidae > Euschistus > Euschistus heros. The sequence continues at coordinate 959,363 of RCWM02000181.1, read as the reverse complement.
TCAAATAATTTTACTTTAGTATTCTTTTCTATGTGATCATGTCTTACTAACTGATATAATTCTTTTTTATTATTAATGATATTTAATTCATTGCTATCAATATTCATTATTTCACCATTTAATATTTTTATTTTTAATTTATTAAATTTAATTTCTTTGATATCTTTTGTAATATTAATTTTAGTTTCTAATGCTTCCATTGTATCCATTCCTAATAGCAATTCATATTTTTGACTAAATTTAAATATCTTAAATCTAACTAAAAATTCATCTCTCAACCCTAGCCTAGGAGCAAGATCAATTAGCACTGAGCCATTTCCTCTCTCACTTCCTACGGGGGTGATGACTATGAACTCTTCCGATTTAATTTCAGTTCCTACGGGTACGGAACGGGGGTTTATATAATTAATTTCGGATCCTGTATCCACTAACCAATGGTCGCCAGTATTGTCTTGAAATGAAGGAGAATCATGTAAAAGATTTAGATGGTATACTGGGCATTGTCTGGTGGTTCCGTTTTTTGGTCTCCTACTCCTAAAAAATTTTCAAATTTCGTTTCCAATTCCGCCAATCTTGTTTTTAATTCCTGATTTTCCTCTTCCAGGTGATGGAAGTTGTTACTTTTCACTGTTCTCATAGAAACAGTGTTTTGAGAATTTGGATTTTGATGTTGGGGTTGGTTATAAGTTTGTTGTTGGGGATGATTATAAGGTTGTTGTTGTTGTTGTTGATTATTAAAATTAAAATTTGAAGGGTTATATGGGTTTCTTATTTGGTTACTATGACCTCTATATGGCTGTTGGTCTTTGTAGTAATTTTGAGGGTTATAGTTTCTATTATATCTCTGCTGAACAGATCCTTGGTGGTAATCGTTCTGTGGTTGATGATATTGGGGGACTTTATTGTAATTAGGATGATTATAATTATTATTTGATGGGTTTTGATATTTTTCGGGCTTATTTTGGGGTTTGTTTTGTTTATAATGGTGGGGCTGGTAGTTTCTACCATGACCTTGGGGGTATAAGTCTTCCATGATTATTCTGCATTCGTTGTACAGAATATTTTTCATGTCTGAAAGTTCTCGAATAGTAATGTGATTCAGGGTGTCTTTTAATCTAGGATGTAAATTCCTGATCACGTGATCGACTAATATTCTCATTTGTGTGGCGGTTTCCTGTGGTTTATTTTCGATAGATATATCAACTAATATTCTATTTTTTATTAGTATTTCATAGGGGATTACCCGGTTTATATAGTCAATTGGGTGTTCATTCCGATTAATGGAAATTTGTGATGCTTCGTATTGTAGGTGCGTTGTTGTCCTACTGTCTCTAAACTGATTTATTAATCTAGTTTTGAGCTCGTTCACGGTCCTAAAATTTTCGTACATGCATAGATGTCTTGCCGTACCTTCTAATCGAAACAATGCTTTTTGTAATAGCAATTGTTCATTTTCCTCCCTATTAAGTATGTTTTCGTTGCAATTGGCATTATAAATAAGCTCAATTGCTTTGATAAAAAATACGAGTTGTGATGGGTCACCGTCATAATGTGGTAGGTGATCGTAACATTCTTTTGTCATTAGTTTGGTAGTCATTTTGTTAATTTCCTCTTCAATTTTTTCTAACTCAAATCTATTTTTATTTAATATCTTTTTTAATTTACCCTTACAATAATCTTTTTGCATAAAAATTAAATGTTTTAAATGTTAATAATAATAAAATGTTAACAATAATAAATGTTTAAAAATGTTTACAATGAAATGTTTACCTTAAAATAAAGAAGTGTTTTATGGTGAAGTCCAGTATTTAATATTTTTCTTGACTGGCGCTGAAGTATTGAAATACACCTTCAAGTGAGCTGCTCCAGATCCTGTTCAATATTTCATCGGACCTTCTTGACCAGTTCTTCAGAGTGGTAGGCGAGTATCCCAAATCCTGTTGACCAATGGGTCTATTTCGTCAGATTTTCTTGAATATCTTTGCCAACCTTCTTCTCTTCTAGCTTGAAGTGCACCAGTCCCTATTTGGGCGCCAAATAAATAACTGGAACCACTAATTCACTTTTTAAAAACTTTATTTAAAGCAAACTTACAAATAGATCTTAAACTGACAACAACTATGTACAAAGGCTATGACTGAACTGATTGAACTGATTGCTCTCTCCTAGATCTGAGGAATATATATACTAGATCTCTGAGAATGCTGACTAAGAGGTATCTGAGGACTAGGTGGGTTCATAACTGACCACAGCAAATGTTGCAGCCGCTAGAAGTGGTTACTAAAATCTCAACGCCGAAAAATGGCGAAAGGGGTAAAAAAATAAGTATTTTCTGATTTTTATCAAATTTAATGTGCAAGGGTTTTCTTGTGCTCTGAATCCAGATCTGAGGTCAGTTTTCCATTAAAAAAATTTCCCATCGATTTACAGCTGATTTTATTGGAATTTGGCCATATTTTTCGAATTATTGAGCATCCTCAAGCCAGGTCCTGTTTTGAGGGTAAAGAAAGCATTTTTATTTCAAATGGTACTCTAGTCTTACAGTAGAAATAGTGAGGGCGACGAGAATGGAATATCTTATCCGCAAGGTAAGAAGAGCTACGAGAGAATGTAGTGGGGGAGGTTCGGGTGGAATCGGCCTTCAGGTTCGGGTGGGATCGGCCATCACTCGGCTCATGGAATATCTTATCCCCAGACTCTAGTCTCTAGTCCGGCTCATCCCTACCAGTCGCTCACTAGCAGCCACTGAACACGTTTCAGACCTCTCTTTGTTATATTGTATATTTGTTTTTATTGTATTGTTTAGTTTTTGCACAATCTATTTTCAGTCATAGTGAAACATAAATTTATAGTATGCCTAGTTAATAAAATACGTGAATATTAGGAAAAAATAGACAAATATTTCTTCATAAATAAAAAGGTAAGCCCAGAGTTTAATTCTTTACTTACTGATAAGACGAAACTGCCAGTCCCCACCCTTAGTACTCCCTCCTCTTTTACTAGCTCCACCCACTCTACATTATGACGGTGTGCCTCGTGTCTAATTCTTCAGTTAGTAGAGACGTAAAAATCTCAATTATGTGCACTAACTGTCATGTAATTTTTCATAAAAATGCAAGGGGGTCAAAGTTCTAGACGATAAAGAACTAAAAACCATGAAATGTGACCCCTCTTGCAACAAAAAAAAAAAAAAAAAAAAAAAAAAAAAAAAAAAAAAAAAAAAAAAAAAAAAAAAAAAAAAAAAAAAAAAAAAAAAAAAAAAAAAAAAAAAAAAAAAAAAAAAAAAAAAAAAAAAAAAAAAAAAAAAAAAAAAAAAAAAAAAAAAAAAAACAAAAAAAAAAAGCCCGTCTGGTAAAGAGAAACATTTAGCCACCAAATCAGGGGATCTATCTGAGTCCGGCGTAAAAGAAATATTGTTCCAGATTAGTAATTTGGCCAGTGATTTTAAATAGATGAAGGAAACGTTAAAGAAACAAACCGACATTTCCTTCGATAATTCCGAAAAATTAATAAATTTAGACGACCACGCAAGGAGACAGGAAACATTGATAGAGGAACTGTTAGCTGAGAATAAATCCCTGAAAACCAAAATTACAAAGATGGAAACAAAAATAAACATATTAGAATAAAAGCAGGTTTGTAACTCCTTGGAAATTAGAGGCGTTCCTCAGAAGTCAGGTGAAACTTCAGAGGGTATTGTTTCTTCCATTGGATCGGCCGTGGGTATAAAACGCAAGGCAGAAGACTTAATTCCGTGGAGAGAAAAAGATCGAAAGGAGAATCCCCCAGACCTGGACCGAACATAGTTCGGTTTGTCCGCCAGGCAGTGAGGAATGAAGTTATCCGGCTCCGAAAGATAAAAAGTGATTTCTCCACTAGGGGAGGAGAGGCACCTAGGGTGAGAGAATGATAAATAGGGCTGCGAATTATATGCAATAAAGACTGAAACATATGCACATATATATGCAAAGATATTGTGTAAAATATGCAATTAAATACCGAAAATATGATGCAACTATCTACATTATTAGAAAAATAAAAAAATCGCAATACAAACCTTTACTTTAGTAAGAACTCAATTTTAGAAAACCAATAGTGTTGAAAGGGGAAACATTAGGAAGAAAAACATTAAAAAGCGAATATTTAAAAAGAAAACATGTTAATCACCTTTAAACAGAGGACATTACATAAGAAAAAAAAATCATGATATTAATTACTTGAAAACTTAAAAAAAGCACTAACAAAATATTTATACTTTAGACTAGAACATTATACATTTAAAACATTAAGCAACGACCATAAAGAAACTCTTCCGACTTATTCATACCACTTATTTACTGTTGCAGATTTGAATAGCGACAATCACTCTTTCAGGTTTTCAAACAAAATAGATTGTCTATTTGCCTGAAAATAGATTTGAATATGAGCGCTCCACATCATATAAATATAAAATGTCTCCTTCACGCTTGAAAGTCACATTTCAAAATTGACGTACGTACTTTCCAACAAGATCTTTTGTCTTTGAAGGAGTGATTTTCGTTATTTTAGGTTAACTCAGTTACGAATGATGTGTCACGGAGAGACATGGACATGGAGACTCTGTCATGGAATGGTGGTAGGGAGAAAGGTAAGATAAAAAGTGAAGTCATAATATTCCACGCATTTGAGCTAAACGAATTTTCGCATTAAACAATTCGAAGATACGATCAAAAGTTCGCAGAAACCGAAGAATCGGCACTTTGACACATACAAACTCATTCTTTAGCGGAAAACGAAAATGGGAGGAGGTCTTATAGCTATTTTTCGGTTTTTATTTATATATACTTTTTTTGTCAGCTCGGAAACATAAAAACATGTTAAATGCTGATATGCCAAATATGCAAGTCTAGTTCAAAATATGTATAAATATGCATTTATGGCAAAATATGCACAAATATGCAATATAAAAATAGCTCAAATTGATCCCAAAGGCCTCAAAACATATATTTTGTGATGATATTAGATGTTTTAGTTAGTTAGGAGAAATATGCAAATGCATATATTTCACAGCCCTAATGATGAGAAAATGTATGTAGGAGAGGAAATAACTCCAGTCAACCGCCACTTGTACTGGCTTTACTCCTTTACTCCTCGAAACATAACGTACCGCAATATGGATGCTTTAACTTTCCAAATGATTCAAGCTGACCTAGAATCCATAGACTGGAATTCATTCTACTCCATACCGTCCTTAGATCCTATGGTCGAATTCCTAACTTCCAACCTCTTATCCATTTTAAATAAATATTGTAGAAGATGGCTGTTGAGAGGTAGATGCCTCTTACACAACTTTGGGAGAACCACGCTTACCAGAAACATACAGCGCATGCTGTGCTGTAAAAGTCAATTTTTCACAGCCAAACTTCAATAACTCGCTGTCTTTTCTTTTTTTTGTTTTCACACTAGAACATTCGAAACATTTTTCAGAGCGTTTTAAGCGTTGACAAGTAGGCTGGATAACTGAAATACTAAAATCCAAGTCATCGGAATCAAGCCAACTAGAGTATTTATTGAAAAAATCTTTCAATTTTCGGTGACATTGAAATTTTGACAGAAAGATGGGAAATTCTAATTTTCAAAGGCCTAATATCCACATTTTCTTGATTATTATTGTTAGGATAAATTTCAGCAAGTGGACTTGGCGGTTTTTTGGGGGAAACTTAACCCACTCTTCAAAACATTTCCCCCTCGTGATTCGGAGTGTTGTGTCTGAAAAAAATTATTTATCACCCAAAACGCAAAAATTCTTTGCATCAATTAAAGACTAGAAGGATTGATGAAACAAATCCCACAAACGAATCCTTAGGGTAACTTGGGGATTATATAGTTTTTCGTTATTCAATAGGGGCATACATTTACAAATTGCTAAATTAACTCTACAGGTAGATTCCAATGTATATTCAATAGCGAGTGTGGAATTGTTAAATAAAAGCAAAGAGACTTTGCGCTAGACCCACCTTGAACATAATAAATGGCCATCGAATAAAGATAATCCCACTGCTGGTTATTAGGCACTTGTGTAAACAGGAATGATTCACTCATTTACTATTTATTTGTAAACGCGGTATGGCGGGAAATATAAGTATTAAGCGTCTTACCAACTAATATTAAAAAGGTCAAGCAAAGGAAATTTCAAACTTTTGACTTGATTTTTGTCCACCTAAATTAGTGATTTTGCCTTGTGTGCGTCGCCAGAGGAAAATATATCCGGACAAAACATCCCAAAGATTTAATCACCTCTAAATCCCTCCGTACCCGAACCCAGTCAGCCTTACGTCGATTTAAATTCCAATATTTCCATCAAGCCTTTTCCAAGTATTCAGATTCCCGCCAAAACTGGAAAATCCTCCGCCAAATTCCCTCCTTAACATCTCTCGTATCATATCACTCAAGACGAACTCAATAAGTATTTTACATCATCCGACTCACCCTCATCATTCCCAGTTTACAAGCCGAATAATACAAACTTTTAAAAACCGATAAATCCTTCTTTTCCTATATTGAACCCTCCCAACTAATAGAGGATGTCACGTTCCAAATCATTTGTACCAGATGGGATCCCACTATTATTAAACTTTGCCTTCCAATAATCCTAGCACCTCTACTCCACATTTATAACTTCTATCTCCACAACTCTATCTTTCCACCCGCCTGGAAAAAAGCTATCTAATAAAGTTCCTAACCCTTCATCTGAAAAATACTACCGACCCATCTCCCAATTATCCAATCTTTCCAAACCTTTAGAACGACTACCTCAAGCCCAAATATCCTCTTTCCTAGAGCAACACCTTGATTCTTTTCAGTCAGGCTTTAGAACTGGCTTTTTCAAATAATCAGCTCTAGCAAAAATTACTTCAGACATCCTAGCCATGCACCGTCATAAAATCACCATCCTCATTCTCCTTGATTTCAGTAAAGCCTTTGATACCATCGAACACAGCCTACTCCTATCCAAACTAGCCAATAACTTTTCATTTTCTACCAGTGCGACTAAATGGATCCAATCGTTTTTTTCTGACCGCACTCAGATAGTCCAAATTCCTAACCTTCCCCCTTCCAATCACCTCTGGTGTTGTTCAGGGCTCCTCAGTATCTCCTTCACTATTCATCTCATATATCAATGACATCTATACCCTCAGTAAATATTGTTCCTCTCATTTCTATGAAGACGATACACAAATTTTACCTTTTCCCTAGTGAGCTGCAAGAAGCTACCGCAAAAATACGAGCAGCTCTCGACACAATATCCTCTTGGGCCATTTCTAATAAATTGAAACTAAATGCTGGTAAATCAAAGGTTATTGTGTTGGGATCTAAGGTCCTGCTGAACTCCATACCTGGAATCCCTAATTTCTCCATAGACTCCTATACCATAAATGTCCACACCTCCGTTACGAACCTCGGCATTGTCCAAGACCAAACCCTTTCCTGGAAAGATCATGTTTCCCTTATTATCCGTGGAACTATTTCCTCTCTTTTACTCTTAAACCGCTACCATAATATCCTCCCACAATCAACTCGTCAACTATTAATTTTTTCCCTTATATTCCCCTATTTTGATTTTGGTAGTGTGGTGTACGTAGGTCTCTCTGAATCTCAGGATGCAAAATTGAAGAAGATTATGCACTGTTGTCTGAGATTCGTACTCAGTCATCATATTACATTATGACCATGTATCTCACCACTACACAAATTTAAAATGGTTATTTCCCTCCTTCCGAAGACAATACTTCCTTGGTTCATTCCTTTACAAATCACTCTTCTCTCAATCACCTCCCTATATCCTCAAAGCATTAATACTAAAGTCATCAGTGATTTCCCGCAAAACCAGATCCCGTCCCTCGGACCTTTACCTAACTCCCTTCAACACAAAATCCTTATCCTTCAAACGCTCCTTTATTTTCAGAGTATCCGGCTTCTGGAACTCCATCCCTTCCAACATCCGCCATTCCTCTACTCATAATAGCTTTAAATCCCGACTTTTCCTTACTTAATAGGTATCCAATCAAACAGTCTTATCGAAGAAAAAAATATTTTTAAAATGAATTATGAATATTCACAATATAATATTGATTTTGTTAGTATTATTTTTTGTTCTATTGCATTAATTTTTTATTACTGTTTTTTTTCATAATTTATATTATTATATCAGATAAGATACAATTATTTCTCTTGATAAGATATATTTTTTAGCCTCGTCAACTGTCTTTTTTCATTGAATTTATTTTATTTCATTTCTCCCTTATTTTTTGTTTTCTTACCTTATTTTAAATTCTTAACCTTAAGATATAATTTTTTTTTTTTTTCGTTTAATATGTATTTATAAAATGTATTATTACTTTACAGCGCAATTTAATTTTAATATTTTCTCGATTGTATTATGTCTCTTATTTTATGTACGGCAGCTAGGCAGCCATTATATTGTTCATTATTATTATTGTTTAGGGCCAATAGCCCCAGAATAAAATTTATTTCATTTCATTTCAGATGGACAGAGACTGTTGAGAAATCCTTGTGGATAATAAATTGCATTTCCCGTGATAACAACTAATGCCCTATGAATTATATTTTTATACAAAATAACAAAAGGCAAAGGATCGACATTTTGATTCGGTATTAATTTTTAATCATGAAAATATATTACAATGTGGGAAACTTCATTCCTGACATTCAACATTGTACATTTAAATTTTTATTATTCTAAATTTTATTATTCCTAAACCTTCCTAGAACTATGAAAATGATGTTGCAAAAATTTAGTATTCGGGTCGATGGGCTCAGTAGTTTCAAGCTATATTGTGGAATGGTGCTAATTACATATCGGTCGACTTTGAAACTTCATTGAGAACCATACGTCGTTCCACAATTTTAAATCATTTTTAATAATTTAATTGAATATAAACAAATTTTCCGATATAAACATTCATAGATACCATACATTTTATGTTATATAAAGAACATAACTGTATTACCCTATTTATGACTTTATAACCAAGAGTAATAAGGTTATTTTTTATTTGCAGGCTAAAATGAAACAGAAGGTTACCACATTTTTTTTAATATTTGTCAAATTAGTTCACTTTTACTGTTATGCTCTATTACGTATACACTTTCCTAAAAAGTTAACTATTGTGTTTATTCAATTAGAAAAGATGGCAACTATCAACGCAGCCCAGCAGCCATCACAGAGGATCCCCACCCTGTGCCGCGACATTCTCTCCTGCAAACTGTGGGCCGGTGCCGCCTACGGAGCGAGAGCCAACATCTACAGACCTTCCAGTGTCGCCGACTTGGAGCTGAGCAGCCCACAACATCTCCTGCTTGGGCTCCTCCACTCGCTAGTGACTGGAGACATCAAGTCTTGTATAGTGATGGCCGATATCTGCCACAAGGTAGAAAAACTACGCTCCAGGCATCACAAAGTGTGGTTACTGGAAGACTTCGATTTCCCCCGGCCAGACATCCAGAAGGCAGTGGTACTCCTCTCTCAGCTGGTTGCCGATGGCACCATGAAGTTGCCCTCCCATCTGTTAAGGATCATGGCGGCACTTGGCAATAAGCATGGCATCACTGGTAGCCAACTTAGAACGTTAACTGAGGTATTGCATCTAGTAATTTTTTAACATTAAATTTTTAACATTTATCATTACGAAAGTCATTGTTACTAAATATAGGCGTTTAAACAAACGCCTATTGTATATGTGAGTTCACACACACACATATTTTTTTCTCTCTTCTGTAGTAACCCTGCAGAAGAGGCGTTTATTTTAAAATTGTGCATACACCACGCAAAAAGCATATTACATGCATATGATGTTTTAAATAGCGTGCGTTTCTTCTGGTACAAATCAATATTTTTAAGTGTCAATAACTTTCAACAAAAAAAAATAATAACTAAAACTGAATAAATGAATAAACTGGAAAAACATTTCGAATGTCAATTGGCGCACTATTAAATCTTCACATATTTTCATGTAGTCTTTGAGTAGTTTCAAAATATTGCTATATTCCTGAAGTTCTTATTTATACTTCCAGTATAAAGCTTCTTGTTGAAGAGGCCATGTACCCCCTTCCATTAGAGAAGCCCTAACTAATTTGTGTCTTTCGTCTTCGTATAAGTGGCAGTCCTTTAAAATGTGCAAGAATGTTAGTGGAGTAAGTAATCAAATTCAGAAGCGTCTGAGTTTTGTAAGTGAAATCATTTCAGATAATGGTTAGTTGGTCCGTGTTCTGTAAGTAATTGAGTTAGTTTGTGATGAGTACTTTTGGGTATTTTATAGTTTTGTGGTGTTATATTTGGAATGTACTTCTGTAATGGTCGTCCTTTAGTAGATTGTTGCCAATGTCTGCTCCAGTCCTCAATTAAGTCAGTTAGTGTTTATTTCTTTATATACGTAAAAGGAACTGTATTGTATTCGTAAGTCAAGTTTGTATCATTAGCAGCTGTCTTAGCCAATGTGTCCGCTTTTTCATTACCTGATATGCCACTGTGTCATTTTATCCATGTCAAAAAAGTTCTTATGTCACGGTCCATTAATTTTATTAGATTTTTTCTAAGTTGTACAGTAAGTGTGTCTTGTATTTTATTATTTTTGATAGAGTCTATCACTATTCTATTGTCAGTATTTATAATTTATGTAAATTTTGGGTAATCTGTTAGTCATAAAATATAATCAGTTGCTTTTAGTACTGCCAGTTTTTCAGCTTGGTTATTCGAGCAGTTCTGTCCTAGTTCGTACAATTCTTCGTAGGAAATTTCGTTACGTTTAGTCGTAAAGGCACATCCTACTTTGTCTCCTTGTTTACTTCCGTCTGTGCATATGTCAATTATATCAGTTTCTAAAGTGGGTTCTAGTAGTTCGTCCATGTATAGTAAAAGTTTTGCGTGTACTGCGGGGTTTAAACGTTGTTCTGTAGTTAGTTCACGTTCGATATTGTCATAGTTTATTTCTTTGTATCCGATCGTATGTCTTTCTATTTTATATATTGTAGTCAGTTATGAAATTTTATAATTTATAGGCAATGTACCTACTAGTACACAAGCAGCATCGTACGAGACCGTTTTGAAGGCTTTGCAAATTCTTAATGCCATTAACCTTTGTACCCACTGCAATTTTGTGAGATTAGCCTGTTTCTTGGCTCCCGATTCCCACACTGGTATGGCGTGCAAAAGTTTTGGAACTATTGCCCCTTCATAGATTAGTCTCAGTACTTGAATTCCAAGTCCCCAAGTTAATCTTACCGCAATAGTTAATGCGTTCACTGTTTTTAAGGTCCTGTTTACTACATTGTCTGTGTTTTTGTTCCAGTTCAGTCTACTGTCAAACGTTAGTCCTAGATAAGTTATTGTTTCGGTTTGTTGTATTGTTCTAGAATAGAGTCTTATATTTAGATTTGGTAGATTGTGTTTTTTTGTAAATATCATATATTTTGTTTTGTCTATGTTGAATTATTTTTTTAGGGGCAGCCCATTTCTCCAAAATGTTAAATGATTAGTTAGTCAGTATTTGTAATTTCGAAAATAGTTTGCTATTTGTAAGTAAAAGAATGTCATCAGCATAAGCAAAGATCTGTGCTCCTTCAGGGAGATTTAATTAAAAAATTGTGTTTAAGAGAATGTTTCAAAATGTGGGAGAAAGGCATTAGCCTTATGGTATTCCTGTTGTTAAGTCTTTCTTGAGCGTATGTTGGTTAGGTTTAAGTTCTATCGTCCTGTTTTCGAAAAAGTTTGAAATTAATAAAAATATACTTTTTGAGCAATTGTACTTTATTAAATTATTTAAAATCTTTGGTATCCAAGAATTGTCAAAAGCTCTAATATCTAATTTGAGCATAAGGCAGTTTGATTTTATAATTAGTGCATTTTCAATTTACATTTTAGTATTGTAGAAAGCGTCTATTGAACTTTTCTTCGGTCTGGATCCGAATTGATTAGGTTTTTTCCTAGTCTTTGGTTTGTGAGCCTTTTGCCACATTTTTTGATAAATTATAGTTATTAGTAATGGATAGTTTCCTGAAATATTTTGTATGATTTCGGTATTAATTTTGTTTTGTCCAGGTGTTTTCTTATTTTTTAAGTCTTTAAGATCTGTAAAATCTCTATCTGTTCCAGTGGACTGTCATCTTTGGTATTAGGTGGTATTTTACATCGAAATCTGGTATTAGTTTGTTCGGGTGTTTCGTTAGATGTTACGTCTTGTTTAACTAACGAATTGAGCACATATTCTATAGTTGTCTTGAAATCTGATGTGTGGGTGTTGCCGTCAGTTAATAAAGTTTTCAGAACATCTTGGTTTTTTAAAGTATTAGATGCATTTTTATATGATCAATTCCATGGGTTCTCTTCCCCAGTACAATATTGTTTCCAAGACGTAATTTTAAAGTTTTTTATCAGAGCTTGATATTTATGTCGGCTGTTCAAGAAGTCTTGTTTAAGTAGTTCTCTTAAATGTTTGTTGTCTGTTTTAGTCTTTTGATATAATGTCCTTAGTTTGTTTTTTATAAATTGTTATCATTAAATTTATTTCATAATTCCTAATAATTTCGAAGTGTAAAAAAAAAAAAAAAAAAAAAAAAAAAAAAAAAAAAAAAAAAAAAAAAAAAAAAAAAAAAAAAAAAAAAAAAAAAAAAAAAAAAAAAAAAAAAAAAAAAAAAAAAAAAAAAAAAAAAAAAACCACCTTTAAATTTAACATATTTTTAGTTAATTTGTGGGAATTTTAGTTAATTAGTTCGATCTGTCCTTTTGAACTGTCCTTTTTTAGTTTAAAGAACTAAATCTTTTCTTTGATTTTTTTTTTTCAGCTGAGAAGGAGTTTTTACTCCTTTTTCCCTAGGGAGGGGCAAGGGACTAAGTTTGGTATTTTGATATTTTTAATATGATTCGATGATAAAGTTTTCTTATGTACGTACTTATAATTTCTTTTGTTGAAGTTATATTTTATATAACTAAATAAATATATATTTGATATATTTTCAACTACTATTTATATCAATAGTATATCTAGCAATATCAATATAAAGATTAATCAAACAATATATGTATATATATATATATATATATATATATATATATATATATATATATATATATATATATATGTATATATATATATACTAGGTTCCTCCGCAGCCACGGCTTCGCGCTCTCTCATAGCTAAAGTACTTAAATAGCACTTTTAACTTACGGTTGAAGTTTTTTGGGGTTTTTTTTTTAATCGATAAAAATCTGATATTGAAGTATGCAACTTAAGGCAACTTGTTCGTTTTTCTTATAGGAAATTTAATGCTAAATCCGAAAACGTGGTCAATGTTTAAAAAATAGTTTTAAAAAGTGGAGATAGTACAGCTTTTATGGCAAAAAACATGGTTTCCTCAAAAAATTCTTTGATTTATCATATATCTGCAACGGATTGGAATAGAAAGGTGAGATCTGCGGCACTTTTCTACATTTTTGTTTACAATAAGAGGGACTCACCCTGTAATTATATACGATTATATAAAAGGAAAAGCCATTTTTCGTTTCTGATCACTAACCGCGAAAACTACTGAACCAATATGTACCAAATTTTAACCTCACCATCTTCATAGTTCCAGAAATGTTTAGCAAAAATAAAATCTAATGATTTCTTATTAATTTGTTAATGAAAAAGCGATAATATGTACGCAACAGTAAATTTTGAAAATAGATTGAGTGACATTCTAAATGAGAGGTTACAAATATACAGTGTTATAAAGAGCTTAAAATCGATAATAAAACTTTCTTATTTTCAATTTAATTTTTAAAAAAGATTTAAATATGTTGCGACGTGTGAATCCCAGTGAATTTTGAAAATCGACCGATATGTTGTTAGCACCCTTCTGCAATAGAGTTTACAATGATAGAACTACTGAGTCCATCTCTAACAAATTTCAACAAAATCTTCACAGTTCTAGAAAGGTTTACAATAATAAAGTTTATAATAATAACTATTAAATGTACAATGTTCAGTGGCAGAAACGAGGTTTGCAACACTTTTATATATATTTTTATGGTTAGAAATTAAAATCCAACCAGCTGAAATCGATGAAATTATTTCTGTCGAATAAAAATTATAACCAAATCATAATCTCGATCCTTTGCAATATGAGAAATTATATTGTGCGTAAAAACATGATTCATAAGCCTTTAGTAGTAAGCTCTGATATAGCAGTCCATTGTCGGAAAGATTTTCTTAATAGCCTCTGTCTATCTAGATTACCTACTCAAACAATAAAATTAAAAATTTGATGTGGAATTATGTGTTTATGTGAATTCAGACCACCTAATCAGTACTATGGTGGAGGTTAAAATTTACTGCTGAGTATCGAAATATCAGTGAAGAAATAATGCTCAGTTGCACACTCCAATAAAAGATTTTTATCGATTAAAAAAAAAAAAAAACTTCAACCGTAAGTTAAAACTATGTAAGTACTTTAGCTACGAGAGAGGGCGAAGCCGCGGCGGCGGAAGAACCTAGTATATATATTGTTTTATTAATCTTTATATTGATATTGCTAGATATACTATTGAATAATTAAGTTACGATTCATTAAAACTAAATTCCTTTAAAATAACTTCAACAAAAGAAATTATAAGTACGTACATAAGAAAACTTTATTATCGAATCATATTAAAAACATCAAAATACTAAACTTAGTCCCTTGCCCCTCCCTAAGAAAAAAGGAGTAAAAACTCCTTCCCAGCTGAAAAAAAAAATTAAAGAAAAGATTTAGTTCTTTAAACTAATATGTATGTTTTTATTAGGTATGCCCAAAACATACCTAATTACATTCTATGAAACTGGTTCAATAGAAAAAATACTCCCGCCCCCCAAAAAAGCATATAAACAACATTTTTACGCTTTAAAGCCATTTATAGATACAGAAGGAAGCTAATTACAAAAATCCTAAGAAAATCGGCTGGATTGTTCTAAATGGCAATATAACCTCCCCGCTCCCCTTTCCCCAAAATAAAAAATTTGTATATAGTTTTAACCTTTTATAATTTGTCTTAGATATGTACGATTAACAAATTTTATGAAAATATTTTAAATCGTTAGTAAATATACAAGGAATTCCATTATTAAATTATAAGAAAATCATTTCAGTCGTTCAAAAGGACAGATCTAACTAATTAACTAAAATTCCCCCAAATTAACTTTAAAAGAAATTTAATGATAACAATTTAGAAAAAACAAACAACATTGAACGGTACCTTGGTGGAACAGTGATTTAACTAATTTAAGGAAAACGATAAACAAACTGAGGACATTATATCAAAAGACTAAAACAGACAAACATTTAAGAGAACTACGTAAACAAGACTTCTTGAACAGGCAACATAAATATCAAGCTCAGATAAAAAACTTTATAATTACGTCTTGGAAACAATATTGTACTGAGGAAGATAACCAATGAAATTGGGCATATAAATATGCATCTAATTCTTTAAAGAACCAAGAAGTCCTGAAAACTTTATTAACTGACGGCAACACCCACACATTTCAAGACAACTATAGAATATGTGCTCAATTCGTTAGTTAAACAAGACGTAACGTTTTTTTTTTTTACATTTCAAAATTATTAGGAATTATGAAAGAAATTTAATAATAAAAGTTTAAAAATTTAATAATAAAAAAAGAAAAATTAAAAAAAAAAATGTTATTAGTTTTCTAAGAAAGTAAATATAAACAATTTAAGGAAAGGGTGTTTTAGTACCGTAGTAAATTACAATATAACAATAATAGTAAAATAATAAAATTATTTAAAAGACGTTTTGACCCAATGAAACTGGTCTTGGAAGTGTAAAAAACCATATTATAGAATTTTATGATAATTGGTTATTCTAATGTGTAATTAGGTATTTCTGCTTCAGGAAGGACGCCATCATATGGCGATTCAACTTGAAAGAGCTGTCACCAACAACAGCCCCAGGGATATTTTTGATCTGGCAGCTGAAGGTGCTGATGTATGTGGTTCGACTCAGTCTGGGGATACCCTTTTGCATTTGGCCGCAAGGGCTGGTAACTGTGCCTCCATTGCTGCTCTTGCTTTCCTCAAGGCCGACTTGGAAGGCGTGAACTTTAATAATGTTACTCCGCTTGAGGAAGCAGTGAGGAATGATTGTGCACCTTCAGTAAAGGCTCTATTATTGGCCGGTGCAAAATTAGACAAGCGTTTGCTTGGTGGAGATACCTACCTCCATATTGCGGCTGAAGAAGGACATAATGAAGCACTGGAGGCCCTTCTTGAAGGAGGAATAGAAGTGAATGGAAAGAACAACCTCGGTGAAACCCCGTTAGCTCGGAGCATAAGCGTGGGTAACATTCAAGGTTTTAAGAAGTTGCTAGAGAGAGGAGCTGATTTTAGTGCTGTACAACAAGTAAGGTTAGAAAATGGTGACTCCATCATCCACTATTTAACTCGTTCAGGAAATTACGAAATTCTGCATTTACTCAAAGATCACAAGTTGTACGGAAATATTAAAAATCAAAACGGGCTCACACCATTACATGTTGCTTCTGATCATTCTGTACTGAGAATACTCCTCAGAATGGGTGCGGATGTCAACACACCGGATAACAGTGGCAGAACTCCTTTAATGATGGCTGCGAGAAACTCGAAGGTGGACATCTTAACATTGTTATTAATTAACGGTGCCGATCCCAAGATGAAGGACAAAGACGGTCGGACAGCGCTTCACTACGGTGCTGAAGGAGGGTGCATTGGGTTGGTAAACAGTCTGTTGCTTGTTGGGTCAAGAGTTAATGAAAAGGATAATAAAGGTGACACTCCAGCTGTGGTTGCTGCAGTTAATAAAAAGCTGGATGTCTTGCAACTTCTTGTAGAGACTGAGGCTGACCTGAACTTTAAAGACTACAATGAAGATGGGACATTGCATCATGCGGCAACGAGTGGACAGCTGGAGGTAGTTACAGCACTGCTTGAAGCCAGAGCTGCGGTGGAAATGAAAGGAAAAGAACAGAAGACTGCTTTACATCATGCAGCTAAGGCAGGACACACGGGAGTAGTGGCAGCGCTGCTTGATGCCGGAGCGGCGGTTGATATGAAAGATCAGGAACAGCGGACTGCCTTACATTGCGCAGCAGTGGGGGGACACACAGGAGTAGTGACAGCGCTGCTTGATGCCGGAGCGGCGGTTGATATGAAAGATCAGGAACAGCGGACTGCCTTACATTGCGCAGCAGTGGGGGGACACACAGGAGTAGTGACGGCGCTGCTTGATGCCGGAGCGGCGGTTGATATGAAAGATCAGGAACAGCAGACTGCCTTACATTGCGCAGCAGTGGGGGGACACATAGGAATAGTGACACAGCTACTGAACCGAGGGGCAGACCTAACACCTAAGACAATGCATGGCTCCACACCTCTAATGTTAGCATCTTGTAGTGGCCCCTTGGCGGTAGTGCAGCTGCTCGTTGACCGCGGCAGTCCTCTAAATGATAGAGATAATTATGGAGAGACTGCTTTAAGTCATGCTATTTATTATAATGAGAGAGCTGTAGTGGACTACTTGAGGTCTAAAGGCGGGGTGGAGTGATGTCATCATTGGTCTTCTGTAGCCGGGCCTGCCTTTGCGGCTTTGAGGAACCTTATTGTCAACTGTTTGTACTGATATTGTTCTGTGGTGTATTAAATTAGTTTTTAAAGCTTTAAAACATTTTATTAAACATCTTTTGTTTATTATTATTTTTTTTGTTTTTTTTTAACAGCCTTAATAAAAAATAATTTAACTGTTCCGTGTTAATATTTTGATAAATATAATCACTGTTAATACTATTTTTAGACTAAATAAAAAGTATTTTCATGTAGTAAATTAAATATTTTATTATGTCATTTATGTTTAATGTATTCAAATAACTTCCTGACAAAATATGATATGTAAACACGATAACGTTTTATTGAAATAAAGATGTGGAAACCAAATGCTATCCTAATAGTCCAGTCAATGAGTGCTGAAATGAGGGGTGTAGATTGCATGATGGAATATGCGTTAATTTTTTACTTCATCACTTCGTTAGGAATAGTTAGAAGGTAAACATACTAAAAGTCCCCGCCCTTGGGGGGTTGGCTAACGGTGGGGGGAGGAGAGACATTCAATTTTTTTGGTATTTC
The DNA here is from genome assembly GCA_003667255.2 of Euschistus heros. Taxonomy (NCBI): domain Eukaryota; kingdom Metazoa; phylum Arthropoda; class Insecta; order Hemiptera; family Pentatomidae; genus Euschistus; species Euschistus heros. Next base: position 941,171 of record RCWM02000181.1, on the reverse strand, counting down.
GATTATATCTCGAACACAGTTGACTCTAGAAAAATATGTTCCAAATAAACATAAAAGTTAATTGAATTTCCTATAAAATTGACCTTATATAAATTTGCCGTAATTCTAACCGTTTACGAGATATTCGTTGTTGAAAATCAGCGATTTTCGGGAAATAACAAATGTAATTTCACTTTTGCTTCTAAAACCTTCCACGATCGTTTTTTGGAAAAAACGTCAAAATCAAAATTGTAGAGCATTAAATTAAATTTAATTTCATATATACATTCTTGGTATTTGAAGCAAATATTTAACAAATAGTGAGGTAAACATTTTTTTAGTTTCCAAAATTATCTATTATTAATAACGAACATCTCGAAAACCGTTATATTTTTGACAAATATGTACATAATTAATTTTATGGGAAATTTAATTGCTATTATAAAGATACTTCCGTTATGCTCAAGACACGACCCGGCTTTAGGGTGCTCAAAAACTCATAAAAAATGAGAAAATTCCAATGAAATCCGCTGTAAATCTGTGGAACATTTTTTTCCATAAAAAACTGACCTCAAATCTCGATTTAGCGCACCAAAAACCATGATATGCGAAATTTCATCAAAATAACCAAATATTGATTGATCACCCCTTTTGAGGACGTTAAAATATTGAACACCTGCGACCTCCGGTTTTGGGCTAAACTATGCAGTTTAGGGCTTCTAGACGACGTTAAAATTTGGTTTCTATCGGTGGCGTAATATGTGAGATAGCTCAAATTATTTACGTTTTTTTCAGAAATTGACTGCCTCTTACCTTCCCTCCCTCGCCTGCATACCGCCTGAGTACAGTCCGTTTCAAAAACACCCGTTTCCTCAAACTGATGTAATTTTCCGTACCTAATATTCTTAAATGGCAAATCCTTATGAATGCCCTGATATCAATAAAAACTTCTTATTTTTATTCAAAATTAACGAAGTTTTACTTTTTTCAAAAACACCCTATTTCTCTGCCACACACTGTAGAATGCACTGCAATAGCTTGACAGTAAACAACGATGATTTAAATAATTATTGCACGCTATTACAGAAATAATCTATGTTAGTTGAATGCAACCAAACAACATAGAAATAAACATCATTGCTTTGACAGAATCATCCCACGTTGTTAATAAAATCCTCTATATTAGTTGAATTCACTCAAAAAACTTGATAGATAACAATTATGTTTTACATAAAAAATTATCTGCCCATGGCGACAGTAAGTTGGGGACAGTAAATCCGGGCGTGAGTTTCCTCTAATCCGCAACTGGCTGAGGGCGAGACCAAAGACCTAAGTTCTCATTATCAGTATCAGGAAAAGAGGAGAAGAAATCAATGTTTAAGTCGGCAGAGAGGGTATATGTCCAATCTTTCCGTGACCTATTAGTAATGAAGCAGTAAATTTAAGATAATATAATTCAAGCGACAGAAAAAGCGGTTGGTTTGAACATGTACTTTCCAGACTGATGCCTATCGCAGGACCCCGGCAGACCCGGAGGCTGTTCCAGTCTAACGTTGTAACGTCCATTGTGCTCTACGCTGCACTAATATGGAAGGAGGCTTCAGATACACCTGCATATGAGACCGATGATCGTACTCACTCGTTAGCCTTCGGTGCGTAACCAAACAATACAAATAGACGCCCGGGTTCACATTTCCACTAGCCTTATTATTTTATTTTATTTATTTATTTATTTTGGCTTTGTGTATATCCACATGGGCCACGTAAAATACATTCTTTTTATATTATTTATCTATATTTCTTTTGGTGTTGAAGGGTATACTGAACAATACTGTCTAGCACTTGTCTTTCTACTTTTATTGGGACTATTATTGATTGCATGTTTTCTAATATTTCTTCGTTGGTTAAATTTAAATCTACATCACGGATGACACCTGATTTTTTTAAGAAAAAAGTCTGGGATATATACGAATAAATTTTCATTTTTTAATATTTCGCATTCGACTAAGTAGTTAGCTATTTCTTTAGTATTTTTTATTCGATTTGGGCCAGAAATTCGTATTTATAATATGCTGTTGTTATAGAATTAAATATATTAAATACTTAAATACCAACTGCAGTAGCCTAATTCCCAATTGATTATGTTTGCCATTTTATATGAGTACAGTTGAATTTGATAGTTCACCGTAGGGCAGACTTTCAGAAGAAGTATTTGCAAAGGTTATACCGAAACGTGTTAGTTGTAGATTCGATTCAGGTCCACTTACTATGAGTGCCAGCGAGAATAGCCAATGATTTTTGAATTCGCTGCAGGCATACTAATAACTGCTGCAAGAAGATGTTCTGAAAATTTACAACTTTATAATTTTTATTTTACGTCAAGAATAATCTAATATTGTAAGGAAACTAACCTCGCGATGTTGAGTGGTTGCTTATCGCTATCAGTTCTAAAAATAGTTGTGGGAAAGCTATAATATCAGCAGAGATAAGAGGAATGGATTTAAAAAACAATATATTCTAAGAGCGAAATGAATTTTAAATTATGTTATAAACCTTTTATTATTTTTTTTTTTTTTTTGTAAACTTGTTTTTTTCTCTCCTTTCTTCACATTAACAATTAATTATCACATTAAATCGATTTCCTTTAGTCCTTAGAATAGAACTCAAGTAATGAGTTAAAAAAGTAAAGAATTAAAAAATATCATTCACTTCATGAAACTTCCCTGCTGTTTTGGTATCGGCTGATTGGGAGTTTTGAAGGACTTCAAGTCATTTTAGTTGTTAAGGTACAAACAATGGCCTAATGACGACATAATAAAGAAGAACTGCGCAATTAAACTGGTATTCTATTCATTCTGTTTTTTATAGCACACTTTTTTTTTGTAAATTTTCTGCTATAAATCATTATGAATACATTTCCATACACAGGATCATATAGATTTTTTGATTGGGATAAAAGTTCCTTTAAGATTTTAAAGTTTCCTGAATTTTGTCCACTACCACCATACGTTCGAAGCACTCTGCTCCTCATTATTGCGAAATGGCCACAAAGATAAAAACCTCATATTATCTTATGGAGTCGTGTTGTAAGCATGAAATTTTGTAATTATACATCTTTAAGGTACCGAATCGAATAAAACCTATATAACCAGAATAATCTGATTATCAGCCCGAAGCTAAATTTTCATTTTAAAAATTAAAAAATATCATTGTTGTTATCGTTTTACAAAAGGTGCTAAATTGAATGAAATTAAATATATGCTCTGTTACAGACTAAATTCCTTGAATCAGGTTAAAATTCATTATTTCTTTATTTTTGGATATAAATTTAATTTTTTTTATAATTGTTTAAATATAACTATAAATATATAATAATGAAGTCGAACTCTTTTGAATTGAATGGACAGTTGCTAATCATTGTCAATAAAAATTAACAAAGAAGTTCAATCTACATATGTTTCAGTATAATATATAATGAATTAACGGGGAAAAAAATATATACAGGGTGACTAGAAAATAGATGCGGAGCCGGTAGGGGGAGATAGTACAGGCTAATCTGAGTTGATTTTACTATAAGAAATACTGTCCGTAAATTAGCACAATAGAAGACCTCAGAAACAGGATAATACATGCAGCACAAGAAATTCAAGGAGGATTAGGAATTCGGCGGTAGTAAAATCAGCTGTATAATCAGAAGAGCACGTATGTGCATTAGAAATAGAGGGCGCCATATTGAAAATGTACTATAAAAATAAATAATTTAGTTTCAAACAAATTATCCCATATTAAAGTATGATTTTGTATTTGTATTATTTTTATTGCTTTTCCCTTTGTAAATTTGTATAACTCGAAAACGGCTAATTTTCGGACAGTATTTTTATAGTAAAATCGACTCAAATTAGCCTGTACTATCTCCCCCTACCGGTTCCGCATCTATTTTTTAGTCACCCTGTATAAGTACAAAGATTATATTCACTTGTCAAAATTGGTACAAAAATGTAATATATTGTTAAAAACTTATTAACAATAAAAGTATATATTCATTGTTTAAGGGAAACATCTTTTTTTTCTATAATCTGGTCTTCAATTATTTATGACAGGATGAGAAGTTGCCATGATGAAATTAAAAACGTTTTCGTTTGTTGCAGTTGGAGAGATCTTCCTAGAGTGGTGTTTATTTTTAATATGGTTGGAAGGAGAGTCAATAGAAACACAATAATCATTATGTGTAATGAAATAATCAGTATGTCAGTAATTTATAGCGACAATCAGTAAACTTGCTTTTAGTAGATTCGAATTCATTAGAATCACATAGGTTTAAAATATTATAAACTAGCATTCTCCATCGCGGCTTAAGTAAAGCTATAAGTAAAGAACTTAGATTGACATAGAATTCTGTCATGAAATAAACAAAACTAAAGATCTTCAATTTTTTTAATTTTTTTTTTTTTATTGTTTTCCACTTTTCCATCTGCCCTGATGATTGTCGTCAAAGATTTGACCGAAACGTTAGTATATAAAATAAAATATGTTGGTTAACATTCCCTAAAATGTTTTGACTGATCCCCCCACCCAACATTACTTTTAATATATTCACTCAGTCAACATAGCACTTCAAAATTGATTAGGTGGCTCAAAACGTAAAAATATAATTGTACATCCAATTTTTAATTTCAGTGTATGACTTGGTAATCCAGATGGACAGAGAATATTTACTATATTATGAGCCATATATCGGTTGCTTTTCAAACTCCACATGTCGCACCTCATATTTATCTCTTTTTAATAACAATTTAATTTTAAATAAGCAAATTTTGTTGTGAATTTCAAGTTCTAGAGAACACCGTTGTAACCTCTTGCAAAATGGCGCTCCCCACCTAACGGTCGATTTTCAAACTTCATTGGAATCCTAAATCAGTCTCATAAAAGATTATTTTAACAGAACTTCAAAACCGTATTATTTTCATAATTAGAAGTAGAAAAGAGTAACTTCAAGGACAAATAAAAATCCTGGTAATGAAATAATCAAAAAATCAGTTCTACGACCTTATGCTACAATCATTTAGGTTTTCAAAAATAAAGAAAATAGTAAATAAAACACTGAATTTCAGGTTGTTTTTTTTTTCACATTTGCCCCACTGTGCGCACGGCGCGCCGCACAATGTGCCAATCGACTGAAAAGCGGGAACAATTAAATATCTCGGGAACGGATTATTTTAGTGACCTGGAATCGGTCTTAATCAACTCGGGGTAAAAAAATAAGTAATTTTTAACTGTTTATCATTATTTCAAAGACACAGAAATAATTTAAGGAGACTTTATATAAAAATGTTATGTTCAAAACATCTGAAAATTTGGGAATCACTAGAAAAAGCCTAAAAATTGTTTATTAATAAAAAATTACAATAATAAATGAATATTATATGAATCACTATCTACAATTTGAGGTTTATTCGATTGATATACATAAATCTGGCATACCAGAACTGGTTGCCCGTAATCATTTATGAAGAACAATAGAAAAAAACACTCGGTAAAAAATAAATAACTTACTGATAAGAAGTTGTATTTTTAATATCAAGTTTAAAAAACAAGAAAATAGAGATTATGTTTTAAAAAAAAATGAATGTTTAAAAAAATGTAATTAAAAATCCAACGATATTTAAATTAATAGGATATATAATTATGATCAAAAAATCCAATTAAACTAAAAATTCCTTATCTACGCCATTTAGTGGAAGGTGCTTTATCTTTAGCTTGGGTATCATGCTTGTGATAAAAGGGTCTGAAGTCTCAAATAGATTGCTGAAACATCTTCATTGGTACTAAGTTTTGAAATTTTTCGAGAGCAAGCTTTGTGGCTTGGATGCTTGAAGGTTGCGTCTTGATTCTCTTGTTTCTCTCTCCACAATCGTCAAACATTTTGTTTGGTCTTCCAACACTTCTTAGTTCACCATCATTGTCAGTACAAACATAACATGAAAACATAAGACCATATTCATGGTCTATCCACCCACTAAAGTTAGGATATGTATATGTGTAGTCATCTGCTATTATAAAGCAAGGTCCTAGGAATTGGAATAAGGAATCAAGATTATAAGGAAGCGAAATGTTTGGAGGGTAATATACAGCTGAGAATGTTAAATTGTAGACACTTGTTGATATGATAACCGATGTTGATTGGATTTAAACAGTTGGAGAGGACGGATTAAAGAAATGGTGTAAGGATTTAAGAATAAGGATACATGCACCAGCATATGCTCTGTTGTCTGGATGGTCTGATCTGTAACCTATCTAGCCACGTATGTGGAAATGAGATCGATTTGTCAACTTGGTTTCCGTCTGTAGGGCAATATCAATGTTATTGTAATGAAGAAATATGCCAAGCTCGTCACGATGTAGTCCATTAGCATTCCACAATAAGATAGCCAGAGGTTTTGTGCTCATCGTGGTATATTAAAAGTAACTTCGGAAAGGACTCTGATGAGAAGGGTAATTAGTAATATTTGTTTCTTTTAGTTCTAGTAAGAAGGAAGATTAGATGGTATTGATTACACGAGAACTTCTTCTTGGAACAGGATTAGAATCGACGAGAATCTGAGATGGAGGATTAATTTGACAAGGAATATTGCCAGGGATTTGGACCGGTCTAGGGATAATACGTGTAGAGTCAACTTTTAATGATGTTTAGTGTGGGAGATTTATTAGGGAAGAGGATTGGGATGAAACTGGGTGTTGGGTCTGTGGAGGTAGTTTCACGCGTAGTGGAAGCTGATAAGGGGGAATTTCCTGACGTGGGAGTTTGAGTTTTGAATATTACCGACTGTGATTGGGGAAGTTTAAGGCGCCTGATGTCGAGCCTTATGATTTCTTGTTATAGTTGAAAATTATGTAAGATGTCTCTATTGAGGAGGATTGATGATTTTCGAAATTGACGGCAAGGGGAATCGGTTTTTAAACCACAATATTACCATAAGGGGCAGTCAAAGGCAGATAAACTAGGTATCAAAATAAACGTGAAGAAATGTACTATTTATGGTAAAAGTGTGAAAGAATTTTTTTTTACATTTTTCTTAAAATAAATTTCAATGTTAGAAAGTTGTTGAAAATTTCTTATATAATCTTAAACAATAGATCATACCCATTTTTGCTATGTTGGTTAAGAATATTCTATGAACAATTGACTAGAGACCAACACTTTAAAAAGGTGAAAAGAAAAACAAAAAGGTTTTAGAAATAAGATGGTAATTCTCAAAGTAAATATACTCCTATACTGACCATAAACAGTTTCATTCTTTGTATTTGTATCAACAATTTAAGTTAACGTTTAGCTTTGAGCCTTTGTTTGTATAGTGGAACCGTGATATTTTCTTTCTGTTTTAAGGTTCTAATATCTATATTACCCCCCAACAATTTTTTTTTTTAACTTCATTTTTCTTATTTTTGAACACAGCTCCTGACAGTGCACAGCTGTTGCAATGAGAAGTAATTAGTTATTCATGATTACTAATGACAATAAGAGACAATACAAGACATAAAACATGATCCACACCAAAGGAAGCAAAATGGTGGAGCTTTTTGAATCTATAGGTTCAAAGTTTTAGCTGTGGGTAATAGAAATTTATTTACTAAATAAATTAGTAAATAGGCAATGTCTTGGGCTTTTCCTATGAATATTGGGTTACTTTCAGAAATTTTATCTAGTCACTTTTAGACCATTTCCTAATTGATAGTTATACAGTCTTTAATGGAATAAAAGTGCAAAGGCAAAAGGGTCAGATGGGTTAAACCTTCCAGTTCCCTGTGACTGTTTGGTTTTCTATTCTTACTGGAAACAAATTTAAAATGGGACTATTGGAAATATTTATTCGATCATTTAAATAAAAACCTGGATTGGTTTTGAACGATATTATTATTTCTAATGATTCATAAATATATAATTTTAGGATATTTTCTAGCACAATAGATGTATTAGGTTCACTCCAGTCTTTGTTTTATTTATGGTTACTTTCATTTATTAGACAGAATTTTTTGTACCATTATTCTATGCCTTTATATGTTTGATTTATAGATTGCCCAGTTTTGCCAAATATTTATCTTCAGAGTCACTGCAGTTTAAATCAGGTATTCAGCCATTTTGTAAAGGGTCTATTTGTCTCCAGGTGAGCTGAGACAGGAGGATAATGGTTTTTCTATTATGCTTGTGAGATTTTATCCTGTTTTTCTAAATTCCTTTCCACCTTCTTTGGATACAGGACCTTAATAGGGAATCAAAAAGCATTTCGTTGAAGTGAGTTTGTATTCTGACGATAATGGAAAACTTTTGATATTTGAAAAAAAAAATCTGCGAAAATACTATTAATATCTTCCCAAAACCCCCAGAGAACAAATCCATTTGTTTCTGGTCTTACATTTTTAAACTAATATATTTATATTCTGAACATCAAATTTCTGTTGTTTTGAATTTTGGTAGGTACCTTCTATAGCATTAAACTTTTGGTACCTCAACTGAAATTGATTATATGACAATTTAACAGAGCAATGATTCATTGAAAGTTTTGCAAGGGGTGAATATGAACTGCATGAAGAAATAAATTGTTACTATTAACCTTAAGCAAAAAAGCCACATCACCTCTTTGTACAACTGTTGCTCACGAAACGATGCTTCCTCACCAAGTACTGCACCCAAGACCCTTAATGGGTTGTAGTGGTAGAGGTTTTTATTTATTTATTTTATTTCTTAAACCTCTTGAAATTAAAGAGTACCTAAACATTGTCATTTTAAACAACTGGAGTAAAGGTTTGCCTTGATTGCAAATTTGCACCTTGGCTCATTTTATAGATTTTTTGTTTGATCTATACTTTTATTAATATAAGCTAGTCATATTGGGTAAAAATACCCCTCTACCTGGAAATGGTTCCCTAAAAGAGGAAACTTTGCATATGTGGAGTACAAGACTCATTAACAACACATCAAAAATCAATATTCTAGCATGCTGTGCAATGGCTGCGATCTTGGAAAATGATGGCAGATTTTCACTTTTTTGACCATGTTTTCTCTAACTGTTGTTAATACAAAAAAATGTTTCAGACAAAATTTTAAGAACATTAAAGAAATACATATTTTCAATTCTAATCTATTATAAGTAAAACATTTATCAATAGAATATTTTGATTATTCACCTTGTTCGACAATCTAGGATTCATCCATGACCACCTTACAATAGTCATAACACTTCTTACAATTGCATGAAATTACATGCATGATTCCCTTGGGTGATGGTGGAAGGTGATACTATAATAATTTAAGAAAAATATATATATATTTATAATAAATAATCTATATTGATAAATCATGTATATTAACAAATTAATAAAAATATTATAAATAATATGGACAAATAGACAACGAAAAATTTAAAATAACATGAGTATTGCATATCATCAAAAATTAAATACAATTTTCAAGTAGAGAACAAAATGATGCTTTCAAAATATCACTAATTTAATCATACAGTCGCAATATGTACATTACTTCAATCATACACTCATAATATGAATACATGTAAGATTGTTTATATATATATATATATATATATATATATATATATATATATATATATATATATATATATATTCATAATCATTAGCTAAGACATTTCTTTAGTCACAATAAGAATAGTTTTGAAAGTATTTTTGTCATTGTGTTTCTACTGCACTAATCATTACAAACCACTTTAAGAAACAAGGTGTTAAAATTTTTATACTAATTTGCACTTTTCAGCCCTTTAGTATTAATGTTAATGAAAAAACTGTTTTCATTGTTTTTCTTTCGTATGGCGTCGTTTAACATGTCTCTTTATATGATGGGAAAAGACAGAGCCATAGTCACAATATGGACACTGCAGGGGTTTTTCATTAAAATGGACACTCATTACATGCCTCTTTAAGGCTCCAGCATGAACTGTAGCATACTTACAATGCGAACACTGATGCGGCTTTTCTTCAGTATGAATTGACATAATATGCCTCTTTAAGGTAGTACCAGTCACAGCAGTATAATCACAGTGGGGGCAATGATGAGGTTTCTCTTTCGTGTGCTGGGCCATGACATGAGTCTTTAAATTGAAAACACTTACAGCTCCATAGTCACAATGAGGACAACGATGTGGTTTTTCTTTTGAATGAATTGACATAACATGTCTTTTTAGGTCAGTACTAGTGACAGTCGCATAATTACAATGAGGACACCTATGTGGTTTCTCTTTTGAATGTCGATGTAATGTATGACTTTTTAATTTGAGATTTGTGTCGGAGGTATAATCACAACAAGGGCACTTAAAGATTTTTGGCTTCAATTTCTGATCCATATTGGTTATATACATCTGTTTAGAGATTCCTAGATCTAGAGGATGGTTATTAAGTTCTTCCTGTGAATCTTTATCACCTAGAATAAAACAGGATATTGTTTTAATATAATTTCCTTTTAAATTCTCAATTAATATATTAATTATTTAAGGCTAAGTAAAACAAACTGATAACTACATCAGTCATTAGATGTACATAAGAAAATAAAAAATCTCAGTGATACATGAAAATAAGAATTCAAAGGAAAAATTATACAGGAAAGATTAAATAAACCTAGACGATCAGTATCACTAGTTCAATGACACTTAAATTTCAATATCTACTACTCATACTCATAGTCAAAACTCAATATTATGATATGAATCAAAATAAAGATATCGATTACAGCTCCATTTTTCATAAAAAGAGAAATATGACCAATATCCATAAAAAGTTGTTGCAGATAAGTCTTTTGACCAGATTCCTTTCTCTGTGCTTTATGATTTTATTTCATAAATATTTAAATACATTTTTTTTAATTTTGTTTTTGATATATTTTTCTAAGATTTACAAAAAAAATATTGATTTTAATCTCTAAAAATGTTTTATAATGAATATAAGTAGTTTAAAATTAAAATAGTAATCAATATCTGTATAAGCAATAATAATTAATGTAAAATTTAGCTTTAAAAGAATCACTTAAAAGATACCCAAAAAAACAGTAGAATATGGCAGCAAAAAATGTAGGACAAATTCAAAGTTTTAATTTTTCTGCAGACACAGGCTTCTTCTATACCAAAGCTGGTGTGCACTGTTTAAAATAAAAGGGGCGGGATGACTATGTGTCAACATCTGCCCTGCAAAGGGAGTAGCTTTGATGACAGCATCGTCATTAGCAGTTAACATTTGAAATTTACATTATTCTATTGTAGTCTATTACTTCATGATTTAATGAATAGCCCTTAAAATATAACTTAAATGTTATCTACATATTATAATATAGGTATGAATATAATATAATAATCTATATTATATTAGATTATTATAATAGTATATCTGTATAATATACCATCCATATTAACTTCGTTTCCACATTCACTACAGATTTATTAAATGTTCACTTTACATTTCTGAACTCCTTCAGCTCAGATCCTTTGTTCTTACCCGCCAAACCCGTTCCCGCCTATCAGATTTGTACACTCCAGCTCATTGCTCTGCTGCTTTCGACAGATCTTTTCTACTCCGATCTTCATCCCTATGGAACTCCATCCCTTAAACCATTCGCCACTCAAACACCCTTTCCACTTTCAAATATCACTTATTTAACCACCTACTGTCCATCCAGATCCATGAAAATTGTCTTTAGCCACTTAATAGTTATGTAAAATATGACAGTTTATGTATATGTAATTTTATTGTTTTCACATTATTGATTCACAAAATGAATCAAAATATTTCTGTTACTTTTTATCAATATTTTTTTATTTATTTTTTTATCATTATTTACTGTTTTATTATAATTAATAATATTTCATAACCATTCTGAGACTCTGAAGGCCCCTGATTGTACATTATTTTTTATTGTTAAGGGACTTAAGGTCCCAGAATAAATAAAGAACTTAATTATTATTTAGTCCACTCAAGGTCCTGATATCTTTAAAAAGTCCTTTCCATTTTGCCTCCTTAAGTTAGTACCAATATCTTTGATTTCTTGTTTTACATTCTTAAAGATTTAATATAATCTATGCAAGAAAGTGCTGTTTTGAAATTTGTTGTATGTTGTTAGAACTGATGATGAATCATTAACATTCGAAACTAGTTTTCAAATAAAAAGAATTCAAATAGAAGCGGCAATTAATTCAATAGAAATGTCTACTTTGTGTCCACTGAGACAAATAATCCTAGAAGTTAGGTAGCAGGTACAAAAATAGAGAGGAGTGCTCAGCCCCATGAAATTCATCTACATAAAAGATAAATTTCATTAAACCCAAATAAATGATAAAACATATCCTTGTTTATAATCAAAATTTAAAGTTTATCAAAACTTTTTTTAAAAAATAAGAATTATTAATGTCTCACCAAAACTATGGGATTCATCTTCACCCAGCTCCTGCTTGATAATAACTTCACAGGCTACAACAATAATGGAAAATCAGTTAGTAACACTCATCACCTTCCTTAAACATTCCTAGTGAAAAACTCACCAGCGGGCTCTTCATATTCTAAACTATCTTTTATATCCCCATCAAAACAATCTTGATCTAAAAAACAAAACATGACAATAGAAAACTAAGAGGAAATCACATATTAAAACACAAATATTTCTCTAAGAAAAACAAAATTTTAAGATTTAATGTAGTTATTAGCTTAATGAAAGGGAAATAAGACTAAGCCGACTAAGTACACTACACATATTACCAAGTTCATTGGTTCACATTTTTAGAATTTCAAAATAATCTTATTGTCTTTGTGTACAATAAGATAAAGGAAATAATGAAAAAAAATACAATCACATAACAAGAAAACAAAATAACAATAATACAATATTTACAGAATTATAATTTGATAATTAAGAAATAATAATAAATAAAACTAAACCACTAGAAGATATACCATTATACTGCCTTCCTGCATTCGTCTGTCAGTTTGTTTAATAAATTGTAAAAAGTTAAATTTAGTCATAAGTCTATGTTCTGTTTCTGGCCAATTCCCATGTTTTAGTATAGTGTTCTGTATCAATCTTGCCCTAATGTCAAGTCCTTTGCAATCATATATTAAATGTCAGAAATTTTGAACTTGTCCATCATGAGGACACGTCATTGTTTGTTATATTACAGCATTTTAAGTATTTTTTGGTCGGCCTGTGTTCAGAAACTATTTGGGTCAGCTTACAGTCAGTACTAAGCATAAGTCTGTAATTTTGCAGTGTGATATTGGGTATGAATTTGGAGGCTTAGAGTATTTCCAGAAGCAGTCTACGTACTGTAACATTTAATTACTGAGTCCTTCCTCTTATCTACTTTTATATCAGAGATGGGGAGCTTATCAAATGATATTGGAAGGTCACTGTGAGCTGCTAACTTTGGCAGAAAATCTGCTCTCTCGTTGCCTTCTACTCTTTAATTTTTTTCCTTATTTAGAACTTAATATACAAATAACTCATTTATTGACTTTATAAAAAGACTTTATATTTATCACAACTATAAGTTAACCTTAATGCAGCTTTTATCAATTCAAGATTTTTCGGATTTTGATTGATATTTAAAGTAATTTAGAAAAAATTATAGTTTTTTTTTAATATATTATAATTATCATGGTTGACATTTGATCTGTTGGACTGTCAAATGCTTCTAGTGAAAAGTTCCAGAGAGTATTTGGTATAGATAATGTTCGAGAGAAAATCCGAAAATAACTTCTACTATTTAAGACACTTCACTGAAGGGAGTAAATTTAGCCTTAAAGTTCAGTTTACTGAGATTAGCCCACCTGGTTAGTCTAGATAAAACAAGATTGGTGAAAGGCTAGATCCCTATGGAGTCCCCGTATTCAGCTTTTTATCAATGAAGAATGAATTAGTTTGAATAACCAATTGTCTACTTTCAAAATAATTTAGTACTGCCAGATAAAGATTTTTTGGACATCGTATTTCATAAGATTTGTTAAAATTGCTGTCCAAAGGCTCATTTAATATCCAAACTTACCACCAGCAAATGTCTTAATTGGTCTAAAGTCATACTGATTTGTTTTGTTAAAGGAAGCATAGCCTCATCTTAATTTAATTTGAAAATCTAATTCCTTTCCTTCTGAATAATGTTGTACCTAATCATCCAAAGCACAAAACTATTTGTTAGCTTCCACCTAATATTTCTATACTGTTTAGTTATAAAAATAGGTGAAAACTTAAATTATACTAATTTTTTAATAAATACTCTACTAATATTAATTCATGACAAAAATTATATAGGAAAGATAAAATAAACCTAGACGATCAGTATCACTAGTTCAATGACACTTAAATTGTGTAAAAAAAATTATTCAATTACCACAATTAGAGTTATGATCTTCCTCAGCAGGTTCTTGCTTGATATAAATTTCACAGACTAAAACAAAAATAAATGATTACAATTACCAGACATTTCCATTAATAATTTCAACTAATCTTCCAGACAAAGAACATACTTTTTGGTCCTTCATTTACTTTTTCTCCTTTTATAACAATATCAGTACTATTCAAACCTAGAAGTCAAAAAATCATCATCAGCCAGATGACAAAAAGCAGAATTAATAATGTCTTAACATAAAAACTAATTTGTAATCTGCACCATCATTTAAAAAAAATAAAATAAATAAATAATATATATATATAATTTTTTTCTTTTATCAGATTCCTCTCATTATAATCCCATTATTTTTTTTTTTTGTTTTATTCTGTAGTAAAATATGCTGAATTATAGGCATATTACACATATAACCAATTTCATTGGTTTACATTTTTAGAAAAATGAAATTCAAAATGATCTTAATGACTTTGAGTACAATCAGATTAACAAACTGAAAAATTAAAACAAAAAAAAAACAATTAAATAATAAGAAAACAAAATAACGATAATACAATTATAACAAAACAATAATTCAAAAATTAACTAACAATAATGAAAAATAAATAAAACTAAAGCACAAGATATACTATTATACTGCCTTCCTACATTTGTCAATCTGTTAAAGCCAATTTGTTTAAGAAATTGTAAAAATTCAGATTTAAATTTTGTCATAAGTATCTGTTCTGTTTCTGGCCAATTACCATGTTTTATTATAATGAATCAGTTGATCTAATGTTGTCAAGTCCATTGTTTTGTCAGACCCATTCGGGAGATAATCGGGGAAAAATAGCTGAAATTTTATAACCACATTATTAGAATGGAAGACAGCAGTAAGAACAAATGGTTTTTAGATGCTAGACCAGAAGGAAGACCTAGGCTAATTTATCTCATAACTTTACAACGAAAGACTTGGTTGGTTCAGTGAGAGGTAGTACCATCCCAGAGGTGAGAAGGCTTACTCAGGAAAGGGACCTGTGGGCAAGATGGTCAGAGGCAGAAGGGAGGTAGGGAAAGAAGAAATAAGAACAAGATGAATATTCATATTTATTATTATATTTATTATACTATTATTAGACATTTCATATAAATAATAGTTCATTTTATATCAGATTGTATTTAATGGATACTCAAACTACTGACTAATTAAAAAATATATAAATAAACAAATAAATATATATATATTGTAATGATATTTGGAAATGAAGTTCTGGAAGAGCAAATATTGGAGGTAAGGGCCAAAACCAGGTAGGAGCCCAGAGATTAGGGAGACCCCAATACCTGGGGAGGTAATGGTAGCCGTTGAGGCAGGTAGGAAAAAAGGTCAGTTGGTTTTAGGATGGAGAAGGAAGAAGACAGAATGAGTTGTTTATGGACCTTAGAGCAACCAGTGTCAGGAGTCAGAAGACTATGGAACCAAGATAAGTGAAAGTGTTTAGAAGTTCTCTCCTTAATGGACTTTAGAATTTAGATTAAACAAAGGTAAAATTAAATATTGTTTCATATTGTAATTTATATAAATATAAAAAGTATGCACAAAACCTTGTTTCAAAAAAAATATCCAGTCATAATTCAAAAGAATATTGACAGAACCCTAATAATGAATCAAAGTCAATTAATTATTTACAGATATTTTATTTAAAATATATGATTGAAGAAAATCATAACAATATATATATATATATTGTAGTGATATTTCGGAGTCAATGCAAATTTAATTTTGAATTTGGCGCCGGCGAGAGTTTGCCACCGATCTAATTTTTCGAAACTTTTTCAAATAAATTTATTAAAATATGTTGACACGATAAATTATAATCTCCAAATGATTCTTAAAATATTATAATTTAAGTTATATTTCATTTATAATGATAAGTCCTTAAGGCGAAGGTTGTAAAGTTCTAGAACTTTCCAGGTGTGGTTAAGCATGCGGAGCAAAGCTTCTCTTTGCCGGATCCTTCATGAGTCAACAAGTATCCGACCTCATGCCAGTGAGTCACATGTGAAGATCTTTACTTATATTAATCTTAACTGCAGTTTTAATCAAACCAAAATGGTGATAAGTGTTTGAAGAGAAGAAGGAAGAAATGGTGGAAGAAAATTCAGAGATGCTGAAAGAAGTTAGGGGAATAAATTGAAATTATGAGATCTTAGTGATAAAATTGAAAATAAACAGGTAGATTATTTAAGAATATGTTTAATGTTAAATATGAAATTAATATAAAATGTTTCATTTTGTTTTTGTAATAAAATATATTCTTGAGTCGGAATCACAATCTTTGAAAAGCACAACCCTTTGATTATCCCTAAAAATTAAAAAAATCAACTTTAAAATTTAAATAATTAACGTAAACTGATTAATTGAATGATATTAAAATATACAGGGTGAGTATCTCTTAGCGTAAAAAAAAAAATTGGGTGAAACTAGATCAAAAGTGTAGCCAAATGCCGCAGACCTCACCTTTCTATTCCAATCCGTTGCAGATATATGGTAAATAAACGATTTTTTGGGAGGAAAGCATGTTTTTTTACGATAAAAGCTGTAATATCTCCATTTTGTTTAAATATTTTTCAAATATTGATCACATTTTCGGATTTAGCAATAAATTTCCTATAAGATCGGAGTAATTTAACCTTGAATTTTACAAACTTGGGACCTAAAAAATATCTTTATCTTCACCTAATTTAGGGAAGTTACAATTTCTTATAATACTTCAGCGCTCACTGCTTTTCATAAAAACAATCCACAAAACTGCAAAGCTCTCAAAAACTTACAAATTTAATAAGCTTTCAAATGATATGTTAAACGTAATGATTTTGTTTTAATTTCATGGAGAAATTTACTTTTGAAACCGAAAAAAACATGGTGTTCTCATTTAGCATACAAATCAGGTACTTTGGTAAATAAGACATTATGATAATCGCTTGATGAAAATCTGTATTTTAAATAAAAGAAACACTTCATTAGAATAAAAAGCAAAGAAAAAATATAATATTATTGACATAAATTTTAGGCCAGTTCAGGTATTCATAATAACAACAGCGACTTTGACCTCTCTCAGTACTAAGCACATTATCGCTATTTCATAGTTATTTTCCTGTTTATTTTGAAATGGGAGGGGATTATTGTTTATTATTTTATTTTTATTTTGATATAATGATTGAAAGTTTGATTTGGAAATTAAGAAGCTACAGAGATAAAAGTGTCACTATCATTAGAAAGACCCTTGCTAATATTGCTTATCCTTAGCTTGAGGGCCCATTTTATTTATTGGGATTATTTTTTTCTGTTTGGCAATACACCTGCGAAGATGGCAACGTTCACAAATGGTGAGTACGCTGACATACATTTTTTGTATGGTTTTTGTAATGGAAACGCGAGTGCAGCGCGGCGGGAGTACCAACTTAGGTTTCCAGATAGGCGCCTCCCCTCTACGATAGTGTTTTCACGAACTCATCAACGTTTATCTGAAACAGGTTCCGTTCATAAGTTACGTCAAGAATTGGGACAAGTTCCTCATGATGTTGAACTCGAAGAGGAAATTATTGATATAGTAAATGAAAATCCCAGTGTTTCATCAAGAGACTTGGCCCGTGAAATTGGTATCTCCCAAAGGTCAGTTATCAACATTTTGCACCGAGAACATTTTCACCCATATCATTTCACACAAGTACAAGGGCTAGAACCTAATGATCATGTACATAGAATACAATTTTGCCGCTGGCTTTTAAATAGAGACATTCAAGAACACCAGTTTCTGAGGAAAATTTTATGGACAGATGAGTCTCTTTTTACAAGGGAAGGAATTTTTAACGTCCACAACCGGCACTACTGGGCAGCTGAAAACCCACGTATGGGTCAAGAAGCATCTTTCCAGCATCGTTTTACAGTGAATGTGTGGGCTGGGATAATAGGGGACCGACTCATTGGGCCACATTTTTTGCCCAGCAGATTGAATGGAGAAAGTTATTTGGATTTTTTACAAAATATTCTACCACAACTTATTCACGACATTCCACTTGATGTTCAGCAAAACATAATATTCCAACACGATGGTGCTCCTCCACATCATTCGGCAGCAGTACGGGAATGGCTGAACCAACGATATTCGACCTGGATAGGTAGAAATGGTGTGATACATTGGCCAGCTAGGTCACCTGACTTAGCTCCAATGGACTTTTATGTGTGGGGCTACATAAAAAGCGAGGTATATGCCAGAGAAGTGACCAGCATTGAGGTCCTAAAGACGAGAATTCTGGAGGCCGGAGCCAAATTGCAACAGCGTCTGACTTTAGCAGTGACCGTAGGGGCTGTGAGAAAGAGAGCAAGAAGCTGCATTCGAAATAATGGAGGACATTTTGAAAATTTAATAAAATAACGGACTCTGGCGGCGCTTTATTGACAGTGATTCTTTTATTTTCAAATTAACAAATTTTTTCTTTGCTTTTTATTCTAATGAAGTGTTTCTTTTATTTAAAATACAGATTTTCATCAAGCGATTATCATAATGTCTTATTTACCAAAGTACCTGATTTGTATGCTAAATGAGAACACCATGTTTTTTCGGTTTCAAAAGTAAATTTCTCCATGAAATTAAAACAAAATCATTACTTTTAACATATCATTTGAAAGCTTATTAAATTTGCAAGTTTTTGAGAGCTTTGCAGTTTTGTGGATTGTTTTTATGAAAAGCAGTGAGCGCTGAAGTATTATAAGAAATTGTAACTTCCCTAAATTAGGTGAAGATAAAGATATTTTTTAGGTCCCAAGTTTGTAAAATTCAAGGTTAAATTACTCCGATCTTATAGGAAATTTATTGCTAAATCCGAAAATGTGATCAATATTTGAAAAATATTTAAACAAAATGGAGATATTACAGCTTTTATCGTAAAAAACATGCTTTCCTCCAAAAAATCGTTTATTTACCATATATCTGCAACGGATTGGAATAGAAAGGTGAGGTCTGCGGCATTTGGCTACACTTTTGATCTAGTTTCACCCAATTTTTTTTTTTACGCTAAGAGATACTCACCCTGTATATACATATATATTAAGATGTCCTAAATTTTGGTTGTTATATTTTATTCATCTGAGTTTAAAAATGGATCGGCGTATGGGCTTTAAAAGTTGAACAGCAAGAGGATGAAGGCCGACAAAAAGAAGCTGTAAGCCGCCTTCTAAAATTCTTGGGAGAGTGAGGCAGCCTTGTTGCACATGCCAGCCTCACTAGCTGTCTCAAAGAAGCGGAAAAAAGTAGATTCGCTCGTCAGTCTGCAGTTAGATCCTGACAAGAAGTGGTTATCAATCAGCTCCTGTCAGACGCGGTTATTCTCTAAAAGAAGCTGAGCTCTTTAGAAGATAATAAGGATTGCAACTGATTCAATCAGTAAACCTTTTTTCTTATATTATAAAAAATCAAACAGCTGAATTAATAGTTTTATTTTAACAAAATCTTAATCAAATTTGATCATTTTACTGCTTTTATTATTGTAATGTTTATTAATGTAATATTTATATTTGATTATATTATTTCAAAATTCAATTAGTGGTTTTTTTTTTTGTTTTTTTCCCACGAAAAGGCCATAGAGGCCACGCGAATATTATGAAGATGGATTTTTAATTCTGTTCCTTCTCATCATCCATATCTCCTTCATTCTTTCTGATTGCCTCTGTCTCTTCTCCTCCGTCCAGGCCATACCCTCCTTTGGCTCCTTCCTGTCCACAAGAACCGCTATTGCTTGTAGTTTCTTCCTATATTCTTCTCTATCAAGGCAGTCATGTTCCTCAATCCTCAGTTTGCTAGTCTCCTCTTTTAGCTGTTTTATGTATCCCTGTGCACTCTTGTAATCCCAAATTTTCCGAAAAATAGCCTTATAAAGTCTTTCCTCAGGCATTCTTACCATATGCCCATAGAACTTCAGTCTCTTAATTCTTAAATCCGTCTCTATGTTCATTGTATCTTTGTAGATCTCCTCGTTTGATCTTAACCTGTATCCTTCCTGGGTTTTCCTAGGGCCGTAAATTCTCCTTAGGATCTTTCTTTCTACTTTCAGCATTCTTTCCAGGTTAGGGAGGTTCATGGTCTCTGTCCCATATAGTATAACTGTCTTTACTACAGTATTGTAGTGCCTTATCTTTGCTTTTTTGGGAGCCTGACAGTGAGAGACCAAGTGGTGAGTCGGAGCACCACAAGAACCACGAAAATTTCAAAACAAAGCGGAAGTATTTTATGGGCACATACAACATCAATTAGTGGCTTTGTTTATATAATTTTTATAATAAATTTTATTTGTGTTGAACATTGGTTATTATATTATTTTTCCTTGATATTTTGGTTCAATGATAAGATGGGGCCACTACTATTATATTTATCTCCTAGTAAATCAAAAATATATTAATTTAAATTAGATTTGGTAATTATTTGCCTATTGTTAGCCCACTTGTTATTAATACAATAAGAGGGACATAATAATATATATATATATATAAATATAATAGTAGTGGCCCCATCTTATCATTGAACCAAAATATCAAGGAAAAATAATATAATAACCAATGTTCAACACAAATAAAATTTATTATAAAAATTATATATATATATATAAACACACATACAAATTAAAAAATTAAACCTGTACCACTACAACCCATGAAGGGTCTTGGGTTCAGTACTTAGGTAAGGATGCACTGTTACTAGGCTAACGGTTGTGAAAGGAGATTTGGCCAAAATCTCGCTCAACCACCAGGTTTTTCCCCATTTAAGGGTAACCACTTTTTAGAGGCTGGGTGTGCCCCAGGAGGGTCTCCCGACCTCGAAATCGAGCTACAACCGAAATAACAGAAAATAAATTTTCTGCCTTCAGTCAGTCTCGAACTCGGAACAGGGAGCTTGGTAGTCAGGTGCCTTGCCCACTGAGCTAACTCGCCTCCATATACACATACATACATAATAAATGAAAGCAATTATGAATCTAATGTTCTGTTCATGACTCATGGATATACTATTTATTTGAAGATCTCAAAGAAAAGTTTTAAATTAAATTAAAATTTTCAGTTGTACATTGGGAATGGGTGGAAGGCAGTTTGTCTGATCTAGTCTTCCACATACCTAACATAGAAACTGTATTTTTTTTTTTTTTTTTTTTTTTTTTTTTTTTTTTTTTTTTTTTTTTTTTTTTTTTTTTATAAATATGCATTATCACTTCTTGTTATCTGCCACCACAATATCCTACCATAGTGGTTTTTACTAAAATCTAAAAGATAACATCAGTTTTTTATCACTTGGAAACAGAGAAAATACAGCAATATTTATTATACTTATATCTTACTTATATTACGGACTATCAATAACCAAGTGATAGGTTGGAACTTCTGGGCGTGCTCAACAGTTTAATGGATTGTTGAGGTTAAGGTGAACTGAATTGAGAAGAGCTTAGCTGTGTGCGTTATTATAAAACTACAATTGTCTGTGTGATTTGTTTATGTTTTATGTTTAATTCTGTGTTTGTTCTTTTTTCTTGTGATTGTGTTATAAATCATTAAATTTGTTCTTTCATTAGAGTGAGTTGAGTTTTTTTTAATGTTTTCAAAACAAAATAGAAGTTTCATGTTTACAAATTATAAGAGAAGTGGGATTACCGAACATACATTTATATTAGGAAGGTACTTCATCTAAATTTTATGAGTAAAAAAGTTATTTTCCATTTCTGATTTAAAAAAAAAAAAAAAAAAAAAAAAATGGAAACTATCAATTGGCTGAGAAAAAATATATCTGAAGCTCCAACCAAAACAATAAAATTAGTCCACAAGGTTATCTACAATGATCTTGGTGATAGAAAAAATAGGAGTCGGATAAGAAAATTCAATGGCTTTAAATTTGATTCTGAATCAGATAAATTTGAACAAAAGATAGCCCAAATTAAGTCTGAATTTTCGATTCAAGAATTAAAAACAATTTGTAAATTTCTGAGGTTAAGGACAGATGGGACGATTGAAAATATCAGTGAAAGAATTTTCAATAGTTTGAACAATTTAGATTCTTTTACAGATGAAGAAGATGATAATGAAAAATATGATGACAGAGATGAGACTGATGACGAGAGTGAGGTAGTAAATGAATGTTACAACTAAGAGGTTATGCAAAACAATATTTTATTAAAAATGTTAGCCCAAATTGAGGCATTAATAAAAAAATTAAATGTAACCAAGGAATACGGAATAAAACCTGATTTTAAAAATAATATTGGTAAATTTGATGGTAAAGTAGCCAGAAACGAAGCGGAAGCCTGGCTAAATACATTGAAAGGTATTGCCAAACTTCAAAAATCGCCAGATCCTTACAAACTGGAAGCAGCTCGAGCCAATATAATTGGGCCAGCAAAAGATTTGTTTTCTTCAAAACATAGTATGTCATGGACTGATTTTGAGAGAAAGTTTAAAATAACTTATATAGGTGAAGTTGACATGGGGACAAAATGGAATACTATGTTGAAAAGGGTGCAAAGAAGTTATGAAGACACTGAAGATTATTTTCAGGAAAAGATCCGAATGTGTAAGGAACTGAATCATACGTTTCGTGAAATTAAGCTTCAAACAGTAGAAGGAATTTGGTCTAAGGATCTATTTACTCACCTCTTGAGTATAACCCATGAAAATGAAGATGAGTTGAGGGATTTGGTAGAAATATACGAACACATGAATGGTGCTCGAATAGATAGATTTAATAGGAATGTACAACCACCGACCAGAGAACAAAAGTTTAGAGGTAGCAATTCATTGGCCAGTATTGATAAATGATTACACAATGATGATTCCAACTCTTATTCGGATAATAGAAACAAATTTCCTGAAGGGGCATCCCATAAGACAGAATATCAAGAACAGCCTGTGTTCAAGTGTTATATTGGGTCATATAGCAAGACATTGTGTTGCCCCAGGACAAAGATTGTACAAGACAAGAGAAGAATGAGAAAGGTGATTTAAATGTGTTAAGCAAACCAATAATTTGCAGTACATAAAATCCGTACAAATAAATGGCAAAAACTTCATGTACGGTTTAATTGATTGTATTGATCTAGAATCTCGGAGAATGTACTATGAAAAGTTGGTTAATGATCTCGAAAAGAGAAGTTGTAAAGAAATACCTTCCTTGAAAAAAAAGTGCTAAATTCAATTGAACAAACCATATTACTCTGTGATAGTATTAATACTATATCCTAAGATAAAACTAACCTTGAAAGGAAATTGCAAACTTCGTCATCAAAATTGACATTAGCCTATAAAGAACTTAAAGAAGAAAAAGAACTGAATAATGCAATGCAGACCAACCCAAGTTTTTGGCAGAATAAGAATAATGTTTTAGAAAAAGAATTTGAAAAATACAAGGTAAAGAAAGAAGATGAGATTACAAAACTGAAAGATAATTTTAGAGATGTTAAGTTCTTACTGGATTCTGAAAAAGTAGTCAATAGTTGTCCTAACAAGGATGAATTTAAGGAAGTGGAGAAATCACCAGCTAAGTTTTGGTATGGTTATCAACCAAGATATCGAGACCAAAAGGTTATTGTTGGAGTACACGGAGGTGATTCCAACAAAGTTAAAGATTTAGGACGACAGTTCATTACAGTCAGTGATCTGAAACTTTGGAGACTGGAAGAAGAAGTTTCTTGAAATTGAATGGAAATTGAAATGAACCATTATCCAAAGAATCTGACAAAGAGAGCCTTGCAGAAGAAGAAATTGGCAGGGAGAGCCTAGCCGAAGAAGTAGAAGTGGAGCCAAAAGATACAGGCATAAAAAAGACGCGGAAGGAACCAGTCTATCTTGACTATTATGTTAAATACGCCAAATTAAGGACAATGTGGAGCAAAGGATGGCCGAATCTGTTACCGACTATCGATAACCGAGCAATGGGTTGGAGCACCTGGGCGTGCTCAGCAGGTTAATGGGTTGTTGAGGTTAAGGTAAATTAAATTGAAGAGCTTAGCTGTGTGCGTTATTATAAAACTATAATTTTCTGTGTGATTTGTATATGTTTTATATTTATTTCTGTGTTTGTTCTTTTTTTCTTGAATTTGGGTTTATAAATCATTAAATTTGTTCTTTAATTATAGTGAGTTAACCTTTTTTTTTAGGTTTTCAAAACAAAATAAAAGTTATATGTTTACACTTACACTGTTTTTTTTGTTTTATTTCATTTAACGTCACTTTATGCTGCTATGGCTGCTAAGTGGGAGTCCTAAATTTTGCCTATCCAGGTATAATTAGGATAGGGATCTTTAACGAGTACCTGACATCGCACAAGCTCGGAAACCCCATTTTACGTCCCTTCCGAAAGAGGCATAGCTAAGGATTTTTGACTCCCTTTAAAAAATCCTAAGGCCATCTGCCTGGCTGCAAACCCTCGATCTTGGGTTTAGTAGTTGCTATACTAACCACTACACCACAGGTGACCCATACACTTACACTGTTATAATTGAACCTCCCTCCCCCCATAGTTCATATTATTATAAATTTAATAGCACTTCATCACCTATTATCACTTCAAAATACAAAATAAATCATAAACCATTGGCGAAATATTTACAATTATCATGTCTTACTTATCCCACCACCATTATTAACTCTGCAGTTTTTACTATTAATAATTTCTCATATGAATATAAACAATACAAGTAGAATAGTTAAGGTTATGAGAGATAATCAATATATGCATGCATTAATTTCAAAATGATCTAAGTGCCAGCACATTATTTGCAGAAAATCAATAAAAACACAGCAGTTTTTATAAATGTTTATTTAAAGTAACAATAAAATCAATTTTGATAACATTACAAATATAAAAAAGTATTATGGAGTGAAAATAGATCCTATTGATTGGGATTGGCCCTAGGAATCACATCGCTTTGATATGAAAATTAAAAAAAAAAATTTTTTGGCACTTAGATTATTTTGAAATTAATGCATTCATATGTCATCTTTGATACTTTACATTGTACATTCAACAGTTCACCTTATCGGAGGAGCTGGAATTGGAAACCATTACCCAAATTCCAGAAGATAATAATTTCTGTTTAAAACAAGTTCACTCTATATTTCTAGTTCAAGGGTCTGATCTTGTAACACATTTCCACCAGATATTTTAGTAGTAGAAGTTTTAAATTTTTACCTATTCTTTTTTCTTTATTTTATTTTATTTATAATTTTATAGTCATCAAACTACACAATCCCACAAAAGACTCACTTATCTCGTCTGAGCTAACTAAAAGTGGGTCCAATGCTTCTGAATCCAAAGAAGCATCAAGGGTGTCATCTGCAATAAAAAATAAAATAATTTATTTAATAGAAGATACAGAACCAACTAAAAATTAAAATGGTAAATTTACTAATTGATCTTACCTAATTTCCTGTTTAAAGGGTCTGATTTATCCTTCTTTAATGGGATGAGACTGTCACCTAAGGATAAACAAAAGTAAATGACCAGATTAACAAGTAAAAGTCTTAACAACATAAAATTACAAGTAAAACCTAGACCACTCATCACAAATCATATATGGTACTTTAGAAATTGTATTCACGAACATAATTCCAAAATGCAAAATTTTTTGTAAGAATTTTTAAAAAAATATTTCTAAGGATAAAAAAAATGATAAAAATCAGCAAATAAAGAAAAAACAAATCTATCCATTCAACCCTTAACATATTACTTAAATGAGATTAAAACTCCAAAATAATAACCATAACAATAATCTCACTTTTAGTTTCCATTACAACTATAATCCCAGTACTCCAGACCCAAACACCAATGTCATAAACATAACAATAACTAGGATGGAGGTTGCACCCCAAATCAGGACAATCTTCCAAAGAGCAAGTAGTCAACACAAAATTTTAGAATATCTTGGTATCTCAATTAATGACATACATTGTATTAATATTAAGAGCTAGTATTGTGTAGGATGTAATAAAAATTAATATATCGTTCCATTAAAAAAAAAACAACTTAATAATGAAACTAGGTTTTAGTACTAATCAGAACTTATATTTGCTATAACGAAACTTTTAACTAAGACATTCAGTAAGCTCATTTGTGTTTTAACTATTAACGTATAAGAAAGTAAATTTCTTGTTGGTAGAGAACTACGATGACAAAAGAGACTTTAGTGAAATGGCAAACAGAAGAGGAGAATGGGCTTTGTTAAAACAGTGAAAGGATATGCTTATAGTTCAAAGTTGGATTGTTTATATCGTAGTAGATTTAAATTGTTAAAGCCTGTAGCTGAAAGGCAGGTCATGGAACTTCTAGGAAAATAAGTTCCTTGCAAGTAAAACTTTTTTTTTTAATTTATTAGTAAAAATCATATGTATCAATGCTGTGGCTCATCCTATTCTCAGGAAAATCTACATTTGAATAGCTGAAGAGAGAGAAAAAAGACGAATCTACGAGACAATTATCTCTCAGATTCTCTTCTAGAGCTTCTAAGGGCGCATAATTATCTTAGATATCCACCTTGCCATCCTCATTCACCGTGATTTTAGTAAAGGATCTGAAGTTTCGTTTTCGATAGTTGTATAGAGAATGGCTTGTCTGCCTAGCGCGTGCAGGTGGGACAGGTACTGCGAATCGTAAAAGTGAGGTAAAATATTTGTGATAAAAAATATAATCGGCCCAGTATGAAATAACACGAATTGTATTCAATTATCAATAATAATAGTAAAGAAGCCGACGACACGAAACCTATTATGATAGGTCTCCCAAAAAAACCAAAGTTTATCTGAAAGATCATCAATTTTTGTGTAACGAAAACCACTGCTGCCGTTCTCAAACACGGGTCAAGATGGCGGCAGCAAGTAAAATAAGGTTCCATAAAGCCGTTTTAGGAAAAACCTGTTGAACTTTTTTCTCAACGGATCATGATGTTTTGGGGGGTGCTGAATCCAAATTAGAAGTTTGCTAACACGGCAGCTATCGGTTTCATACACAAAAAAAAACCGCCCATCATAGCGGTTAATGTCGGTTTTTTACCTGTAACAAGACAACAACGGGTTTTTGAAGAATGTCTTGGTATAGAAATCACTTCACATCAATGCTTCTGCTATATTGGAGTAATCAATCGCAGAGTATTCCTCTAAACGAGACATGTAATCTGCGATCATATTGTTTTTTCGTCAAACATGAACTAAGGTTGTTGTGAACTGGGAAATAAATTGCAATTGTCGAAGTTGGGAGGTGATGCTTTGTCGTTCTTCTGTTTGAATGCATAAGTCAAAGGCTTATGATCTGTGTATATTACAAATGACTTTTTCTCCAACAAATATTTAAAATACTTGATTGACATAAAGATGGCTGTCAGTTCTCGATCATATGTTCATATTTTCGCTGTGTTTCAGAAAACTTTTTGGAGAAAAATCCAATAGGTCTCCATGAATTGTTTTCCCATTGTTGCAAAGCAGCTCCAGCTGCTAAGTCGGATGCATCTACAAATAGTGAGAGTTCACAATCAGGATTTGGGTATGTTAATAGAGTTAAAGTACTTAAGGCTTGTTTACTCTGTTCAAAATCTGGAATAGTTTCTGGTGTCCATGCAATCTTAGTTTTATCATTTTTCCTAGAACTCTTAAGAAAATTAGTGAGATTCGCTAAATTACTTGCAGCATGGTGTAGATGCCTGCGATAGAAGTTCAGCATTCCTAAGTAAGATCGTAGTTTTTTTATAGTTACTGGTAATTTATGACTAACAATGGCACTTACTCTTTCGGGATCAGGTTTTGTACCTTTTGATAAAATAAGATAACCTAGAAAAATTATATTTTTTACGCCAAACTCTGATTTACTGGTGTTAATCCGAAGTCCATAGTGGCTGAGTCGTTGAAAGGCTTGTGATAAGTGATGATTATGGTCTTCAGCATCTGCAGAGGCAATCAGTATATCATCCAAATATACAAAACAAAAATCCAGTCCTCTCAAAACTTCATTAATAAAACGTTGGAATGTACTAGGCGCATTGCGCAGTCCTTAAATTCATACAATCCAAATGGTGTAATAATGGCTGTTTTTTGTTTATCATCTTCTTTAACCTGTATTTGATAATAAGCTTGGCAAAGATCTAACTTTGAGGAAATTGTTTTATTTAGAAGAATTTGACTTATGGTACATCCTCTATCCTCGGAATGGGGTACCTATCGGGTAGTGTTCTCTCATTTAATCTACTATAATTTCCACATACTCGCCATTGATCATTTTTCTTTGTCACTAAGTGTAGAGGGCTTGCCCATTGTGAACTGGAAGGTTGAATAATTCCATTGTTAAGCATGCTCTGAAATTCTTGTTTAGCAACTTGCAGCTTCTTTGGATCCAATCTCCTTAGTTTGCAAAAAAACAGGTGGTCCATCACTAGTAACAATGTGGTGCTTCACCTCATGATTGGCATTTACCTTCAATGAAAATGGTTTGGTTAAATTTGGAAAATTATTTAACAGTTGTGAGAATTGACAAGTGACTTTGAAAGAACTCAATGATTCCATTTCCTCAATTGCAACTACCTCACCTGTAATAGTTAGCTTTGTACTGTTATCAATAAGTTTTTTGTTTTTGAGGTCAATCAGTAATCCAAAGTTGTGTAAAAAATCAGCACCTTTATTGGTTTATAAGATACCTTTATTGGTTTTAACCAGATAGAAAGTCCACTCCATTTGTCGTCTGAGTCCCAGGTCAATTTGAAGAATTTTGGTTCCAAATGTAGGAATTTCTGTGTTGTTGGCAGCAAATAATTTGACTCCCATATCTTGATTTGCTTTAAATTTATTCGCTGGTATAATAGAAACATCAGCGCCACTATCAATGAGAAATCGAATACCTGTATTTTTGTCTTGTAAGAACAAACGATGTTGTTGACCTACAATATTTACAGCAGCACAGTTGGTCAGTTCTGTGTCTGCTGTGAGGAGTTTCCCTTCTCCGAATTCCATTTACATTCAGGTGTACACTTGGACGGCACATTACATTTCATACATTTCTTTCTGTAACGATAATGGCCAAAACAATACTTCCCTCTTGGATTAAAACATCTATTTCGGGTGTTACTACGGGAACGAAAGGACGAGTTATCTCTACTGGAATTTCGGGATAATCTAGACTCAAGGGCTGATAGTCTTTTATTCAGTTCTTCCAGCATAGACTCGAGTGTGGATCCTTTAGAATGAACTGCACTTATATCTCGCGTGGGTTTGATATCCCATATTTTATCACCAATTTCGGCTAATTTATTTAAATCGCCATCCGAAATTGTCAAGATACTCCTTATTTCCGTTGGAAGTTTATCCAGCCACAATGTTTTTAACATTTTATCGGAAAAATCGTCACCTCCTATACCTTGCGTTTTCCGAAGTAATTGACTAGGTTTTTGGTCTCCCATTTCTAATTCACTAACGACCTTTTTAATTTTACTTTCCTCGCTTTCTCGGTATATATTTAAAAGTCTACCCTTAGCTACAGGATATTTGATGTCCTCAGTAGATGAGACAATGTCGAATATGTTTTCAACTATCTTAAGATCTAATTGAGCTATTAGGTAATTAAATTTCGTACCTTCCTTAGTAATTCCGCCGAAATCGAATTGGGCTTCTGCCTGGCAAAACCAGATTTCGGGTTTGTCCTTCCAAAACGGTGGTAATTTAACACACCTTTTCAATGGTTTTTGAAGTTTCAATTTTATCTTCTCCCATAATTAATTTTCATAAATCACTTCGGGGTCACTAATTGTGGTTGGTCTTATTTTTTGTGGTTATAAAAAAACAAAACTAAACAAAACACAAAAATGAAAAATAATCTTTATTAATCTAATTAACACATTATATTAGGTTATCACGGCATTCAGTGTTGCCATCTTCTTACAAAATATTATATACAAAAAATATTATTTTTGACTTTTAATATTTTATATTAACTATTTTATTTAAACTTTTAAATTATTCTTAACTAAACAGAAAAAAAAGAAGATTTTTACACATTTCAGTGTGTGGTGCCGCCACAATAACCTTTATTATATGATCTACTATATGATCTGGGATAATATTTATTTTTTTCAAGTAAGATTGAACTAATGGTGCAGAAACTTTAGAAATCGAAGAAGCAGGCTCTAGTAGAATCAGGAAGTATATATTAAGTTTCTTAATTTGTTTTAATTTATTGTTTAAATATTCTAATTAGTTTATTCTAACATTGTTTACTTTCAATAAATATTCTTTTTGGTAACGGTTCGGATCGGCGACACCACCAAACTAGGTTGACCCGCGCTACACCGACCAGTTCGATCCTTACGCTTCACTTCATGTTTACATTTTTCGATAGTTCATTCCTATAACCTCACATGTAAACAATCACTTCTACAGTTTCAGCTTGGATTGTGTTGTTTAGTTTGTTATATTGATATTTAGTCTTCTTAAATGTAAATAACTGAAACATAAGTTAACAAAATTAAGGATTAAGTGTTTTATCAATTCACGTTTTCTTATTTCATCTAATCTTATGTGTAAAAGTGTTATAAAACTTAAGAAGATTAATTTGTACATGGATTTGGTCTTTTACATATTTATATTTGTTCTATCAATTTAAGTGATAAAATTTACAACTTGTAAAAGTGTTATGAAACTTAGCAAGATTTATTTGTACATGGATTTGGTGTTTTATATATTTGTATTTGTTGTTTCAATTTCAGTATACATATTTTGTGAATGGATTCTTTGTCATCCATATTACTTTTTGTGCTAAAGTGAGACAGATTGTATAATTAATTCAATAAAACATATCAGTTTATAAATAAATGTGAGAAAGTATATCACAGGTTTTTTATGTTTTCTTATTTCCACTTCCCATGAGAAAATATAGCAGAAATTAACATCATCACTTTCACCTAGGATTCTGGCTTATATTATATAATGGCTTATAACATGGAGAATTGATAATGTGAAAATAATCACAGATTAAGAGGTAAATGACACATTACTATATAATTTCAGAACTATTGGTATAATCTTATAGATTAATGTGTTTTAAAAAAAAAATTAGAAGCCTGATGTTGGAACATTGTCTCCGAAACATGTAGCTACAAATGTTAAATAAATAGGAGTTATGCCAAATAAATACTTCAGGATTCTGTCTTTTTTTATATTTATAATTTGTCATTTTCACTTCTCTGACAGAAAGTTCATCAGGAATTAACTTTACTGGTGGTTCAGTAGTATATTAATTGTTGATTAAATTAATATTAATTCAAAATTGATTTAGTGTCTTATATTTCGATATTTCCTTATTTCCACTTTAATATTTCCTTATTTCTCATTTTAATATTAAAAGGTAAACAGAAGTTAATATTACTTTGAACAGGGATTTAGAGTTTCTCAGTAAATGTAGGAGAATAACCTTTCCCTCTAAAAGCAGCGACTAGAACATCGAAATAAATCGGAACAAGGTTAGAATCGATAAAAGGTATTTTGAGCGGGTTTAGGGGTTGGTGTCGCCGATCCGAACCATTACCTTCTTTTTTAAAAGTAGGTCCACTGATTATTCAACATAACTTGTTGGATTTATCATCTGATCAAATTTAATGAAGGATACCTATATTTCTGCCTCTTTTTTTATTTTACTATTTTTTTTTTCATACCTTATTTTTACATTTGAAGATTTATATATTTTATCTTGATGATATTTATAATTTGTAATTATTATTAATTTCTACTACCTTAAATTAATTTCTACTATTTTTATGAATCAGCAGCTTAAAGTCCTTGATTTCAAATAGGCCACATTATGTTGGTCATTATTATCATCGTATCAGTCCAGTCACAATAGCATTGAAACAACTATTATTATACAATAATGTTAGTTGTAACAACCACATATTAGTACAATAATAGCAAAGGTATGGTTGTAGAAAATTGATAAGATTTGGCCATCTCTTGGAATATTCAATTTTCCTAACATTACCATTCTAATCAATAAATCTTATTTAAAAAATCATGTGATTGCTCGCTTCTTCATAAGGCAGTGACAACTAAGTACTGCTGCATGAAATTTGGGTTTCAAGGACTTCACACAAAGAAAAATCTTTATGGCTTGTGGTTTATCAGGTTCTTATGGTCAGTGTACATGGACGAAATTGTGATTTTGAAATATTTTTTGAAAATATAATCATAAGCTTAAGAGAAGTTGCAGTGCAGAAATCTTCACCAATGTTCAGAAGTTTGAAAAAATAAATATGTATTTTAAAAAAGAAATTTATTCCTAAGGCAAAGACATGTGGGATTCATAGAAACGTGTTTTGGCTATGTGGAATGGGAGCAACATTCAGAAAAAAAATATATGGAACATTAATTTGAATTTTTTTTCAAATTTAATAAATACACCGTATGAATATCAAATACAACTATTGGCTTTTGATTTGAGAAAACAATATTTCATAACAGCTTAAATTATTTTTACATTAACAATTGGGTTTTTGATTTATGATAGGTAAAAGAAACATTAATAGAACATGGCTTTATTTAGTAACTATGTTTTAGTCACAACCTTGATGACCTGAAAAAACATTTATCTCCAGGGCTTAGAAACAGATACACAAGATGGAAATAGAATAAGGAAAGGAAAAGTGAAAAATAAAGAGAACAAAAGCTAAAGAAGTTTGATAGAAATGATGTGGAATATAAAGTATAAGTTAATGATAATTAATGATTGATAAGCAACAAAAATGAGGGTAAAATTATTTATACATACCTAAATTAAAGAATAAATAAAATAAACATGTAGTTAATTTTAAAATTAGGCATAATTATTGCTTATTACATTTATTTGAATTTACTTATACTTTTTATCAATCAATTCATAATGTTTTATCAGAACCAAAACTTGCAGGGCCGATTCATTAATTTTGTTATAATAATTTTACAGATTAATCAACCTTCATTTTAATTTTATTTAAGTTAACAAAACTTCCTTTACCATATATATTAAAGCTTATCAATTGGGCGTTATTTGAAGTAGATTTCATGATTTATGCCCTTATTTTCATTTTTAGTGAATACAGGTTATTTCCTTTAATGCTGGGGAAAACAAAATAATGCTTTTAAACAAATTTCCAGCTAATAGGAATTTCCTAGAATTCTGATGTGTGCATAAATTCTCAAATCATTAATGCAAACAGCCCTAGGACATAGAACTACTTAAAATCTAAGGTTTGTTTTATCTCACTTACAGTTTCGGAGGTCCACTGGTAAAAAATATAACTATATCCACCAGGTATAAGGATATAGGACTGTTAAATTATACAGAACTTGTTAAATTACTCAAAGATTGATAATTTTAGTCAAATAATTCTGACAATCACAATATAAAGCTTATTGATTTCCATTATGTAAAAAAAAAAAAAATTTAAGTAACCCCACAATTAATGAACAGCACCTGTTAAGGCAGGAGTTTTAAAACTGGACACTAATAGAAGTATTTAACTTGTTATTACAGTACCTCAAACCAAGAAACTTTAAAGAAACAATGTAATTGCTTTTTTAAAAACAAAATTAATGAAAAAGAAAAAAAAAGTTAATTGAATGTTTCGCCTTCTGTAAACTAAAAATATTTTAAGAACTGATAACAGTTAACAGGATAAAAAAATCAAACAAAATAATTGCAATGAAAAATAATTGAATTTTATTCAGATGTGTAGACTAGAAAGTATACATAAAAGAAAGGGTAAAAAATTTATTTACAAACATAATTATAAATAAATCTATCAACTAAGATACTTCACTTGTACAATGGCAACAGGTAGAATGCCAGAGGTAATGTTTATACACATATGTACAAAAAATAGAAGTAAATATAAAATGCATTCCCAATTTGGAATTGGAATGATAAATTAAAAATAAAAAAAAATAGTTTAAGGATCAGTCTAATTAAGTAGAAAGGAACTGATTTAATCAACTTCCTCCATCCTAGAAGCATCCTCAGCACTACCTTCCAATGGAGGCATTTCAGCAGGTGCAGATTCTTCTTCAGTCACCATTGTATCATCTTCATCAATTCCTAAGCCAAGTTTGATCATCCTATATATCCTAGAAGCATGAACTTGAGGCTCTTCAAGGGTGAAACCGGAAGAAAGCAGGGAAGTTTCAAACAGGAGAATGACAAGGTCCTTGACAGCCTTATCATTTTTGTCAGCTTCTGCTTTTTGTCTCAGGGTGTCAACAATGGGGTGATCTGGGTTGATTTCCAGGTGCTTTTTAGCTGCCATGTATCCCATGGTAGAACTGTCCCTTAAAGCCTGTGCCTTCATAATCCTCTCCATATTAGCAGTCCAACCATACTGTGATGTAACTATGCAGCATGGGGAATCTACCAACCTGTTACTAACAACAACTTTCTCAACTTTCTTGTCAAGAATATCTTTCATGACCTTGCACAAATTCTCATACTTGGCCTTATCTTCTTCCCTCTTTTTCTTTTCTTCTTCATCCTCAGGAAGTTCAAGACCCTCTTTGGTGACAGACACCAATTGCTTTCCATCATACTCTTTCAGCTGTTGTACAACATATTCATCAATGGGTTCAGTCATATAAACAACTTCGAATCCTCGCCTCTTGACCCTTTCTACAAATGCTGAGTTGGCAACTTGATCTTTATTTTCCCCAGTAATGTAATATATGTGTTTTTGACTCTCTTTCATCCTGGCAACATAGTCCTTGAGTGAGCATGCTTCATCACCTGAGGCAGAAGTGTGGTACCTGAGGAGCTCAGATAGTTTCTTGCGGTTTGTGCTGTCTTCATGGATACCCAGCTTCAAATTTTTACTGAATTGTTCATAGAACTTCTTGTATGTATCTTTGTCTTCAGTGAGTTCTTCAAACAATTCTAGGCATTTCTTGACCAAATTCTTCCTGATAACTTTTAGAATCTTGTTCTGCTGCAACATCTCTCGAGAAATGTTAAGAGGAAGATCTTCAGAATCTACCACACCTTTGATGAAATTTAAGTACTCAGGAATAAGATCTTCACAATTATCCATGATGAAAACTCTCCTGACATAA
This sequence comes from Euschistus heros, assembly GCA_003667255.2. Taxonomy (NCBI): domain Eukaryota; kingdom Metazoa; phylum Arthropoda; class Insecta; order Hemiptera; family Pentatomidae; genus Euschistus; species Euschistus heros. The sequence goes on along the minus strand of RCWM02000181.1, from coordinate 905,675 downwards.
AGCTTGATATTGTTCTTCTTCTTTTTGTTTTCAAACAAATCGAAAGGAGCTCTCCTTGGAACAAAAAGAAGGGCTCTGAATTCAAGTTGTCCTTCCACTGAAAAATGTTTAACAGATAAATGGTCTTCCCAATCATTGGTGAGGGATTTGTAGAATTCACCATACTCCTCAGGGGTAATATCGTCAGGGTTTCTAGTCCAGATGGGTTTAGTTTTGTTCAGTTCTTCGTCTTCAGTATATTTCTCTTTAATAGTCTTCTTCTTCTTTTTCTTGTCCTTATCCTTATCTTCCTCTTCATCTTCACCAACATCTTCGACCTTAGGCTGGTCACTTTCTTCTTCTTTCTTTTCACTTTCCTTCTCTTCCTCAGCTTCATCATCACTTATTTCCTTGTCTCTTTCTTTTTCTACAAGTAACTTGATAGGATAACCAATGAACTGGGAATGCTTCTTGACAATTTCTTTGATTTTCCTTTCTTCTAAATACTCAGCTTGATCTTCCTTGATGTACAGAACAATTTTGGTTCCCCTACCAAGTGGTTCACCAGGGTCAGGTCTGACAGTGAAGCTGCCACCAGCAGATGACTCCCATAAATATTGATCATCATCGTTATGTTTGGAGCTAACTGTAACTTTGTCAGCAACAAGGTAGGCAGAGTAGAAACCTACTCCAAACTGACCAATCATAGATATGTCAGCACCAGCTTGCAATGCTTCCATGAAAGCTTTAGTTCCAGATTTAGCTATGGTTCCCAAGTTGTTGACCAAATCTGCTTTAGTCATTCCAATACCACTGCAACAAACAAACAACAAAGATATAGAAATTATATTAAAAAAAAACATTTATTTATTTAATCCTACAAGATTTTTGTATATAATAATAACAGAACTTGACTAATAGGCTAAGCAATTTAAATGCCAATACGTAAAAGGCATAAAGAAGTGACCCATCTAGTTAAAAACTTATCTACTTAGAACAATCTCATCACTATGTGGAGGAGGAAGTACAATGATGTTAAATGAAATTTCTTAGCTTTGCTTATCATCTATATTTTGCAAACCTACCTTTATCAAATATAAACTATTAATGGAATACATACTAAGTAGCAATTCAAATATTAAGAATTAAAATCAAAAGGCCCAGAAATGACAATAGTTAAGGAAGAAATTATTAGATAGTAAAAATTCATTATATACGTCTTATTATTAAAGTGGATACTATTAAAGATATGCAATAATGTAAGCCTAACCATATACTCAGATGTAACTATTAAAAATCAGTTCACTCTAATCAAGTAGTAAAAAAAGTAGATTAGATTTGACAAATCTACAGAATATCCTAAGGCAAAGATAACTAAGTAAAGCAATGTGCAATCAACTTTTTGGTGAGAGGGCAAAAGTTAAATTTTAAACTTTAAATTGTTTTCCTAAGTTTGTGTTTATAAAAAATTTAAATAAGAGGAATCTCAGCTTTTGGTGTAATCACTTTATCAGCAATATAACAAATACTCACGTATCAATGATGGTGAGAGTTCTATCATTTTTGTTGGGGATGATCTTGATGAATAGCTCCTTTCCACTTTCAAGTTTTGAAGGATCAGTGAGAGATTCATACCTGATTTTGTCCAGGGCCTGAAATAAAAATTAATAAATAAATAACCAATAACTAACAATTTTATGCAATTGTGGCTAAGGATATTTGCACTCATTGACAAGTAAGTCTGATCATTAATGAAATAACCAAATCTGAACTTATTAAATTAGGAATAGTTAAGATAATTCTACTAATTCTTTTCCAATTCTTAACACCTATAATACACAAATTGGTAATAGTCTCCCTTATTAAGATTTTAACAATGTAACAAAAGGTGTATACTTACATCAGAGGAGTTAGAGATCAATTCCCTGAGGAAGATTTCTTTATTTGAGTAGAAGGTATTGATAATAAGAGACATAAGTTGAGCAATCTCTGCCTGAAAGGCAAAGGTCTCAACATCAGCCATCTCAACGTCTTCTGGCATCTAGAAAATAAAATTATAATTAATTTCAACATAAAATAGCATTTGTCATTAAATAAGAAAGTTTCCTTATTTTACTCAATAACGTGTATCATGGGACTAAATCAAAAATATACACACTTAACCGTTTGGGACAAAGATAGTCAAACTTGAAAACATACTTTTTAACTAATCCATTAAATATAGCTATTTTTAAATATTATAAGTTGACTGAAAGAATTAATAATTTTCAAAAAACAATTTTTAATGTAGGATAACAAGAACTATATAAATATGTTGATGAGGGGACATGGTATAAATTCGACTAACATGCGCCAGGACACAAACAAAATACTAACTTGTTATAATTAAAATTTTGATTTACAACAGAGGATTTCAAGACAGTACTTAACATAATTATAAAGTTGATCCTAGACACTTGGTATGGCTACAAAGCAACAGAAGTAAGCTTAAAGACAGTATCATTAAAAAATAAATAAAATTTAAAAATGCATATATTGAACTTAGTACTAAATAGATACTAGCTGGAACAGAACATTACACCAATTAATATGGGAATGCCTATGTAATGTTCATTACTACAGAGGGCATGTCTAGCATTGAAAATACATTACATTACAAACAATTTGAAAAAACGAATTTGGGAATTACAATACAGATAACACAAACTAATAAATCAATTCAGAAAACAATTCATTTCAAGTAAGCGAATAATATCAGAGAATACTTACATTGTAAGATTACAGGTTCCTTGCAGTAGAGACTTAGAGAATAAGAGAGCTGAATCGTTCACTACAACGTGTTTCGATTCAATGACGAACCGCCGCTTGCCGGCAAGCCTTTATAAAGGATCGCGAGTTCTAGAACCTTCGAGGCGTTCGAAAAGGTCTAGAACACAGTAGACCGGAGGTTACTGCTCATCAAATTTATGTTTTAATATTTGTTTAACGATAAAAATCTTTATATGGTTTTTGTTTTTATAAAAAATATTTATTTCTAAAAATAACATTCAATATTCATAACTTCAACTCTTTAAAAAAAATCAATGATTAGCATTTTTGGGTAGTTCATGTCTTTTGTAAATAAAATGTCTATAGTTTATTTAAATAAAACTTTCAATTTATCAAGTTTTTGATAGTTTTTACTTTAGAAATCATAGTATTAGCTATTTAAATACGCGTATGACTTATTTTATTTCTTACAAAAATCAATTAATAAATATGTTCATTATTTACGATTATTGTGGTTATTTCTTATAACTATCGACACGTTTTATTTGTTTATGCAGTAATATTTATATTCAAATCGGGTTGTTATAAATAGCAAATATTTTTAACTGCCACTAATAGTGGTTTCCAAACCACGTGGTATGTCACGAATGTTGTATTTCATCTTTGTACACATTTGAATTCCTTAGTTTATTATTTTTATTATTTATATTATCGGCGCTAATGTTTTTCAAGTTTTCTCCTTGATATTTTAACGAATTTTAGCTCAATGGACAATAATCATTATAAATCATAAACAGTTCGTTACTATTCCTTTGTCGTTCGTAATCCTCAAATTATAAATTTATTATTATCTATTAAAAAGGACAACTTATTAACTAATCAGTAAAGGACCTTTTGTTAGTACGGTACAGAGCCTTTGCTTAATTTAATCATTGTTTTTTGAGACATTAAAAATGATAACAATGCATATAATGAATGTTTCGACATATTATTTGAACAAATTGACAGAACATTATATTAATTATATTCAACGATTTCATATATATATTGAATAGGTAATTACTTAACAGTTTAAAACTAAATATTTTCTATGTTAAGATGATATAGCTAGTAATAATATTTTGTATTGCTCTTTATATTATTTTGTTTTGCATCACTTAAATAAAAACCAAGCAATGAATTTTTGAGTACTGGGTTGCAAGGAATTCAAGGGTTATTGATCCAACCTATCCCAAGTCTAGAACATTCCAACTTGCTCCAGCCACTACCAAGCTCACTGAAGGTTTCAAATAAGGAAAATGTAATTCATCTCTCCATTTTAGTATAATTATGTTACCAACTAAACACATAAATATATAAAATGTATATAATAAATTAATGCATAGGAACTTGAAGTTAGAGTAAAATGATTTAAGTTTAATCACAAAAATGAAAAAACAATACCACTTCACCCATAACCTTGTCTCCAAGAAATCATGATTAAAGAACATATTTAAAATTATAATATTACTAATACTAAATGAGTACAAATTATGCATCACATAATTTAAACAGCTATGCTCAGCAGTTTGTACTGGATTTTAAATTGCAGATCCATTTGACCAAATAGAACAGACATTTTCAGAATAGACTATGTAATTATAGGAATAACTGTAATTCTATTATCAATGGAGATCTTATAGGTGGAACCTATACATCCAGCTATATTACCTAACTATAAATTTCAGTTGAGTACAGTTGATATTGATGGGTTAGTATTCTGAATCAGTTTACATAGACAAATCTAATTGTTTAAAAGTACCTCAGGCTTAAATATGTTTTTAATGTTTGTGTTTACTGTCTAGATATTAAAATATATCCATTACTTTATAACACATTATTTAGGCTTAGTTTCAATAAAACTTATTAGCTTAGATGAATGCTGATTCTTTAGCTCATTTGAGTTATATTTGTACTCCATGAGAATAAACCAACCATTAGTATGTAAAATAATATAAAACCTTTTGCAACCTAAAAAGCTTTTATCATTCATATTCAACTTGAATGAACTTAAACTTACATTGTTTTACGTACCTACTTTGTTTTTGCCCTTAAGATTCACTTTTCTAAAATTTATTTTTCTATTTATCAGTCAAGTCAATAATACCTTGGATACTTTGATTAAAAATATTGCAGATTAGAATAAATAATAGCTTAATGACTAAAAATATTGTAGATTTAAAATGAAAGATAATAATTTTACTGTTCTTTGAAAATGTTACAATTTAGTGCTTGTATTTGCTGAGTCATAATTGACATCAGAACTTGGTTTGGAAACTACTATTTTCAGTTAGGTAATATAGCTGGATGTATAGGTTCCACCTATAAAACAGCTATAAGATCTGCATTGATAATAGAATTAAAATTATACTTATAATTACAAAGTCTATTCTGAAAATGCATGGGTCAAATGGATGTGTAACAAAGATAATATATGATTGCAAAGGATCTAAAATATTGTCTTGAGAATAAGAACATTAAACAACACAGTAAGTTTACTCAATAAATATGTATTTATAACCCCAATACAATAACAAATCAAAGAAGAATGAATAAAAAATAATATTTTAAGTTTATGAACAATTAATTGTAATTTTGAGAACAGGATTCACATTTATTTATTTTTGATAGAATTAATTTTTTAAAAATAAAAACATTTGGAAAATCAATTATGTCAATTTAAAATAAATTGTACAATTAAAATAATATTTTTATAAGCTAAATATTAATTAATAAACTTGAATAATTAATTGTTTTAGGCTAGTCATAATTGTATGTTGTTGTGTTATATATAATATATAACATGTGAAATGAATGCTTCATTGAAAACCCAACATTTCCAAATATTCCAAGGCGGATAATGTATGATTATACTTTGTGGGTGGCAAAAGCATACCTAGTTACATGATAGATTTCGATTGTATCTAACTTATTATATTAAATATATATCAGTGATAGAAGGAAACAAGTTTAAAACCAATAAATGAAAGGTTTAATAAACAAAATAAGGGAAATTCAAATTTTGATTCATTTTATAGAAATAATTTTATTGATTTAAAATATTGGATCTGATTCCTACTTATTACAAAATGCTCTGTACAAATCTGTACCATTTGAGAAAAACTAAATAAGTTCACTTAATTCTTGGTATTGCTTGAAGGAAGAAATTATTTTTAAAAATCTCTTTTAGGAATAATAATGGATCATTTATACACACACGCACACGCACTGTATATATTCTTCCTTCTTTATTTATTTTTTTTCTATTCTATCATTTCTAGCATAGAGAGGCCTCAGTCCAAAAGAGCCATTCTGCCAGTCCAGACACATTCTCTTCATTTGAGGAAAAGTTTTTCCTCTTCTTCCAATCATTTGCATGTAATTCTGATGGAGGATTCTCAGGCATTTTCAAGGTAATCTACCCAGTTCTCGTTTGATACCTACGCTGCATATATTATTCGATAATCATTTTGATAGTATGCTACTAATGGTAGTTGTATAAAAAAAGAATATGTTGAGCCAATTCATTCAGTAGTGTGATATGGCCAGTTTTTATTGAAATTTGATATATGATAACAAGATGTCAGTTGCCTAAGAACACAGTGGACGATACCAAATAAATATAAATGAAATATATGTTCCATACAGATTGTAATAGTTTGAGTGAAATCCAATTACTTCTTTTTTAAGGATACAAAAACTTTCTCTTTTGTTCATTCACAAATAAATAAAGTTGTATCTAAAACAAAAATATGTATTACTAAGATGAAGAATATGCCAGAGTTTTAATTACTTGGAACTTATGAATAAATATATATATTTTTTTCACAATGTATATAAATTATGTTTTCATATTTCTTCGTAATTTCAACATTATTGAAACTCTGACACACTTTTTCTTTTCATACTGAATATTCTTTTCATATTTTTGTCTTAGTCACCACTTTATCTATTTTGCTATGTACAAATTATGTATATAATTTTACTTGAGGTATGCATGATGGTAAAGAAGGACCAATCATATTTAGATTATTTTATTTATTTATTTCTGACTCCTGATGATGTCCACTATTCTTTTATTGTTATCTTTCTATTTTATTATTTTCTCTTTGCCTTATATGTACCTCATAAGAGTTTACCCACTGTCAATAAGTATTTAATCTTGTCACCCAATTTTGTCATATATTTTTAATTTAAAAAAAATTAATAAATAATTAAATTTATCTTAAATGCCATTGACATTGTAGCATATGTTTTTTTAGTACATAGATAAATTATATCATTTATTATGAAATAGTATGGTAAACTGTATGATATAATGGTTAAGAAGATAGTCAGGGATGCAGTCAGGTTGATAAATTACACATCCCAGTTAAAAAAAACAACTTTATATATGGAGTACCAACATTTTTACCAGCCTTACAGGTCTTCTTCAGGGCAAAAAATAACAAAAAACTGGATGTGACCGAAATTACACAAAATGAAAAAAGTAAATTAACTTACCAAAGAATTAAGAGTTAATTACATAATTGAAAGAATAAGTATCAAGGTATTGAAAAATACAAAATGTAATTGGATTATTTATTTATTTTTTTTTTAACTTGGATGTGTGATTTATCAACCTGACTGCATCCCTGTCTATCTTCTCAACCATTGCATAATTTTGTATTGATTAGTACACAATATTTAAAAATTTTTGAATAGATAAAGAGAGCCTTAGTATTTAAGAGCCTTAGAATATATATAAATTCTGGACAAGGGCAGTAAATGGAAATGCTTGGAGAAATGAAAAGCAAATATCTCAGTGTAATACTGAATAAAAGAAATCTTTAAACTATATTTCAGTACTATCAGCAACAGCTGATGCATAGAGGGGTGTCCAAAAAAGTTGTTTGTAGTTAAACAGAAATCGAAATAAAGTTCACTAATATACAAAATATATCCTTCTTGAAACCTCATAGTTCATCAAAGTATACTAATTTCATTTTTGCTCTAGTAATGCATTTTAAATATTTACTTAACTAAATCACATCATTTTGCGAACTAATCATTTATATAGAAAAAGTATAAGAAAGTTGTCAGAAGGAATTCAAGATAATAATCTGAAATAGAAGAAGATATTTTTCACTGTTCATTGATATCATCAAATCAAGTTATCTCAAAGGTCAGATCATTATTTACAAAGAAATTAAATTGTTCTAGAGAAACATTTCAATAATTATATCGCTCATGGGCTGCAATAGTGGCATAACTAAAAAAATCATTTTTTGAGATAAGTGGGTTTAAAGTTTTCATTTCTAAGGAAAATGCATAGGAAATGTTTTTGTTTGCTGAAACAAAATTACCTTCAAGTTATACCTTCTCTGGTTTAAGCAAACTAAAGCATTTGCTATACATTTTCTTTAGCAATGAAAACTTTAAACCCACTTATCTCAAATAATGATTTTTTGACTTGTGCCACTATTGCAGCCCATGAGCGATATGATTATTGTAAATAAGATCCATGATAACATGCATCACTGAGAGCAGTAGCAGTAATAAAGAAAGTTACTTGGGCTTGTAGAATGAAATTGTACTTTTCTTGGAATATTCAGTTTTGTTAATTGATTAATTAATTTGTTGTTTATCAGTAGATTTATTCAATTTCATTTGTTTTACTTTTTACATGGGAAAATATATAATGAAATTCGTCTTTTAATAGTTTATAAACAATTTTAATAAAAAAGAAAGCGGATAATATTTTTTACATTGGTTTCAGTACCACTAGATTTATACAGTGAGTTCTGAAAGACCAGAGAATGCTGAGGTGGGTTGACGTTTCTACCATGTGGTTTCCATGTGGAAAATTTGTTTCCAAGCACTAATGTTATACCAATGAATAAAGTCAAAATGTTCATTATTAGTATGGTGATGTTTATTATTTTAAAATTGACTTTTTGATGTTATGAATAATTAGAACATCTTCATTTTAAATTATAAAGACAAAAGTTCTGAATACAATATCTGACAAGGTAACAATATCTATTAAAATGGACTATTTGGGGGTTTGTTTATCAATTGAGTGATAGTTGTGATGTGCCTAAAACAGTAATAAGCCCATTCCAAATAGTATATATGCACTAAATACATTGGGAAGGCAGTAGCTAAGATTTGTTCTCTCTCTTTATTTTTTCAATCTACATCTGTGCCAATGGGCACAACCAGCAGATGTTCTAGTGTAAATAACGTTACAAAATGTAGCTTGATAGGCATGAGAGAGGGGTATCATTTAGTGGAAATTCCACTACAAAATATCAGATGAAGAATAGAGATTAAGAAAAAATAAATAAATAAATAAAATAAATGGAGGAATTTCATTGAAAAAATTAGAGGATGCACAGATGGTAGTACTACTTGACATGACATCAATAATAATAAAAACACTTAATACATAAACTTTGGGTTGGGACCAAACCCCAAACGTTTACATCACCACTTTGTGTGTTTCAATAAAAACAAATAAAAATAAATAAATAAATAATGATAATAAAAAATAAAATAAATCTATGGCAAGTCCCTCATCCAAGTTCTTTAGAGTCCTCATCTAAAGTTGAGAGGAATTTCTGTGGTATCATGTCCTGTATTAGAGGGTTGGTGTATCCTGCCATTTTTTCATGAAAGAGTATAAAAGATTTATTAATGAAGGAATAGATTGTCAAAATCAGTAGTAAAGTACACCTTGTAAACTAAAATTGGAGAATAATAGCTGCAGGAATGGCCAACCTGAGCATTTTAATGTACAGTATATTGTTAGCAACATAAAATAATTTCACCCGTTATATATATTAACTAGAGAGTGATGATAATTATGACAATAAAATAAATGTTTTAATTAGTTGTTTACTTTACCTGACTACCAATAGATTGCATTATCTGTACTGGATGTGTTAACATCTCTATTATATGTGGTATTAACCCCACACTTCAGATCACTGTTTTTTATTTTAAGAAAAGGGTCATGATAAGTTTAGTGTTAAGGACGTACGACATAGATAACAATGAATGATAAATCATAAGTCAATGATAAGTCACGAACTGGTCATTGTTACCAACGTTAAAAAAAAATGTTCCACAGCTCCTCATACTATATTTATCATTAAGCACTTTATCGTACCTTGAACTAATTTTGAAGGATTCTCCCTCAATTGTTCATATGTTATTGTATGCATATCTTTACCAAGATCTATACATAGTACCACTGGTACATCTTGTTCACTAAGATTTAGGCTTCAAATCTGACAAGAATGCGGTCTTGGGTAGTTTTTTTTTCGCTCGTTTTTTGCTCCTGCGCGGTTGATTACCACCAGAGGAGGTATCCTCCAGAGGTTCCCGGTCTCCCAAATATAGTGAGTCGATAATCTCTTAAATATTCGTTTATTATCATACTTCAGGATAACATATTAGTTCACCGATCGACTTGAAATGATATTTGAAGAAAGAATATCTTACCCTCAATTGCTAACGGAATAGATGCGGTCCAATGGAGGGATGCCATTGCCTATAATAATAAAAAGTGAAACATAGTACAATTAAATGAACATAAATGAAAATATGTAAAACGAATAACTGATGTTGAGACTGGCAATTTAATTTAAGAAAAAATGAAGAATTAGAGGATATATATTATTTATTTATATTTCTAGGGAGGCTGTATTTCTCTTTATATTTTTTAGCTAGATTGTCCCTCATGCAAATTTTAAGCTTCACCCATAGTATCTTATATAGGATCGGGCACGCTCATGCGGATTGGAGCGGAATTTACGACAGAGATTATATACGTTAGTTATATATGAACAGCGTACCTTATGTCGGCTCCAATCTTGTTTTCTTATTTATTCGATATTGTGAAAATTCGATCCACACTAATAAGGCTCAAACATGTTAAGAGCATGTTTTTCTGTTTCATTTTCTGAAAGGAGTACCTCACAATTCCAAATGTTTAAGACTATCTGTAATTTGGCGCTGGCAAGGCTCTAGACTCTTTATTGGTATCCATAAAATGAGAAACAACAAAATAAATAAATTTTGGTCGAATTATTTTTATTTTTTATGCATTACTTGACAAGAGCAATTTTTGGTATTAATCGATTTCTTTCTCAATAGAGTGAATAAAAGAAAAAATCTGAACATTGTAACTCCCATTTACTATTCAGTTCCTCAGAGTTGTGTCATTTTTTAAATATTTTATCATGTTATTTTTATTATATCATCTGATGTCAGGAGGAGTTCTAGAACCCTTTGATAGGTAACTTAGAGGACCTACACGTGCTGAAAAAAAAACAACCAATAAGTGAACTATTGTATGACAGGCAATGGTAAGCATAAGGCATTAACATTCACGAGTCAAATACGTTACTAGTTCAAATCCGGCCTGCGAACGTTGACTTTTATTTAACGGCCAACTCAGAATAACACTCAAGCTAATCTCTCCATCTAAAATAGGTAATGGTAATCTGTAGGATAACCTTTTTTAGGTGCCATGGGATATATAAGGGCATTTACCATAGGTAAATAACTATACTATGTCTAGCATTTTGCAGTTTATTTAAACATTTAACTTTTGTCAGACAATCAACCTTTTTCTTATACCCAATTTAAATGATGGGATAACAATTATAATACATCATAATAATATATTCTATAGTATATAACCAATAAATTTCAATAAGGTTTAAGTATCATTGCACCGCAATGTTTATAGAACGAACTCGCTGCTCAGGGTGGTTACGACTCTACCAACTACGAAGTAATTACAGAAGATGGGTATAGCCTTTGGCTTTTCAGGATTGGCAACAATAGCGGACCTCCGGTTCTTCTGCAGCACGGAATAATGGTAGCAGCAGATTCATGGATTACAAGGACGGATATGAAGAAATCTCTTGGTAAGCCTTGTCAAGCATTAGCTTTACTCAAGTATGACAGCCTATTAGAGAAATCGAATGTTGTCGTTTTTCCTACCACAATACCTTTAACAATAATGTTCTACCAGGAAATAAATTTATCTCTTTTGATGTCTTAGGATTTAGTTAATATATTATCAAATTATTAGATATTCAACATATTTTTTAACCGTAAACTTTCCCTTCAGGCAATTAAATCTTTGTATCTATTAACATAATAACTGCATAAAATAGATTAGAATCAATTGAATGAAGTGGCGAGAATAGGTTGTTTGATTTCAGGATTTTTTTTCCATGGGGAATAGGTCAATGTAGTCTCGAAATATTATATGCACGGATATAGTTCAATCCCCGCTCCAGAGAATGCTCTAGCTTACAATATACATCCTGATTCTGATCTCTTTACTATGAAATAACGCTATATGTTGTCAGTTTTCTAACTTGCTCCGTTTCCAGAGCGTTGAGTTATTGTTGAGATGGTGACAAAACGTTTATGTTACACTCAGAGGTTTATTCCGCTCTCCTGTAAATTGCACAAAGTAACACAGCGAAATTTCCGTCACCCATTCAACTAAACCTTTCTTCCTTAGAAATTATACGATTCTAGAGGGAATGAATAGCTGAGTTGGTAAGCGAGTAGTCTGATGTTCTCTGGTCTTTAGTTCGAGTCGTTCGTAGCACAGATGATTTATTTGCTGTTACTTTGAATCGACTTTGGGGTCCTAAAAACCTTCTGGGACTCACTCAGTCTCTTTAAATTTGTACCTAGCCCATAATTGTATTGATGTGAAAATGAGCATAAATGCTGACCACATACCTCCTTTATCTTCATGAAACATTGCCCCAGTATTTGAAAACAAAACCTTTCATAGGTTGTAAAATTTATAATATCTATTATATTTTACATTATTCACGTTGATTAAAATCAATTGAGCCCAAAACAAACATTTATTTTTGTAACGCTTTTTCTTATCTTTTTTTCCAATCCTCTAAAACCAAGTAACCGATTTTGATAAAACATAAGCTCAGAATCTAAAAGAAATAGTATTGACAAAAAATGTCTGGTAACAAAACGTTCAATAAAGAAAAAGCTATTTATTACATACAGTTCTCATAATTTTTTTTCTTGATAGTGGTAAAAAGGAATGTATAATTTTTTGGTTGAATCCGCAGTCTTACCAGTATTTTTGCATTACATCATTTGATCCCCTTAATGTGAAAAAAACAACAGTTTTCTACTATAATCGTCACATAAACCTTTTTTTTTCTCAAAAGGAACTTTAAAATAAATAAGAAAGGATACATTGGAAGAAGGTGGAGTAGTGAGATGAATACCACCCTGTCACAGCTATCTTTTGTTTATCTGATTGCTTGTAAATTTCCTCCCACCCCCCACAAAAAAAAAAAAAAAAAAAAAAAAAAAACATGGAGAAGTTTGTAGAGATATAGTTAAAATCGAAATATGTAAAAATGTATTAAGAAAAAAATGATTTGCCGATTAAAAAAAATTGGAATCATTGCATATTCCTCCATGAACACTACTTATGAAGATAAGCAATGAATGAAACCATTTTGATGATTGTATTTGCAATAAATAATTTCATATTTTTATTGAAAATATATATAGGTTAATTTTATAATCCCTATACTTTATTTTATTTATTATTATTAGAAATAATAAAAAATATTAATTTATGAACAAGTGTTTATGATGCTTGCAAGGGGATTTGATGTATGGCTGTCCAACCAAAGGGGTACGGTGTTCAACGAGTACAGCTTGAAGTATCCAAAAACCGACCCTAGATTTTGGGACTTCAGGTAAGTATTAAAAAAATATTTATTTTAATGCAAATATTACTGTTCCTTATTATAGTTATTTTTTGGGTGGAAGGGGGATGAAGATGTACATATTTTATGTTCCGTGTGTCCTAAATATCATATTTCGCTTGTCTTATTCGTTATCGATATTTAATACTCGGTTTTTCCAATTTCTTCTCACAATTACGATTGACTGTACAAACTAACAAATGTTTGGAATGGATTTCGGTTTTATTAAAGACTAATGGATTTGATAATTGAACCTCTTCAACCATTACCATTTTATATAGGGATATATATATATATATATATATATATATATATATATATATATATATATATATATATATATATATATTTTTTTTTTTTTTTTTTTTTTTTTGCTCAGTAGAAGTAAGCGTAGTAATGTAAAATGATCAATACAGTTAGGAATTGATGAATTAAATCACACTTCCCAGTTAACTTGAATTAGGGATTCGTCCATTGCAAATGTTAATTCTCGATTCCATCAAATCTTGATAAATGAATCGGTATCAAAAATGGATGATACAACATAGGAACCGATCTATTCCGAAGGCGGCAATAATTTTATGAAACCTAATTTTGAAATTATAGTATATCAATTCTTCTCGATAATGGAAAAAAAAAAAAATTACGATTATCAATAAAAGGGAAATGTAATATGTAATATGGAGGTTTTCAAACGGCCATAATATACATTAGACAAACACTCATTTGTACTTAATTTAAAACTACTAACTACTGAAAATCAAATGCCAGTTTGTTGAAGATAGTTATTCTATGTTGCAAAATTATGATTACAATGTCAATAGGCAATAGTACCATTTTATTATTTATGTGGGGTTTTTTGTTATCCCAGAATGTTGTTTATTTTCATGTTTATACTGGTTTTTCAAGGCTTAATTCAAACAAATCGGAAGAAATGTCAGGGTATCTACAATGTTTAACCCTCTGTCAGGCGCAGCCGGGCTGAGAGGCCAGCAAAATACCTTTTTGAACACCACTCCTTTATCTAATGGTCAAATGGGACACTTCTTATTGTAGTTTCTTGATTTGAGTCGTTCATTACAACGCATCACTTTAGTCTGTTGTCAACCGTCATCTGTGTTGACAATACCCCTTTTGGCTAGCGAGGCCGATTGAGCCTGATTACGTAATAACTTTAGGAGGTATGTATTTTTAAGATATTTTTATTGCAATTTTTTTTTTTTTTTTTACTCAAAATAATCAAATGTGGTGCGGAAGTTCGCCGATATCTTGATTGACAAGGGCTATTCTGACTTCGGTCTCTCAGGCCGAGTGCGCCTGGCAATGTCATTTCGGTAACTATTTTGTTTTCTTAACTTCATAGTTCCAGATTTTTTGCTCAAATTTCCATAAGAATTACCGCCTTTTCCAACCCTGATGATGTTGCGGCAATAAGAAGCCTCCTCGAGGGTGATATAGTAGGTGGCCTTTCAGGCCGGGTGCGCCTGTTTTTGTGTCATTCAGAGGTGCCCCCGCCGGAGGGTTAATCAAAGGTATTAGTAGCATAGTCGATTCTTTAATCAATAAATGAATCTCAGAACCTCTGGAATGTTCATATTCTTAAATAATAATTGAAGGGTTAGCTAAAAAGTTTAAATAATTCAAATTATAATTTATGGAAAAATGTAGTTGTTGCTTACTTTCATTTATAATGTTTACATAAGTGAAAAGTATTTTAATTCAAACATATCATCCAGATGACGGTGATTGAAGCAACCTCTTTCTTGACCCAAAAAAATGGAATGTGAAGACTGAAGGAATATATTATATCTCGGAAAAAAAATTGTTGAAATTTATACGATCCATTATTATTATTATTATATATTTTTTTATTTAAAGAAAAATGAAAATAAAGTACAGTACAACCTCGTTTAGTCGGATCTCCGGGTAGGATGGATATTTGTTTATCAATAGACTGTTCGTAGAACTCGATGGATGCACAGACGACATTAATGATATTGAAAGTTGGTTGGAAGCTGACAACAATGGAGGCTATGGTACTTTTACTGATGACTAAATTATTGAGACTTGCGATAAAGATGCCGATAACAGGGAGGATACTGACGAAGAAAACACGGAAAATATCCCCGCTATAGGCCATGCAGAAACAGCATCTCATTTGGGCGAGTTAATGGTTTATTTCGAGCAACAAGGAGAGACAACACCAGCCGCACGACACGGAAACGGCATTCAAAGCGCAACTCAAATTAACATTCCAATCGTCACGTTCCCCTTCTGTAACACCTGGGCCATCAGACGCGTTAGATGCAACAACTTCAATTTCTAAAATTAATCCTTGTTTTTTTACTTTGTCTGAATCGTAACTAAGTTATGTATCATATAAAGGGTTTTAGGGCAGAAGGAGGAATGTTCGATAACAATAGTTCTGAAAAAATTGAAAATGTCAATTACTAAGTCTGATTTTTTTTAAATTGGGAGTTCTTAAAACTCCGAAACATTTGGCAATCCTCTTTCATGCCTCCATGAGACCACTTTAAGTAATATTACATGGGACAATCTAACAGGTGACGCTGAAATCTCAGTTTCCATTTTTTCCCCTTCTAGCTTAAAACCCATCATATGTTGTAGATAATAAGTTCTATTTGCTATTTATTAATTTATTATTGTGTTTTAATGAATTTGTTTTGCATTATTAGCTTTCATAAAGATTATTTATTGAAATAGTAATTAAGGAATGAATTCACTTTGTCAACATCCACTCCTCTAAAAACTGATGAAAAAAGTCTGATGATGGGAAATGTATCCCGGAACATGTCATTATGATGGATTAATAATAATCAATTTTGTGGAATGCCGATAAAGTAAATTCATAAATAAATTACAAACTCGTTAGTAAAAATTGAAATAGAAATTTATTTTTTACAGTGGTATCGGTACCGGTATCGTGAATCGAATTTTTTTGAAAATTTCGAAATTAAATATTTTCAGTTCTAAAAACATATAAATATGCAATATATAAGCGATTTTATGGATAGATTATGTGTATTATATTAATAGAAAAGAATAACCAAAAACAATTGGCCGTCTTAGTCTGTTTATCAATGTACTTATGTTTTGAATTTTGTACGATTTTATGGCTTAAGATGAATAGGATGAAAGTTATTTCATTGTATAATGAAATAATGTCATTTTTCAATTCAGTTAAGCAATTACTTAATAATGTCTGGAAATAGAATTACAATGATAAATATCTAAAGATAATAAGGCAAGTCTTGAGGTAACTTTTTTTTTTTTTTTTTTTTTTTTTTTTTTTTTTTTTTTTTTTTTTAATGCCTCCGATTTTATTTATTATTTTATTCATACAAGGAATGATAATGATGGAAATGATGATCTTTTCTTGCCTTTCGGCATTTTAAGACGTAATTCTGCTCTGCCATCTCCTTTGGTCCACTGAAGGTACTCCCTCTACGTGTCGAGTGTGGAGGAAACACTCTGCCGGCCACACCGGATGAGTGTGGTCATCGGGTCAGTCCGTAAGGTCTGAACCCCTTCCCTCGGCGAGTACGTCCGCTAAGGGGATTGTGCCTTGCCACCTCCCAGGCCTTGGAGGCGTGGCTATGTCCCTGAAGAGAGGGTTGGCGCTGTAGCTCAGCCCGTCAAAGAACTTGACGTGCCGGCGTCCGATGAAAGCCGGGATCGTAGGCAACCTCAGCTCCTCGAGGATCCGGGTATTTTTGGCCCTCTCTAGCGGGTGCCGCGGACGATTCGCCGAAGGACGGAGTTCTGGAAAGTCTGGAGGGCGCGAAGTGTACTTGTGTACATATGATGCAGCAGTGGAGCACCGTGGAGGAGGGTGGGTCTTATAATGGATTTATAAATTTGGATTTTAAGTCTGAGGGATATCTGAGGAGAGGTTAGGAGGTGATGGAGGCAGTATGTCCGCGCCCGGGCCAGCTTTATCCTGCTTTTTACATGGGTCGAAAAGGTGAGGTGCCTATCGAGGCTGACGCCTAGGAATAATATTGAGCTAGAAATGGTCTGCTCAATACCGTCTACTGTAAAACTTTTCGGCAGTACTTGCCGCGTTTACAGAAAGACATCACTATGGCGTCAGTCTTTCTAGGGTTCACCTTGATGCTGCATGACTTCAGTGCCTCGACGATGGTGGAAGTTGCCCTCTCAGCCATCTTGAGAGCCCGGCCGGGGTTGAGGCTGGACGCGTAAACGGCGACGTCATCCGCGTATGCAGCCACCACCGCCTCAGGGTGCTTTATAGATACGACTGGCGCCGTAAAGATGTTGAACAAGATCGGTCCCAGCACTGACCCCTGAGGAACACCACAGGTGGTAGGGACTGGCGAAGACAGACTCCCACCGACCCGCACAACGAATGATCTTCCACTAAGATAGTTTCCGACCAGTCGGCACAGTGCGACGGGAAACCTGTACTCCTCCAGTTGGTGCAGCAGCAGGGGGTGTGAGACACAATCAAAGGCTTGAGTGCAATCCAGCGAGATGAGCGCCGTGGCCTTGTTCCGGTGCATCTGTTCGATGGTGTACGCCTGGAGTTTTGCCAAATGATGTTCACACGCGACACCTCGCTGGAAGCCTGTTTGCTCTGGTGGAATAACATCTTCACGGCGGCAGTGGTCAATGATGTGATAGTAGATCAGTCGCTCAAACACCTTGCTGATGTGCGAGAGGAGGCTGATTGGACGATAATGCTCCGCAACGTTCCCTGACCTCTGGGGTTTCAGGAGTGGGACCACGACAGCTCTCTTCCAGGCCACAGGGAAGTAGGTGGTCCGGAGGCATGCGTTGAGGATGTTAAGTAGGAAGGCCTTACCCTTCCTGGGTAACATCTTCAGCAACGTTGTGGGGACACCGTCCAGTCCGGATGCCTTTCTCCCTTTGATGCTTGAGGTAACGAAATTGAGCATATAATTTATAGAAAATAAAATACAGCTATGTTAATGAAATATAACGAGTAAGAGTAAAAACTAAACATTCATAATAATACAATAAAGCGGGTGATGGAAAAGAGTGGAAAACAAGAGAAAAAATAGATGGGAAAAGATTGATAAAAAGAGAATTGTTTTAAGGTAAGAGAACGTTGATAAAAAGGGGAGGTAAAAAAACTGAACGTACATTGTCACTAGCACGTCAAAAAAAGTAAATCTTTTTCACTTTTCTCTCCCTCATCCCTACCGCATGCATGAATTTCTTTTTGATAAAAATATCATCAAGTATTTGTTGTAACTAGGGCTGTGAAGTATATGATGCATTTGCATGTTTCTTCTAGCCAATTTAAACTTCTAATATCATCAAAGTGTATAATGTTTTGAGGCATTTGGAATCAATTTGAGTTATTTTTATTGTGCATATTTTCTCATCTATATATATATATATATATATATATATATATATATATATATATATATATATATATATATATATATATATATACATATATATATACCATTATATAAAAGGACAACCCATTTTTCGTTTACTAACCGCGAAAACTACTAAATCACTGTACCAAATTTTATCTATATAGTCCTCATTATTCAAGGAAGGTTTAGCCATAAATTTTTTTACAGATTTTCAATTAAATTGTTATTAAAAAGCAATAAATATGTTTGGCGCAGTGAACTTTAAAAATCGTCCGATAGGTGGCGAGCACCATTTAAGAGAGGTTACAAAGGTACGGTGTTTATAATTTTCAATTATATTATCATTAAAAAAACTATAAATATGTGATACAACATGTGGATCCCAGATAAGTTTTAAAATCGACCGATATGTGGCTAGCGCAATTCTGCAATGGAATTTACTGTGCGAAAAAATATTGAACCCTTCTGAATACAATTATTGTACAATACACTTATACACTTATTGAATACAATTATACAAGTACATAATCATAGTTGTAGGAAGGTTTACAATGAAAAGTTCACTGTAATAATAACCTAAATATACAGTGATAGCATGGAGTTATTAGACAAGTAGAGGGGGCTTACTTCTCAATAACCAGGGCAGGCAGCCCTTTTGGAGTGTACCGTATCATCAGTATATTAGCCGCTTATCAGTTCAAATTTTGGTTTCCTAGGCTTTATACTGCTGTTATGTTATTTTAGTGATTTACTTATTTTATTTATTACGAATGCAATATGGAATGCAAGTCGCCAGTTAGGCATTGTGGGCGTGGCCGGATAGTTTTTGGTCTCACCCCTCACGGACAATATACGGGAAGGTCTCTAAATAGGTGGAAAGGCCTCTCCATTGTACTATAACTCCATATATAGTACAATAGAAACGAGGTTTGCAACACTGTCATAAACTGCTATGGTTAGAAATCAAAATATAACCATATGAAATCGATAAAGTTATTTCTGTCTCTGTAAAAATTATTGCCTATTCAAAATATCGAACCCTTGCTTTCTGATATTGTGTGCAAAAATACGATTGATAGGTCTTTAGTTCTAAGCACTTATAATGCAGTCCATTACCCGCAGAAGTTTTTTAATAATCTCTGTCCGTCTGGATTACTAACTCATACATTAACAAATAAAAATTGACATAATTGTTAACAATGAAATATATTATATACGTTATTTTATTCATAAAATAAAAAAGGAAATCAATTTACTGTTTTTAAATTTTTTATTCTGTCTAATAATGTTTTATATTTTTATAAGGAATGATTTTTGTTTCCCTGTACAGAATTAGTATTATAATGGGACGATGTCAGATAATATATATATATATTTTCTAATCCTAATATTATATTGAGGCTGAAGTTTAAATACTCATGGACAGACACTAACGTTTGTATAAATACTTAATCAGCTGATAACAATTTCTATATAAAGAAGTTTTAGCCAATCAAACCTCTTATGATTTAATTGCCTCTTGTTGAACATTAGAATAAAATTGAAATATGCGTACATCCAATTAGTTAATAATAAATAATAAATTCGATTGATAAGAGATCGTTTGTTTTTTAGAACTACCAGTTTATGCTTCGAATGACGTAATAGTTTTTACTTATATGTTTGTTTAAGTGTTCTTTTTTTTCGATTAGTGACGTCAGTACTAATTTTTTTCAATCCGCGATACCGGTACTGATTCCTAAGTTTAAAAATAAATTGCTATTCCATATAAAAATCCAAAAATAAGCCAAAAATGCAACAAGGAGCAATTAAAAAATGAAATTAAAATTTAAGAAATAAATTTAAAACTCATCAATATGATGATTATCAGACCTATTTGGACTTACGGTATTGAGGTCTAATCTCATCTCCCCAATCCAAAATCCTTAATGCTCCTTACTTTGTCACAAATGAACTCATCCACAATAACCTTAATGGCCCATATGTTGCTGATTTGCCACGAACCAGATTTCTTTCCTTCCATAATAAACTTACTCCTCATCCGAATCCACTTGTTGCACAACTTGCTTTCCATTCCATTCCTGGCTATCCCCGAGGTGGCTGAAAAGAAGATGGTTTCGTGACCTTCTTTTGTAGTTATTTCATTAGAGTACTACCAATGGGTAGTTCCTCTACAAGTTTCAATCATGGCATTATTTTGCATTGTATACCGCATATTTACTGTGTTTTCTAATACAGTTGTAAATTTATATTAATAAATGAATAAAAAAAAAAGAAAAAAAAGAAATGAATTTGTTATCAAGTAGCTTATGGCATATGTTGTTAATTATTATTCAAACAATTTACAAAAATTTAAGTTAATCACAAATTTCTTATTTAAGAAGATAAACATTTCAAGGTTACATTTATTGATTGAGGAATTGTACATGTCACCTTTCACTAAAAATTGCATATGCACTAATATTTTCTATTTATATATTTATTTGGATTTTGTTTTAATAGATTATCAGGAATCAGAAACCAGCATGGAAATGTAACGAAAGGAAAAATAATCTTTATAATAGGTGATTCAATGGTGCTGTTGTCTGGCTGCATTGAATTCGTTAGTGCTTCAGCTTTCCCAGTTTAATGTAAAATTGTGATCCTATTTCCTTGTTTTTTTAATAGCGAAAAGGATTTTAAATACTGTACCTAGCAGAGTTGATATAATATATGAATAAGTTTGATCTGAGAAGATGGTGACAAAGGTATCGATCAGTTGCTAGGATAGACTTTGGGATATCGATTCTCGTACTGATTATTTTCTCAAGAATCGGTGGAATCGAGAATCGACTTTTGGGATCAATACATTCCTAGTTTCGATCCATTATTTTCCAGCTGTGAGAATAACTTCTTGTAAATACAAATTTATTTGTTAAAAAATAAGTTTAATGGAACTAATCACGATTGTAAATAAAAAAAAAATGGATTTCTACATTTCGTAGTTATTGTTATAATTTTTTATGTAAACCTAATAAAACTGGTACCTTTTAAGTTAAAACATATTTTAAAATGAAAATTCTTAATAGAAGGAAAAAAAAAACAAAAACAAAAAAAACAAACAAAAACAGTCCTAAAATTAAAAACTTTGTTTACAGTTTTGATGAGTCCGGCTATTATGACACTCCTGCATTCGTGGATACTGTGCTTCAAGTGCGTAATACTGACCACTTGTTCTACATCGGTCATTCCTTAGGTAATATTTTATTTTAATTATTGATTATATTTCTCAAATCTTGGATGGAAGGGGAATAACCCCAAAAACTGCCTGTTAGTCAAATTTCTTTTTTTCCTTTTTTTTAGACTTTGACAAATTTTAACAATTTTATATATTCAAGGGTTTGTTTTATTATCTGTAATGCATGTTTTTGAGCTATAAATACATAGAACTCCTAGCGCTTCTCTCTCGCAGCGTCAGTGATTGATTATTGGCCATATCAACACCTTATATCACCACTCGTAGGTTCGCCGGCAGAGTGTTCCTCCACACTTGACACATAAAAGGAGTACCTTGAGTAGACAGAGGACCCACCAGAGATGGCTGAGAAGGAAACAAGTCTTAAAATTCCATAAGGCAAGAAAAAATCAGATATTCCATAATCATTGTTTCCTTGCACGAAATAACATATAATAAATTCGGAGGTTTAAAAAAACAAAACAAGTAGGTATATTACATTAATTTTTATTTATTTGTTTGTAAATAAATACAAATTCTGAAGGATTATCAAACAAAAGAAATTATTCGGGTGGAGAATAGAAAGAAGAAGGAAACGAGGTAGGCCAATGAAAACATGGAAGTAGGAAATGGAAGTATACATGAGTGGCCTAATAGAGGAATGGACCTTAGACTGAATAATATGGAAGGAGGCCATTGAAAAAATAGGTTGTGGACAACCACTGTATTGTGGAAAATCCTAAAGAAAAACAAATATTAATAAATAAATTAAAAAAAAAAAAAAAAAAAAAAAAGGAATGCTGAATTATTTGCCACTTCTATTTGAAATATAATTTTGAATGTTAAATATTCATCGTTATTTCTAAAAACATACTAACAATTTTTTTTTTAAATTCTTCGCAGGAAAAAATTGAAGGGTCAGTAAATCAAAGTTTCCCAGAATATATAAGGCCATACAATAATAAGACGCAAACTTCCAATTTTACTGTCCTTTTCAATGATAATAATCATAAATTCAACAAAGTATGAATTTATGGTTATTATTACAGTTATTCTTCCTCACGAAGAAAATATTTTAAAATTAAATATTTAGGAATAGTAAAATCGTTCAAAACCAGATAAGTATCTCCGATAGTCACATTTTCAAATATATTCAAATACTTTCATTGACATCAGGGGTAGCCCAAGGTTCCAGTGCCTCTCCTACTCTTTTTAGTGCCTACATAAATGATCTACCAAATTCCATTCACCATTGTTCCTACCATCTATACGCGGATGATTTCCAGATATATCTATCCTTCCATCCCTCTGATTTAATTAAATCATTCTCCCTTATCCAAGAAGACCTTAATAGCATTTGCAAGTGGGCCTCTGATAACAAATTAAAATTAAATGTAGAAAAAACGCAGGCTATTATCATAGGTTCTAATACCCATCTGAGATCCCTTCCCCACCACCCGATCCTGTCTATGAACTCCCAACCTATTCAATTCCACCCCACAGTCAAAAACCTTGGTATTACCTTTGACCAAACCCTTTCATGGAAACCTCATATCTCCCAAATTTCTAGACGGGTTATATCCATCCTTAAGCTATTCCATTCTTCCCAGGACTCCCTTCCGAAATCTACTCGTCAACTCTTGGTTTCTTCCCTTATCCTACCCCATTTTGAATACAGCTGTGTTGCATATGGTGGCTTGACGGCGGAACTCGGAGAGTAAACGGACGGAGAGTAAACTAAGGAGACTAATGAACTGTTTCATTAGGTTTATCTTTAGGGTTCCAAAAGCCTCCCACACATCACATCCATATACAGAGTTAAAATGGCTTTATCCTTCATCCCGCATAAATTACTTCCTAGCCTCCTTCCTCTATCAAACCATCAATTCTCGGAATCCCTCCTACATCTACAACATCTTCCAGTTCAGATCCTCGGTCTCCTCCCGCACTACAAGATCTCGCTCCTCTGACCTGTATACTTCTTCCCATAAGAGTACATCATTTGACCACTCCTTCATTTCCCGTGCTACTTCCTTGTGGAATTCACTACCCTGTAATATCCGTAATGCTCCATCTCTGTCCACATTTAAATCCCTTCTCTTTCAATACCACCTTTCCCTCCAGAATGATACTGACTAGCAAAACTTCACTAAAAAGAAAAAAGTGCATTCAGTAGATGTAAATAGGTTTTTATTTTTTCTCCTGCAATTCTTGGAATTTTATAATTTTTATTTCTATTTTTGTTCTTTATTTGTAAAATTGTAAATAGTTAACCAGATTGTTAATTTATTTTATTTCATCTTATGAAAGCTAGACTCATTGTATTTATTTATGTACATTATATTATTCTTAGGGGACATCGTCCCAGAATAAAGTTTATTTTCTATTCTATTCTATTCTATAAGTTTAATGTTATGTATTTTTTTTTTTTTTTTTTGGTATTTAAATAAAACTTATTGCAATGGCCTTGGTTTATATATGCTAATAGAAAAATGATTAGTTTATTTTTTTAAGGGACAGTTACTTTCCTAGTAATGACCTCCTCCAGACCGGAATATAACAAGAAGATCAGGGCGGCTGTCCTCCTGTCTCCGGTAGCGATTCCCCCTGCCAGAGAGGAACAGAGAACATCCCTAAGGCTAACTGTGGATAACTTCGGTCTCATTAATGTAGGCATTCATAATATACTTAATATTAAAAAATAATTATAGTCTGAATACTGAATAGTCAAGGACTCTTCAAATCTGAACTCAGCAATAGCTGTGCGATAGCACAGGTTTTCATAGTAAAATTAATTCTTCGTTA
This sequence comes from Euschistus heros, assembly GCA_003667255.2. NCBI lineage: Eukaryota > Metazoa > Arthropoda > Insecta > Hemiptera > Pentatomidae > Euschistus > Euschistus heros. The sequence continues at coordinate 880,707 of RCWM02000181.1, read as the reverse complement.
CCGATGACGTTTTAAATATTCTTATAATAATAAAACAAATAATTCTAAAATATTGTAACTTGCTAAAACATTCAGCTGAATAAATCACTTTTAGTTTATTGTATTTGGTTTTAAATACTGTTATAAGTTCTTATCTTCCGATTCATCTATAATATATAACTAGAGATGGGTATCGTAAGAAAAATATCGATTTCCCATATCGATGATTATATCAATGACCAAAAATATCAGTATATGGATGAACCGTGATTTCTTTTTTGGATTTTTTATTTTTTTATGAAATGCTATTTTAAATATTCCAACCACGTAACAATGGTATTCCTGTTTATTATATCGTTTTAATTTATTATTGTGATCGAATCACTGCTCCACTAAATTTGTCAAAACCGCATTACTCCTTTAGATTGATTGCGATGATTCACTTTGAGTTTCACATTTATTGATTTATCTTTTATATAACCACAGGGCATCGTTAGGAGTAATTAGAAATTAAACATAATAAAAGTCCCTGCCCCTGAAGTTGAAACCGGTGAACTATAGAAAAAAAATGTTCCAAATCAAAATCAAAACTTATAAAATTTTCTATGCAAATAATTTTATACATATTTGTCGAACTTGCAATGGTTTTCGAGATATACATTATTAAAAATCGATAATTTGGAAAAAAACAAATTAATTTTTACCTCACTTTTTGTCAAACATTTGCTCCTTGTTAAATTTATTTTATTTTCATATATACGTTTCTGGCACTTGAAGCAAAGGTTCGACAAAAAGTGAGGTAGACATTAATTTGTTTTTTTCCAAATTATCGATTTTTAATAATGTATATCTCGAAAACCGTTGCAAGTTCGACAAATATGTATAGAAACAATTTTATAAGAAATTTTATTAAATTTAATTTTGACCTGCTACATATTTTTCTAGAGTCTATCGTTTTCGAGATATGATCGAAAAACCCAAAAATCGGAGCTTCTCCCTTCCCCCACCGTAAGCTCACCCCCCCAGGGGCAGGGACCTTCAGAATGTTTACCTTCTAACTACTCCTAACAAAGCTGTGAAGTCAAATATTATCGAATATTTCATATACTCTACAGTGTGTTTATTGATTGAACTAGATAACGATGCAACCATTATCAGTCATGCCAATGGCCTCCTGTCTTAAAGAACTTTCCCTCATTTAAACCAATTTTATTTTATTTGTTACTTTCTTTAGGCATTTATAGTTGTTTGTATTTTTATTATATGTATAATAAAACGTTGCTAAAAATCTTAAATAATAAAAGTAATAAGTAAAGATATAACCACGTCAAAAAATATAATTATTTTATTGATTCTATTTGTTTATTCATTAAAACGATTATTATTGATAATTTTTAGAGAGTCCTGAAGGAGTTGGGCCAGTTTGAACTGGCTCCAAGGACAGAAGCCACTATCAATGCCATTAGAGAGCTCTGTGACAGGTACGAGAACACTCGGACGATTTGTTTGGACCTCTTTGGGATATTTACCGGTGAAGATAGGAAAAACCTTGATAGGGTAGCTATTGACACATCATGATAATATTGTTACATATTACGTTGAAACATTAGTGAAGTTATTACGTCACTGCTTACATAAGTACATTTTACTTGATAGAGTTATCTCAAGTAAATTCCCCGAAGCCTCTTCTTGCCAATTTTCTATCCTTCGTGATCCAGCGCATATCGTTACTGGTCCTTTTTATGTTCATTAAAAAAATAAAAATTTTACTCATTTTAAATTTCAAGAACATTATTCTTAGCCCACCACCTAAAGAATTAATTATCAATAATGTCCAACATGTATTATATTTCTATTACCTTAACATGAAGTCTGTAAGTTACTGTAACATATTCAGGTTGTTCTAGAAAAAAAAACAAAGAAATGCTTTGCTAGTTCACTTCAATGGAAATTAACATCCTTTCTCTATAATGATTGCATTAAAATAATATTATTTGATTTACAGAAGGACTTCGACTTCTTTCTTCTTTACTCTGCCTCTGGAAGCTCATTGAAGACATACAACCATTTTTTCGGACAGGTTGCCCTAACAGGTACCGTCATTAGAAACCATTTTATCATACTCTTTCTAATACTAAAAAAAAAAATAAATAAATAAAAAAATAGTATACGACTAAATAATATATAAAATTAAACAATAAATAAATACAAATTTTCTTCTTGCACTAGCCTTCCTTTAAGAGGAGTGATGGTCTTACACATCCCAAGGTGACCAGTCCTACTGGGAAGCGGGGTTCGAAATCTGATTCCACTTCTCCCACCATGAATTTTTATTCACCATGTTGGGCCATTTATTTTTTACATTCTGGTACTAGTTCATTTAGCATAGAGACCGTTTCCTCTCTACATGTTGCGAAGAGCACATCATCTGCAAAGTGTAGGTTGTTTAGACACCTTCCATCGACTCTTACTCCTTTTCTTTCCCAATCCAGGTTCTAGAAAACCAACTCCAGAACTAAAATGAATAGAATTGGAGAGAGCTTTGTCTCACACCTTTTTCCACAGGAAAAAGATTTCCTTTTCTTTCCATTTCAATGTTTGCTGACATACCTTTATATAGCTGGTCTATAATCTGTATATATCTGTTTTGCATTCCTATAGTATTAAGGGCTTTAGGTATGCTTGCGTGATAAATAGATTCGAACGCTTTTCTGAAGTCAAGAAAACAGAGGTACAGAGGGAAATTATATTCTTTAGATTTTCCTATAGTTTGATTAACTGTGGGAATATGCACTTAAATATAATAAAGAGTTAAAATACGAAATATTCAACGAAATTTTAAACTTCTAAAATCATGATATCCAATACATTAAAACTAGCATTACTCGTATTCCAAAAGTGAATAATGGAGGAGGCATTTTAATCAAATATATTGTATAAAAAGTAATTAATAGAACAAACTGTTAAGTATATAATTAAATCATTTCCTGGAATGAGGTGTTCATAATTTTAGACGTAAAAAACAATGGTGTTCACTTTTATTTTCAATATTTGAACCATTAAAACTAGTTATTATTTTTTTTTTCTTCTGAGAAAAGAAAATATATCGAATTCAATCTAGTGCTGATTTCAGACATGTCTTTGGACTTTTTTTATCAGGCAGGATTTTTCCATCAGGTGGAGTAGACTCCATCCTATGAGCCTAGAACCTAGAACCTTTAATTATTTTTTGACAAGTTTAAATTTCGAATGAGGTTTTTTAGATCCTCTTGCATCAGAGTTGAGGTTGTGATGAAAGTGGTTCGGAAGTAGAATCGTTCCTGGTATGCTTCTTCTTCGGTGGAGATAGCTCTTCAAGTAAGAAATGCCCCATTGCAATTTTAAATTTGATTTAACTGTGTTTAACTGTGTATTTAAATGTATTTAACTGTGTTTTTAGTCTTAGAAGTTTAAGGTTCGTCGTTCGTCGTTAGGCCTTTAAGGTTCGTTAAGCTGAAATAACAATCTGTTCCTACGGTTTCCTCCAAACTAACGGAACAGCAAATAGCATATGATGTGTACCATTTTCACAACCAGTCAGAAGATTTATTTTTCTTCTACGTGGCACTAAAACCCTGGGTAGGTCCTGGGGTCTTCCATGAGCCGCCACCATTCCTGTGCAACCAATTTCCAGCTCCTGATTCTTAACAGGCTTCCTGGATCCCTTGTCACGCCGTCGATCCATCTCAGCCTAGGGCTATAAGCAAGTCACGTCCTTAGCAAGACGGTGTCTGCAGCTCTCCTGGGTATCTCATTCTCCTTCATTCTTACGAAGAATATATAAGAATATTCCTTTCGAATACCAGGAGGCCTTTCGCATTACTTCTGGGGAATGTCCATGTTTGGGAAGCATATGTAAGAACATTTTTCGACCATATATTTTCTTCACACTGAAGATGCCCTGCCCACTTCCACTTGCTCATTTTGAGCAACACATTGACACAGTCAGTTTGAGTGTGTCTGCGGGTCCTGTTCCTTTTTTGATCTTGGCAGTTCTCACCAAGATGTTGTTCTGTCACACCTGAATCTTCCTTCTTGAGCTATCATCAGTGACCATACTCGGCATCCATCGGTAACCGCTGGGCTTGTGTAACAGTCCAAGACCTGTCTTTTTAGTTCCATACATATATTGTCTTTAGTAAAATTTCATACATAATATGCCTGAGGGACCAAAACGTGCCCCAACCGAGTGCCATTCACGTCTGGACTTCCTTAGCTCCTTTCTCTGCGAAGGATATTATCTGACCAAGATAGATAACCTCCTCTACATATTCGAAACTGTGGTTGTTCAGTTATTTCTTTTCCCCTACGTGTCATTAGTTTCTTCTTTTGGTAGTTAGGGTAAAGACTGATTTCTTCATATAATTTTAGAAAATGCTTGAGGATTTCACACAATTTTCCTTTAGTAAACATCACGATGTCATCTACGAAACGTAAGTTGCTTAGCCATTTACCATTTATTTTGATTCTTACATTTTCCCAGCCAAGACGCTAGAATATCATCTCCAACACAATAACAAACAAAAGTGGGGATAATAGATCTCCTTGCCGCACACCCTTCTCAACACTAAAGCTTTGTTCTTTCATTTTTGTCATGATGTATGCCGACATTTCTTTATAAAGTTCTGTAATTATACATACTTTTCCTCTATTCCTATTGTTTTAAAGGCTTTACATATTTCTGCATGAAAAATGCTGTCAATGATGCTTAAAGCCAAGAAAACTGGATGTGGTCTACTGTCGAAAAACTTTTCTAAATCCCGCTTATCCTTCGTCAAAATATTCCATAATTCTTTAAAGGTGTAATAATTAATATTCAATGCAATATATTCAATGCAATATATTTATTTGACTGTACTATCGAATGTAGTATACTATTTTCTTGCTAACAGGAGAGTTCAAGAAGTATGATTATGGGCCTGAAGAGAACTTCAAGAGATATAAAAACATAAGACCGCCATTTTACCCGCTGGACTTGGTCAGTTCACCTGTCGCCTTGTTCTGGGGATACAACGACCCCTTCCTATCTGAATCGGTAATCAATGTATAAGAGAGTAAACACACACACACAAATATACATTTATATATATATAATGTAATTTAAAGACTCTGTTTGAATCAAGTTAAATTAAATTTCGAAGTCATTATGAATATTGAATTATTTTTAAAATAAAGGATTATTGTTGTTATTTTTATTTACAAATAAAAAAACTGATTCTTAAATGATATTTGTTCTAAGAAAATGTTTATTGTATCTTTTGGTTTTTAAGTAATCATGAAACATTCTTTTATGTTGCAGTCCGTGAACAAGCTAGCTTCTCTTCTGCCGAATGTTATACTGAACAAACCTGTGCCTGACCCCAAGTTCGCACACAATGACATGATCATTGGGGACAATGCCCACATAGTTTTGTATCCCGACGTCATTGAAATCCTGGAGTCCTACTCGAATGATCTGTCAAGGAGCCCTCACAAAAGAAAAGAAAAACCGATAATGATTGAAACAGTATGATACTTATCTTACAAGTTCCTACTGTTTCCAGACAGTTCATCGTAAAAGGATTGTTTGTCTCAACTGAAGATTATTATAGTTCATTATAACTGACAATAAATAATAAACTAATTGAGTTATAGGTATTATAGATTTGAAGTATTTACAAAAAAATGTTTATATATATATATATATATATATATATATATATATATATATTACTCATTTAGATTGTCCAATAAATCAAATCAGTATTTTCGATGTTTAAGGGAAGGTTTTGATGTCTCATCATTTGTATTTATTTGTAATTTTCATTTATAAAACAGCTATATACTAAGAAAACACATATAACAGTTGTTATAAATGCAATAATATTTTGATAATTTGTTATAATAACTCTAATCTTATGAGTATAAAATATAAAATAAATTCTACACATTTTATGTTGGAAAATATGTAGAATGCTTTAATATAGTAGTATAATATACTAGTCTTTGTACTTGCTTACCAGTTCATTCCTGATAACCCACCGAGGCGTCTGGAAAGAAGATGGTCTAGAGACCTAAGGTAAAGCTTTTATTGAAGTCCTACTAATCGGTTGTTTCTTTACAATTTTTTTATCTATCATTTTTACATATATTTACTCGTCTTAAATATATTTTATCCTGTTGTAAATATTAATGAAGAAATATGTATAAATAAAATAATAAGCTATGCAGTCACATTTTGAAAAATCTTGACGAAACCTATCAGTATATATTTTACCAATATATAATCAAGTATATAACCAATATATAAGCAGATATATAACATACAGATATACAGGTAATGAGTAAAGGAAGAAGGAAATAAAATAAATATGAAAACTTTCTTAAGATAGGAAGGAGTTGTTATCATTATTTTCCAATGCGTCTGATATATTGGCAGATATTCCTAATTTATGAAACTCCTCAAATATATAAGCACATGAATGAGCATTGCAACATTCTTTTGTGTATTCATGCTCTCCAAATACCGACGCTTAAAAAGGTTCGAGCGTCATTTATCGAAATGTTGCTCTGCCTACTTCTTCTTATTATGTGATTTTATCATCAGGAGCCCCTCTAAGAATTGTAAACCATCACTCCACAAAGTGTGACGCCTGATTCTGGAAGAATATGAAATATTTTATTTGAGTCAAAGATACATCAGGTCTTTGTTATTTCTCTTTTTCCGTATGATGTTAAACAAGTGAAATCAATATGCTTCGTTGAGTTGTTCAAAAGTACCACACTTTCATGATATTTACATTTGCCTTTTAATATTTGATCGAAGATCGTGAATTACACTGATAAAATTAAAAAGGAAGGGTAACTTCCTCACAAATCAAATCAACTTCTGTAGAGTGGACTGTATATTTTACTAAAATAAATATTCACAATTTTGAAGAAACTTGAATTAGCAGAAATCTAAACCAATTGTAAAAATGAAAGTAACTCACCCATGTGATTACAGGCCGGTAGAGTCTCTTTGGACAAGTGGACGCTCCCGCCGGACCGCAATGAGGCAGAAGTCCTTCTAGGTGCTGCGAGAATCGTTTGAGAAATCTTCTAGCTTGATCAACACTCATTTGCAAGTAAAAAGGGAAAATATAATGTCTTTGGAATATAACATGAAGAAAACACAGTTAAAATAAACTTTGGAAGACTATTTTAGTCTTGGACATAAAACAAACTGAGGAAGGCAAAAGGCCTTGGGCAAAGAGGAGTAAGTCCAGCTCGCTTAGCTCCTGACGAAAGAGTGGGGCGAGAACCAGGAAGGCTTAGCGCAGGAGATAAGAACTTATAAGAAATATTGTGAGAGGTGGAATTAGTTATCAGCTGCCATCTAGGTAGTAATTGTAACACTAGAGGGCCAATTAACTTTAGGCCCAATTCACACAGAACGGACGTGGAGAAGACGTGGCGCTTTTGTCTCTTCCACGTTTGTCCTATTAAACAAAGGGAGGGCGACCGCCCACGCCACGTCTCCGCCGCGTCTCTTCGCCGTCTCTCGTGGCGTACAAGAAGGGGCATGCCAGCTCCTCGCCACGAGTTTTTTTTTCTTTTTTCTTTTTAGTCTTTTGGCTTTCTTTTTATTGGGTAAGAGGTGAATCGATATAAAAACAGCATTAATAAAATTTGATATTGGAGTTACATACATATATAACAGCAATTCACCCTCGCCCCCCGAAAAAAAAAAAAAAATTAAATGTAATGATTCACCCCTATTAAATTGTTGATATATATATGTATGTAACTCCAATATCAAATTTTATTAATGTTGTTTTTATGTCCTAAGAGACAAAAGTCTGAGCCACATCTTCCCCACGGCCGTTCTGTGTGAATTGGGCCTAAGAATTTCGATAGAGGACGTGACTATGTACATTTTTTCCTCTTTTTTCTTTTTTCACAAAAGAACGCCTGTTGGCGTGAATGGAGTTAATATATACATCTCAGTGCCGATTGGCGCGAACATATAATTAAAAATGATTACGTTGAACGAGAGATAATCTGGTTCATGTCAGGTTAAACGAATTTTGATGAATATTGTTGGGACCATTTATAATAAAACAAGATTATTAAATTTAATAACTTTCAGTTACGTTGATATTGTTTTGGATCATCATGGGTCTTCTCTTGGCGAATCGTCATTTTTAGTATTGTGCCTCCCCACCCGGAGGAAGATTGAAACATCTGTATCCATTGAAATAAAATATTTTCGTACCAAAGTTCATTTATATTGCCTATAACCATAATCGCTTAAAAAAATTCTCTTTAATAATACTAATAGTACCAGTAGAGTAATTTTAATAGTATAGTACTATTAGTCTAACAGATTGTGACACTTGTTGACACGGACGAACGTAAAGTAATTGATAATCTTAATTAAATTTCTTGTCGGGTACGATTAGGATTGCCAAGTCTTGCAGTCCCAAGCGGGTGCATTTCTGGTGAACTTTAAAATTTTTTGAAATTCATATTGAAAAATTTTGATGTTCCATTCAACGGAAACATAAACAGCTAAAATGTATACAACAGGTAAATTAAACCAGTAGGTTATAAGCCTAAACGGAAATTTGTTTCCAAAACTGACGCGCTCAATAGTCCAATACAATAATACATCGGGGTTCACAAAAGCGCATGTATCTATGTTAATATGTTGTTAGGAATCATAAGGGTCGTTAAAATCCAAGTTTGTAGCCCTCAAAACCTTGAGCGATTTTCGTAGTACTCGAAAAACCGCGAAATTAACTTTCAGACACCATATATGGAATTTGAACATGTCAAAATCGTCATATTTCGGCTAAACATACACATTTAGCATGCTGGCGTGGTAGTGACTTACACAATTGTTTAACCAGTCTATATGATTTTCTCTCCAAAACCGATTTCCCATTTTCAATCTTTTCCTCATGCTGAGAAAACTGTTAAACCTACGGGCATCTTTTAGGTCTCAAATTAAAGCTAATTAAATTTTCATTAATTGATTTCCAGAAGGTTTTCAGTTTTTTTGTAAAACCAGTACTTTCGTCAGTATGCGGCCGAGAACTTGACTCTTAAAAGAAGAATCTCCGCAACCTATCAATATATATATTGCCGCGATTAGGCTTAGATTGTTACACATTTAGTGTTATTTAATGTTGTAAAAACGCAATGTCAAGAATATTTACATACTTCACCAGATATATGCGAAAAAAAGAAAATTTAAAAAAAAGAAACGAGCTAAAATTTAGTCTCGTATATATATATATATATATATATATATATATATATATATATATATAGAGAGAGAGAGAGAGAGAGAGAGAGAGAGAGAGAGAGAGAGGGATTTATGTTTATAAAAAAAAACAATTATACCATGTAAATATAAACTAAATATCCTAATAGAAACGTCCTTGTATTTTTGACTATATAAAGGGACTTAAGAGAATATTATGAAAAATACAAATTAGTGAAAAATTGAAGAAAAGAGGTAAACTTTTAATTCAAATCATTTATTATTATTATTATTTTTTTTTTTTGCAATTTTGCAATTTTACATATGTATTATAGTAATAGTAATTTCATATTCAGTGTGATTCTTTTTCAAAGGTCTTACGGCCGCTACTGTTTATTACAAAATCAATCTTGTTTAGTGCAGTGTAATCTTTCTTTTAATTTCATAGTTTCTAGTGCTTGATATATCAGTTAATTTATTGTTGGGATGTCTTCTTTTTTTTTTATGCCATTGTTGATTCCAAGTATTAATTTTTTCATTGAAAGTAAGATAAGGATAAAAAAATATAGAAATAAAAAAAAGAATACAAAATATATTTAAAAAACAATTATGACAAATAAATTTATTTTGAAGTTATCACAGATTTTGAAGAATTCCTTTATTTTGCCAGCATCTCTTGAATTTCCTGAAGGGTTTTTCCAGTTGTGTCAGGCACGACGAACATGAATGTGGTCGTAGAAACAAACAATATCGCTGCGAACCTGTAATAGCAAAACGGTTTCCATGGATATATATATATATATATATATATATATATATATATATATATATATATATATATATATATATATTTTTTTTTTTTTTAATTTATTTTAAATACATCTTTTCCGCTGCACTAACTACGATAATCTATCTTCAGTTACCTTTGACAAAAGATATTTAGTGAGGTAATACATGATTAATCATGTAGTCATGTCTAATTCCTTTATTTTGTAATAAATATGCGATTTTCATGATGGTTTGGATTTAATTTTATTTTAAGACGTTTCAATATCTTTGTTTTTTTTTTTTTTTTTTTTTATTACAAAACGGTAACTGATATCAAGGCATCGGAAAGTTATTGAAATAAAACAGCAAAATAATAACATTTTGAGGAATAAATAAATTAACAAAGATCGTAGTATTAATCGAATGAAATGAATGAAATACTGTAGACATTAGGGATGTGTCGATTATACACACGAGTGCAAAAAAAACCGGCGCACCATGTAATTCATTAAAAAAATATGATTAATGAGATGAATTAAGGAATAATGTTGTGATTGAACCAGCACACATATAGGCCGGGGCATAAGTGACAATATTACAATAATCCTTTGCAGTAATCCTCTCTAAGAATAACGAAGGAGTGCCCAAGTTTAAAGATGAACATATTCCTAGTTAGTCTTCAGTTCTCTAGGAGAGTGCTATGAACAACCGTGGGTAGTTTTTCTATTTTTTTTTAATTTTCTTTGTCCCACGTTAATCCAATTCTACCCAATATGGTGCTCGATGCCACGGTAGTCACTCAAATCGTAGCGTTAATTAAGGACGGAAGATGTCAGCGATACGCAGCTAGGACTCTCAGGGTACCTGAAACGAGGGTTCGACAGGCGATCCAGAGGTACCGGGAGACGAGTAGCTACACGAGGTCAGGATCAGGTCGGTCGAGAGTAACAAACCAAGCGTACAATCGATTTATTAAAGTGGAGACTCTAAGGAACCGCTTCCAGACATCTGTAATGACTTGCCACCGGCTTCGTGTTGCTCGAAGTGTGGATGTCTCCGTGTATACAATAAGTAGGCGCCTGGCTGAAATGCCTAGACTGAAGCTGATGGGGCCTTTGTTCTCTTTTCAGATGAGTCGAAAATTGGCCTGCATGCTTCAGATGGTCAAGCTAGAATCTGGAAAAGATGGGGAGAACGCTACGCTCAATGCAATGTTGTAGGTACAATACAGTTCGGAGGAGTGTCGGTGATGGTGTAGGGAGGGTTTGTTTAGAAGCGAACACAGACCTCCATGTGTTTCAAAGGCCATCCCTCAATGCATAAACTTGTATAAGAGACATCCTTGAAGAGTATGAAGTCCCTTTTGCGCCGTTCATTGGCCATATTTTCATGTTTATGCATGATAATGTACGGGCACACGTCGCCAATGTTGTAAGAGACTTCCTTGATAAGGTCGGTATCCGAACCTTGGAGTAATCAGCTCGCAGCCTGGATCTAAATCTTATAGAGCATCTGTGGGACCATCTTAAAAAGGCCATCCGACAGTAACATAAACCTCCAGGAGCTGAGAACTGCCGTAGAACAATGGGAGCGGATTTCTCAAGATGGAGTGGTCAATCTCATAAGGAGTATGCCTGCAAGAATGCAGGCTGTTATTCAAGCAAGAGGAGGAAACACTCGATATTAAACACCATGAATTGTGTGTTTCTCGCATATTATAAAAAAGTTTAGAGGTTTTATTTTTTTTATCATAAAGTCAGTAAATGGTTACTTTTTTGTTTGATAATTTTTCTTGCTTTAAATTGCATGTTTTTTTAATTGTCCTCTTGTGTCATCTAAACAGAATATATCCACTACATATATAAAAAAAAATTGGCAAATTTTATTAAGTTGTGAAAGAGAAAAAACAAACAATATGCGAACATTTAAGGTGCGCCGGTTTTTTTGCACTCGAGTGTAAATGGGAATCCTAGGAACCCTTAAAGATACCGCTGACGGTGTTAAAACAGAATACAGATTATTTTTCATTTCATTATATATTCATACTGATATTTGAATCTTAATACACTATTAATAGAATTTCCATAGAAATATCTGTGTGTCCTCCCATCTACATTGTTTAGAGAAAGGTTTTAGTGACATTGTTCATTTTTAAGTAATAAATCAAATCCCGATCTTTGGAATATTTATCTTCTTAAATGATAATTTTTTTTAATTAATTGCAATTAACTAATATATTTTATATTGTAGCACATATATCCCCATTGCTGTTTTCTAAATTATTCATTTTATAATTATTGTTTTTAAATAGATTTGCTATGCTTTTAGACTCTCTCATGGATTTTTTTTTTTTTTAATAGCAATTTATTTTTTCTGGTACTCGGTAAAGGTATCGAAAAATGAAATGATAGTGCACTTAAATAGGGTCAGACATTTGTAACTTAAATATACATCTTAAAAAAAAAGAAAAAAAAAAAAAAAAAAAAAAAAAGACTTATGTAATCTAAAAAAATTAAGTTTTAGCGTACCCAAAAAAGTTAGTTGAATATCCATAGTTTTCGGCGATAATTGGAAATGCTGCCAAGAAAAGGAATCCAATGAGAGAGCTGACGCAACCACAGATCCCGGTACCAATTCCTTTTACAGACAGCGGCAAGAGTTCAGCACCGATCGGCCAGGCCAATGATCCAACGCCTAAAGAAGATTACAATGAAATTTATAACATAACTTATTCAGTTTAACTATTCTCCTAATTATTAAGTCAATAACTTGAAGAAATTAACAGTCATATTATAGCTGTTATCAGGAACAAAAAAAACAACTATATTTTGAACTACAATAAACATAAAATATTGGTTTTGGTCTTTGGTTTTCGAGATTGAAATTCTTTTTTGGACTTATAATGTTATATCTGTGGCACTTGTTAATAGTCGGATGAAGTGCATTTTGTATGTTGAGTGTGTTAGTGAATTTTGGGATATGGGTGCCGCCAGATAGCTAATTTTTTCTCTCATTATTTGTTTCTAATGAACTTAGTTATGAGTCTATTACAAAGATGAATACTAATTTGTGATTCATTGTGGTGAAAATTTTGTCTTTCTCAAAACGTCATTTGCATTTCAATCCAACTCTAATAATAATGTTTCAAAATGAGCATCTTACTTAAACACTTATTCACCGTGAAGAAATAAGCTGTACGTTTATTTTTAGTAACTTAACTCATTTTGGTCAGAAATCGACTTAACGACTTATTCGCTGGGAAGACAGATATAATTTTATAAATGAAATATTAAAACAATTATTTGCTTATAAAATCTAAATAGTTAATTTTTTAAATTGTAAATATTTAAATCTAATAAATTTAAGAATAATAATAAGTGTTAAAACCTTAAAATAAAAAAATTCTTCACTCCAATGTTACTACTTCAGTGTCCTGTAAAAGGATTAAATGGGAAGGGCGTGTCATTTTAAAAAACTAAAAGATCAAAAGCCACTGAAGGATACTAGTTTCAGATCTGCTAGGGTCTAAAGATTTTTTGGCCACTCCTTCCCAACAAATTTATATTCGTCCTTTTTAAAAATTGAATTGATTAGTTCGTTTTTTAAAAGGACACTCTATTCCCATTTAATCCTTTTTACAGGACGCTGAAGAAAACAATGTTACTAGTTTTTTTTTTTTTTTAATTTTAAAACACACCATTTTTTTCCTAAGCTCCATTCTTCCATAAATCAATAGAAAAAGGAGAAAATAAACTAATATGACTGAGTCACTCAAGCCTATCTATATATAAATTCACTAAAAAATGTTTAGTTCCAAAAGCATCAAGAACTGTACAGAACTAGTAGTGACCGAGTCATTGCAATTCATAAAAATAGTATGAAAACGTTTCTGGAACGTAGACACGAAGAGACGTTGAAGAAATACGTTTATAGTATTGCATAGATGTCAAGACGAGAGCTGAGTGCCTTAGTTAAGTAATGTTTAAATTACTGTTAATGAAAAACTTACTATTATTTAGAACAAGAATATTAAACAATTGCATACCAAGAACAACAAACAGCGATATCATATTGTTGATGACAACAGAGATGTAGCTGTAATCGTACAAATCCACTCCACCGCTGTTGATTAGATAAAAGTAGAGACCGAAGAGAGCCTACAAAACAGAAAAATATATAGTTTTTGATCATGGATAATTGTTGAATTATATAGTTGTGTTGAACAAGCATTATATACAAAGATTCACACATACACCCACATATACCTTATACATACATCTATGTAACATACGTTAGCTTAGCCAAATTAGCCACAAAATTGCCAAAAAAGGATTAGAAAAAAACTCAATTACTCCCTGATTGGGAAAATAACTAACTATAATCTACTGCCCTCCCCTATTTACATTTTTAGAATTAAAATATTCCGGACATCACACTCCACAATCCAGCAATCTCATCGTGTGGTGGAGTTGCCTCCTCAGCATTAGAGCGCGGAATGTACTGCACGGCATCCTTTCTCGACATGGAACAGGCTTTTGACCGAATCTGGCACCCAGGACTGCTTAACAAGCTCCGCAAATTCCTTCCTTCAACATACTTCCTAATTATCCGTTCCTATCTCAGTGATAGAACTTTCAAAGTAAACCACAAATCTTCCTATTCTTCCCTCTTAACCCAATCTGCTGGTGTTCCTGAAGGTAGTATCCTAGGCCCCATCCTCCATACGGTGTATACAGCTGACATCCCAACTCATCCTACCACTGTCCTCACCACTGAGGACTGTCCTACATTATCCTTTAACGACATTCCACTAATCCCTGTTAAACAGATCCGCCACCTAGGACTCCACTTGGACAAACGTTTAATTTGGAATCCACATACAAGACTAAAACGACAGGAAACTGCTCGTCATTTTCGACTTCTTCAACATTTACTAGACAAACGCTCAAACCTTCCGCTTTACTACAAAAGACTCATCTACATGGCAGTTATCAGACCTATTTGGGCATATGGAGTTGAGCTTTGGGGCTCAACTAAACCTTCTAATTCTTCCCGTATCCAATCCTTACAATCCAAAATCCTTCGAAAAAACCTTAATGCTCTTTACTTTGTTACAAATAAACTTATCCATAAAGACCTTAATGTTCCAAATGTTGCTGAGTTAGGCCATGCCAAATACCTATCCGTTCATAGTAAGCTCCATAACCACTCAAATCTATTAGTTTCTCAACTTGCTTCCCACTCCATTCCTGATAATCTTCTGAGGCGTCTGAAAAAAAGATGGCCTAGAGATCTTCTAGTGTAGAATTTTTATTAAACTGCTGCTGATGAGTAGTTCTTTTCAAGCTTTGACATGTTATTGTAATCGTTATCAGCCCATTTACTTAATGTATATAATTGTACAGTTGTAAATTTCAATAAATTGATATAAATAGAATTAAAATGATTTTTTTTTATCTGTTGGCTCTATAGACATAGCAGATCCTTGGCCGCCTTAACCAGTCTGCTCCACCTCTCCTCATTTTGGGCTATCGCTTCCACTTTAGTTCTTTTGGTATCTTCGTTACACAAAGCCGGGGCCGTTACCACTTTTTAAGATAGATTTTCCGAGGCTGTTTGAAGGTTTCGTTGAAGGAAGTTTTTACAGACTAGAGTAACCAGCTCTATGCAACCTCCCCAACCTGGAGGACCAGTAGCTATGTCAGGCACAGGGGTCGCTCACCTCCCTGTGAATCTCCGGGTAAGGACAGTGTAGCCCTACATGTAGGAATCGAACCCACGCCGTATTAGCTTGAGTATCTGGTCTATTTGGTCTTATCTGTTTGGACGTATGGCGGTCACATATCCAAGTGCTTACCATGTTCGACAGTGCTTAACTTTAAATATCTACTGCACATGTCTTAATCCACTCGGCTACCCCGGCCCCCATAAAAATGATAAAATCACTTAAATTAATAATTAAATTAGATTAACAATCAATAATTATTCGATATGAACAAAGTTGAGTGAAAATAGGGATTTCAAGCCTGAGATTTTTTATTAAAACCAATGTAGCTCCTAGACGGTTGGTTCTAGCGACAAATGATATTAAACAAAAACTATTCTCCATTAAGTTTCTGATAAGGAAACTGTAGGCAAATTTTTGATCCGAGTAGCACCAACAGAGCATGTCATAAAAGCCGCAACACTTAACAAATATAGGCAAAAAATGACTTTTTCTATTCAAACCAATATAGCTCCGAAACGGTATGTGCTAGCGACAAATATTATAACAAAAATACTTTCGACTGAATTTCTGATAAGAAACCTTTTTGCGAACTTTCGATCTGAGCATCGCCTACAGAGCTAGAGCGTGTTAAAATGTTACATTTTTGAGGGTTAATAACGTTACACATGTGACTGAAAAATACGTTACAGCGTGACTTTTTTCATTCAAACTATTATAGCTTCTAAACGGTAGTTCCTAGCGACAAATTAAAAAAATTCTACATCAAATTTCTGATGAAGGAACCGTCGTTAAATTTTCGATCCGAGCAACACCAGCCGAGCAAGAGTGTAAAAAAAAACTCAATTAATAAAAAAATATAGGCATACGTGACTTTTTTCATTCAAATCAATATATCTCCTAAACGGGAGGTGCTAATGACAAATGTTATATTCCAAAAAATATTTTCATTTGAATTTACAACTAGAAATCTGCTGACAAATATTCGACCCGAATAACACTAACAAAGCTAGAGCTTGTCAAAAGTTTACACTTTTGACTGAAAAAAACGTTACACCAAAAAAGTGTAGACCTCCAGCATATGCAAATGCATGTCAAAATCCCGATGTTGTGCATAGTTGTTCATTCTGCATTATGGCAGATTTTCAATACATCCTATGCAAGAAACTAAAATTCCCCATAGGTGAGGAAGTGTCAAGCGTGACGGGAGGAATCACCGATAGTTAAACATTTTTACTTAAATATGTCGGGATATATTTTAGTTAAAAAATAGGACTAAATATGAAATGAAATAAAATCAAAAGGAATCTTCATTCCCGGACATTTGTTCTGTAAGAATTATAACAAGTTACAAATTATGATAATATGGTCTGGATTGGACAATTTAAAATAATAATCTTAAATAGTTTATAATGTATACAAATCGGTAGGCTGAGGCCTTGTGCTTATGAGATAGATAGAGGAACGTAAGGTAAATAGATCATAAATGTAGGGAGGGGGTTTAGTTTTGGAGAATATAAAAGCTCCAAGGAAGAAGACACTCGAGTTCGGTATACCAGCTGGAGTTGTGAGAACGTCTGGAACCCTTATGAAGCAATTCATTAGTTTCTTTAGTCTCATCTCAAGCTCACCAGTCCTTCATATGCTGAACATCGGTAGTCGAATGAGGGAGGATACAAGAAGTTGGCGGGTACATCTTAAGAATGAATCTCGGAATAACCTTTTTAAACCTTTTTAAGGATAGAGATAGATTTTCTAGTGACTTATGAAATTCCAGAACAGATATGGATTGAGGGTTACTAAGATTTTTGACTAAAATTTGGAAATGGACCGGACGGTTGTTAAGGAACAGTAATTGATAGTAGGGAAGGGTAATAAGGAAGGATTTCGAACTGATGATGATAGCATTCGTTTTCTTTGAGCTCAAGGACAAATTATTTTCTAATTTCCATTGGCGTGTTTTATATAAAATTAAACAAGTGCAAATTTACCAAAAAAATGTTTTTATGTCTACAGTTATGGAGATACAGTTGGTAGTGAATTGGAAAAAATTACTTAAGATTAGGTAGCTCGGACAATGAAAGTAAATGGAAAAGTAAGATAAGTTGGATATTATACTATAACACTTGACTTATTTAGTTTAGTTGCATTTGATTGCGTTAAAATGAGTAATATTATCTCAAATAAGTTATTCTTACCAAGGCAAAACTAGTCATAATTCCAGATATGACGAAAGCAGTTTTTACACCTATCAACTTGTTTACCACCAACACTGGCAGAGGTGAAAATAACATTCCGCACATCAAGCTGATAACCGGAACACTGCTGGCAGGGAAGTTGAGCTTGGCGTTCTCAAAGATGGTCTGGCTGTAGGCAGCCATAGGATTTCCACCTGACATCTGCTGCATAGCCACCACGAACACTGCTAGGGCTAAGCACTTCAATGTGAATGGCTGTCTCATGGCTTCCCAGGTACTCCCAGCCTTCTCTTTATCTGAAATTATTGCTTTCTGTAAAAAAAAAAAATAAATAAAAAATAAACAAATAAAAAAAATACAATAATATATATATATAAATAAAATAATATATCCCTAATAACTCTCTCTCTCTCTCTCTCTCTCTCTCTCTCTCTCTATATATATATATATATATATATATATATATATATATATATATATATATATATATATATATATATATAGAGAGAGAGAGAGAGAGAGAGAGAGAATTATTAGGGATCGAATGTTATATGGTACGGTTTAACATCCAGAAAATTTAACTTATTAACATACTTCAATTTCTGCCAGTTCTTGTTCCAACTTCTCACGAGTACGGTAGCCCCTCAACTTTTGAAGGGCCTCTTCAGCTTCCTTCTTCCTTCCTTTCTTGAAGTAGTAGTAAGGAGACTCGGGAACGAAGTAGAACACCACTACAAAAACGGCAGCCATCCCACCTCCGTATAGTGCCAGGGTTGTATAGTTGACGTATGGCCCAACCCCATAAATCATGAGAGTTCCAATGGCTAAAGTTAAGCCACTCATCGATCCCAAGCGGCCACGAATATCCGGCTGTAATGATTCATCAAAATGACCATTTATTTTAATAATCAAATATTATATTTTGAAGTAGGTACAAAAATAATAAATAAAATGCTCTGCACACAGGAAGTCTTAGACGACATATTCTATACAATATTTATTTCAGAAAACTTGAGACCTCTTATTTCACACTTATTTGTTAGACCAGTAACATAAGGCTTCAAAGGGCCGTTTTCAAGGAAAAACAGCCGAACTTTTATGCCCAATCTTTATATTTTTTGGGTTCCTAAATTTAAATTTGAAATTGGCTACCACGACAGCCGTCGGCTACATACCCTAAATCGCAAAATACCGGTTATGTTCCTTTTATTTATTTATTTTTTTTACCTATAACACGACAACGAAGTGCTTTTCGAAGAAAGTATTTAAATTTTATTTATCAATAGTGATATAGAATTTATTATACATAATTGTGTGAATGAAATGAGGGGAAAGTGTGTTAATATAATAACTAATTATAAAAATATTAGTCAGAATAAAAATAACCATTGTAATTCTAATAACAAGTAAAAACACGAAAGGTGTACAAAGCAACCAAGGGATTTCTGAAAACAAATCCAAATATAATAACAACAAAAAAGGATAAGACTAACCAAACAGTGGCAATTACAAAAGATGATCTCATTAATAAAACCAAGTCTCTATTAAAAGATAGGAAGACATATAAAAATGTCGGTACAAACCCAACACATAAACTAATGAACGATACAAACACAACATTAACTAAATTAAAACAACAAAAACTCATAGATATATATTAAAACACTTGTCCACAGATAAATATAATGTCAAAGATTCATTTCTTCTTCTTCTCTCGGTGCTTATCCGCTTCGGATGTTGGCTAGCATGATGGCTATTCTTCTCTTATTGTTAGCAGTGCGGAAAAGTTCCGTTGAAGACATACTGAACCAGCATCTGAGGTTGTCAAACCAAGATATTCGTCTTCTTCCAGGACCTCTTTTGCTGTCGGTTTTCCCTTGAAGTATTTTTTGTAGCAAATCATATCTATTTGTATTACGCATGATATGTCCTAGATATTGCAGTTTTCGGGATTTCACTATCTTGATTAAGTTAGGTGTTGTGTTCATTCTTCTCAATACTTCTACATTCGTCACCCTCTGGATCCAAGGTATTCTCAGGATCCGCCTATAAAGCCACAATTCAAAGGCCTCCAGCTTCTTCTCTATGTTTTTATTTAAGGTCCATGTCTCTACACCATATAGGAGGACAGAATATACATAGCTGTGCAAGAGTCTGATTTTTGTTCTTAGAGTTAGATTATGGCTTTTGAAGAGGCACTCATTTTCTGAAAAACACTTCTTGCTTTCCCGATACGAATCCTGATTTCCTGAGAGTTATCCCAATTTTCATTTATTATGGTTCCAAAGTATGTATATTGTTTTACCCTTTCTATAGATCTTTGGTTTATGACTAACTTTACTCCTGTAATATTTTCCTTACTTACGACCATGAGTTTGGTCTTTGTGGTGTTTATTTCAAGCCCGTACTTACTGCTGACTCTTACAATGCTATTCATTAATAGTTGTAACGCTTGAATAGTGTCAGCAAATACAATAGTATCATCCGCATATCGAATGTTGCTTAATTTTATTCCATTTATGAAAATTCCTTCTTCAACTTCTTCTAGGGCTTCTCTAAATATGAATTCTGAATATATATTAAAAAGTATGGGTGACAATATAGATCCCTGTCTTGCTCCCCTGAGAATTTTGACTGCTTCGGTGTGTTCACCATCAATGCGCAACACCGCTGTTTGATTCCAATATAGGTTCTTGATGATTCGCAGATCTCTTTCCTCCATTCCAATATTTTTCAAAATCTCCATCAATTTGTCGTGTTTTACTCAATCAAAAGCCTTCTGATAGTCTATTAGGCAAGCAAATACATTTTTATTTACATCTCTGCATCTCTGAAACAATACTTGTACACTGAACAAGGCTTCTCTCGTACCCACGGCATTAACGAACCCAAACTGATTACGGCTATCTGTTTTTCACATAGTCTATATATTCTTCTATGGATCACCTTCAAAAACAACTTCAAGATGTGGCTCATTAAGCTTACTGTGCGATAATCTCCGCATTGTCTTGCATTTAGCTTTTTGAGCAGAGTAATGAACTCTGATTTCCACTGCAATGGGATGTTTCCAGATACATAAATTTGATTGAAAATTCGGGTTAACCATTTTACATGATTCTCATCCATCAGTTTTAAGAACTCTGCTTCTACCCGATCTGATCCCACAGCCTTTCCATCCTTCATCTGACTGATGGCCGTTTGAACCTTGACTTCTAAAAGATTCATTTGAGTTCCATAATAAAATAACTCATATCCGGATTCCACAAAACTATAAAATAGTTTCACTATACGCATCCTCGTTATTTATTAATATTTGTACCACAAAAGTAAAAACAATAATCGAAAAACAAACTTCAAACACACATACCAATTTCCGAAGACCGATTCCTCAAATTATTAGCTCTGTGCACTGATGGGGGTTACTTCCAATTTAATTAAAAGTTTTACATTCATATTTTAGCAGACAAATACTTAGAGGATCTCCTAGGTTTAGTTATCCCCAAAATCCCCTTTAACGTTCCATTTCTATTTAAATATGTAGATGATATCCTTACTGCTATACCTGCA
This sequence comes from Euschistus heros, assembly GCA_003667255.2. Lineage (NCBI taxonomy): Eukaryota > Metazoa > Arthropoda > Insecta > Hemiptera > Pentatomidae > Euschistus > Euschistus heros. The sequence goes on along the minus strand of RCWM02000181.1, from coordinate 859,202 downwards.
GAAGACAATAAACAAGAAATAATTTTAGCCGAATTTAATAAATTTTCAAATAAACTAAATTTTACGATAGAACTTGAGAATGATAATAAAATACCGTTTCTAGACTTACTTTTAATTCGAAACCCTAATGGAACAATAAAAACAGAATGATGGAAAAAACCAATACATTCCGGAAGATATTTACATTATACTAGTCAATGCCCCAAAAGTTATAAAATCAACACCGCAAAAAATTTAATAAATCCTGCAATAAAGTTATTCACAGAAAAATACAAACAAACCGCGAAAAATAAAGTAGTAGACCTTCTTTTAACAAATGGATATCCACATAGACTCATTTGTAATCTACTAAAACCAACCAATACTCAACAGAAACAACATGAAAATAACAATAAAATATATTACACTATTCCATTTATACAAACACAAAGAAAGACTCAGAAAAACACTCACAAATAACCATAAAACTGACTACACTGTCACATTCAGAAATACCTCCTCCATTGATAAATTATTCACCAAAACCAAAAATATAGATAAGTTAGAATTACAGTCTGATATTGTTTACTTAGTTGTGTACTAGAATTGTTAGAATTTAGTTAGTCGATACCATATCCATCAGTAACATTGTAAGTAGTTTCATATAGTCTGTAATTATATATGTTTTTATTATTCTAACACATTTTGTTATATACTTATATTGTAGCTAACTTTATGTTTTGAAATAGCTTGTATAACTTATATAATTTTATTGTAACCTGTTTTTTCACTGTAGGGCATGATTATGGGAACAATATAGGCTCGAAACGTCGCAAAAATAGTTGTTTTTATTTATTGACTGACTGAACTTCAAGAACCTTACTAAACACACACACACACACACACACACACACACACACACACACACACAGACGCGCGCGCGCGCGCGCGCGCACGCACGCACGCACGCACGTACGTACGAACCATAAAAAGGAGAATCTGTTATAACAGAAGTTATTGAGACCCATTTTCATAATCAACGAGCTTTTTAATTGTGTCTTTCTCAAGTCTATTTTTTCTTTCTCAAAAAAGTTATGAAACATTCTAAACAATTAAAATAACAATATTACTTACGATAGCTATTTCTGCGACGTAGACTGGTATACCTGAGCAAGCACCTCCAACACCTAGACCTCCAATGAGCCTCGCGATGTAAATGACATACAAGTTTTCAGAAGCGATCATGATGATCCAGGAAGTCATAAAACATGCCCAAAGTATGTAGATCGTTCCCTTCCTGCCAATGGTGTCCAAGCCGAAAGTGACAACAAAAGGTCCGGGAGCTGCCCCTAGGGAATACAAGGAGCCGACAAGACTTTTTTGATGGGTTGTTAGGTCGAGCTTCGGCAGTATGGGGGACGACCATCCAATCACTGCTCCAGTAGAAATATGGAGAATGTTAACTAGAACAGAGGGGATAACTCTGAAGAATTCAGTATAGATGATAAACATTTTAATAAATTTTAATGTATGTATTTTAACTCAATTAGTTTTACCAATTTTTAAAACTTTTAAATCCGTTAAAATATAATTATGCGCAACCGCAATATTTATGCTTCGCGAAATTGTCCAGTAATAAAGTAGTTTGGTAGAGTAAACTGAACACGACATAAAAGAAGCGGTAGTTCTTCACGTTTACAATAAAGGAAGGTGCCTGGTCCTCAAGAGAGGTGAAAGGAATAAGTTTGCCCTGCTACCCTCAATACATTAGGGAACTGATCAAAGAATGGCAAACTGATCGAATTTTATTACACGGACGAACTTTCAACAAACTTAAGAACGAACAAAAGGTAGATACGAAATTCATACAAACTTTTTTGCCCCAATGATAAATAATGATGGTTCATGGTTCGAGTCGGCCAGAGAGAGAAATTTTCGCGAACTACTTTTCAACAGTATTTAAAATACATAAAGACTTAACAGATACACACTATGAAGCCTATATACAATGTCTCTCACAAAGCATTTACTCCTACCGAAAATCTAGGACAAATTGAAAAATTCCAAAAAGACTCCTGGTTACAACCTTATTACAGCTCTGTTACTTCTGAAAATACCCAGGAAATTCTTTAGGATTTCTTACAACACTATAACTCTTATACTACGGACAACTAAATTCCCCATTCAGTGGAATTGTTCTGTTATTTTTTATTTAACAGAATTCTGGAATTCTGTTATTATTTATCAATAATAAATAAATCTAATAAAAAAGGTAAACATAGACCGAATCCCTACAGGCTTATCAGCCTTTATTATTTATTTAAAAAAAAAAAAAAAAATTGTTTTACTACCGTTTACTTAGCATACGGACTGACCATATTATCATATTACCAGATCACCAATTCGGATTCCGTACATTTTACACGACTAACAGCTACACAGAGTTACGGACTACTTATCTACTGCGTTCGAACTAAAACAATATGCTTTCGGGGCACCCAAGCTTTTGATAGAGGTTCAGGGTATCAGGGTCTTCTTTTTAGAATGAAACTAATCCTCGAAAGCACTTACTATTTGATCCTTCAGTGCTTCCTCTCTGGTCGATTCTTCTCTGTACAACAGAGCACGGATATTTCATCAATTAAACCAATAGATATTTCAGCAGGAATACGCTGACGACACCGGTACAATTACCTGAAACGCAGACTCTATACAAGCCACTCTATCATTACAACACAACCTGAACAAAATAGATAACTAGTGTAAACTATGGAAATTAAAAATAATCTAAGACAAGTCACAAGATACATTTACATTACGATGTGATACCAGTCCCCCAGTTAATATAAACAGTCACCCAACACCACAGACAAACACAGTGACCTGCCAAGGAATTCTCTTTGACAGGAGGCTGATATGCCAAATTTACTGAACTACCAAAAAGTCAAGTATTTGAAAAATCCAAACATTTCAATCAAAATTGTTAAAACTAATGACGAACTCTCCTCCCTACGTTTCCCTCTCCCCTGTATTACATACAGTCACGAATCACATTCGGAATAACTAAAAACGATTTTATGACAAATTAAAAGGACACGTAAACAGGCTAGTACAAAATATAGCAACGAATGGAGATGGATGAGAGATCTGCTAGAGTAACAATTTAAATCAGTTGTCGACAAATGTATGCACCACTAGGCACAATCTCACTTATGCCAACCCATGCCATGATTTTTTTAAATTTATGATTACATTTGCTGATTGTGATTTGTATTACAGGTGCAAAGAAAAGATTTAAAGTTAAAAAAAAATAAATTTGAATGTTATTGATATTTGAAACTAGTCTTTTGAATAAACGAAATACCGATAGAAGTGAAAATAATTCATCGATTCAATTGAGATATGAGGTAAACTATGTAAAAACCAGAAAAATAATTCTTATCGTATAATTCGTATTATGAATTGATTTTATGATACAGAAAATATTAATAAATAAATAGTTCAGCTCATTTCTTCACAATTGAAATAAAAAATAATCTGTCCTCTGTCCGCAATATAAGAATTTTGAAGGAAGAATGATATTCAACTGATGATATTTACGGATTAGTTACCTGCGAGAGCAGTGATGTAGGCCCTCAGGTGGGAGGGTCCATCTTCCGCTGCCATTGTTCGCTCCAATTTATTCATTAAATGACTCGAAGTTGTAGGACAACTGTTGTTTATATACACCTCAAGAGTTATCAAGATAATACTTACTGAATTTCAACATATTTATTATTTATTAGATATTATTTTTTATCTTCCATTCATGAAGTGTGTTTAGTAATGAGTCATTTAATAAAAACAAAAATTAAAAATTAAATTGATCAACGATGCATGTGAATACATTGTGATATTCTTAAAATCTAATAGCGATGAAAACATTATTGAGATGAAATTTTTATAAGTACACAAAACTGAAAAATTACAAAACCATTAATTACACTTGCCAACACCAAAAATGTATCGGACTCCAAAATAGTTCAATATGAAGTATTCACAGTATTGAAGTATACGAACATCATCATGAAAAATTCAGATTAGCTCTTGTCTTAAAAAATCAGAAGTTCTCTTTACTCATAAATAGCTGTATTTTCACTCATCTTTACTTTCTGTATATAATCTTTATGATGCTTATTTAAATGGAATGATGGAAGCACTTCCCTCATGATCGATTTTTCACATCTTAATGTTTCTTGAAAATTATCACCAATTATGGTCAGAAATATGACCACTAGAACATTTAGTTCAGTTGGTAAGTGTAAATAGTTAGTTTAAGTTTCCCAACAGTTGAGCATTGGGTCTCTACTAAACCAATCAATTCATCTCGTATCCAATCTTTACAATCCAAAATCCTTCTAAAAATTCTCAATGCTTCTTACTTTGTCACCAATAAACTTATCAATAAAGATCTTAATGTTATATATGTTGCTGATTTACCAATTTTTTCATAGTGAGCTCCATAAACACTGAACTCCACTCAACTTGCTTCCCACTCCATTCCCAATAATCCTCCAAGGCGTCTGAAAAGAAGATGGCCTGGAGAGCTAAGGGCTACTGATGAGTCCTATACTAAATACAAAACTTTTATCCAATAAGGACTTGGAGAAAAAAACAAAAAAAAACTTGTATTAAATTTATTAGTTAGTAATGTTGTGTTCAGCAAATCTATTGATAGATGCCGTAAATTGATGGATAGGCTGTTATATATCTTAAAAACAAGAGATAATAAATAAGGTTCACCTACATATTGGTTTTTCAACCCAAAATTTGTAAGAATGTATTTAATACTAGGAAACCAACAAAAAGTTTTTTTTGTTGCCTAGTGTTATTACATTTTTTATTTATTTTGTTTTTTGGTTTTGCTGTTAGAGCTTTGAACATCTTGGTAGAGCACTATAATTAATATACATTAAAAAGTAAATATTGTGCAATAATTTGCATTTCGTAAGAAATGTTCTCGCAGAATCGTCCTTTGATTATCTCCTAAAATTTTTCTTCGATATATTCATTATATTTTACTGTTCCCTGTTGAATCCGCTAACTTACTAGAATACTCTCCGGACAAATTTTTAACTTGAAATCCACTTACAAGACTAGACAAGAAACTGCTCGACGTTTTTGAATTCTTCAATATTCCCTAGACCAACGATCTAAGATGCCGATTTATTACAAAAGACTAATATACATAATAGTAAAGACTCCATATGACCTTTCTTGGACATATGGGATTGAAATCTGGGGCTCCCCTAAAGCATCTAATTTATCTCGTATCGAAACGTTTGGAATCTAAAATCCTTCGACAAATCCTCAATGCCCCATACTTAGTCATAAAAAAACCGTTATATACAGACCTTAATGTTTTATATGTTGCTGACTAAATCCAGACCAGATACTTATCCTATAATTAATTAATGCTTTTATTAAAGGATAAATATCTCATGTGGTTAAATATCTCAATACTTTCTGTGTTCTGAACATTCCTTTCGCTCTTCCTACTTCTCTATTGCTATTGGTAAATTAAATGTTATCTGATTGATAAACGTTGCCTCGTTTTCAAGTTCCTCGTTTACCGAGTGAAACTGGTCACTGGAATTATTGGCTGGTTGTTGCAATACCTCAACTGTTACTGATACATTTATCTAATACTTTTGTCAGATGTGCCCAACATTTTTCCATTGTTATTGTTTTATAACCGATTAAATAGAATTCAATTTTCTAAACTTTAGCTTTATTTTTATATGAAGCCTTTTTTATATTGAATATTTATGTCCAAGTTTATATTTTTAGTAACTTTGATTCTTACAGTTTTCTTATGTGATTTCATGTTTTATTATTGTTTTATGAGATCATATCTGAAACATTTGGGAAAACTTTATAATTCGATTTTAGCCCAGAATGAAATATATACCTTGGGCAACCATTTACTTATCGATTAATGGATAAACACTTATTCAACTAGTTACTTGGTGTATATCGATGGTGCTAGTGGTACCGGTAGTACCACCAGTGGGGCATGATCACCTCTTCTAAGCTGTTACTCGAAGTACACAAATATTCTAGTTTGTCACATTTTTATGGTATTCATTAACTACAGGTTGTAATGACACAGAATCGTTCAACTATCGACCAAACATTTTTCCTTAGCCGAATTTTAGAGAAGACATTAGAATATAAATGTATATTCATCAGAGTTTTATTTATTTCAAAATGTTTAACAATTTGAATAAGTTCCAAAATCTGTTTGAAATTAGTTTTATGTGGAAACAACAAAGAAATTGATATATAAAAGATGTGCAAATTCACATTTAATATGGCTCGGATTAGTACTTTTTATTTCGAAATGTTGTAGTTATGTTCTGGTATAGCACAGGAAGATTATCTTTTTCTGATATTATTATATTTAGCCCTATAATAGGCCATTAGAAAGGTAATGTGCACGGAGAAATGGGTGCTAAAATAGCTGTTCTAGGTTGTGATGATGATTTGTGATTGTTGGTTGAAAATGAGGAATTGCTCAGGTAAACACAATAAAAAGAGCTGTCGCATAGTGGTCCAGTTTGCATTATCAGCAGGAAAAATTCAGATTATTTTTTGAATCGATAATTATAATGTGACCTTATGTTTAAAGACTTCCTCATTTGATTGCGACTATTTGCCACTCGATATTAGTAACTATTTTTAGGTTTTTGTAAGTTTGAGATGTCTCTGTCGCTATATTATCTATATTGCGCAAACTGCCAGTAAATGTCGGTTTTTATAACAAGACAACGAAGGGATTTTCAATGAATGCCATTATACAGTAAATTGTAGCTGGAACAAGTATCTGCGAAATGAAAAAAAGTACTTTCGAAATTGGACTATTCTTCGCGAAGTTTTTGTCTTGAGAACATTGTAGAGATTGGCTAACTAATTGGCGGTCAGTCCCACTTCTCCGCGAAAACGCGTTTATTGGTTTATCGGCCCCTCTGTCCATCTGGATTACTAACACATAGATTAAAATTAAAAATTGATCGATTAAAATTAAAGGATTTCTAATTATGCTTTTACGTATTCTCCAACAACATAATCAGTACAATAGAACCTAGTTAACAATCACTGCTATGCCTGAAAATATAATTGAAGAAATAATCTTTATTAATTGTTTGCTACAATACAAGATTATTATTGTTCTACTAATAAAACATCAATTATAAGTTAAAATTGTCTTAGCTCTTTACTTTTGAGAGCGGGCGAAGCCGGGACGAGGAATCCTGGTACATTATGAAACTTGAGGCCATCATTGTTTTCCTCTTCATGGTGCCTTAAACATGCCTGAACATTTGACTCCTTCACGTACTGCACAAAATTTAATGATCTACAACTATATGCCATTATTTAATTGAATTAGCCGTTTCCATGTTATAGGCTCTTAAACTTGATTAAAACTAATTCTTTACGAAGTTGGCAAAAATAGTCAATTTTAAGCTAAATCCTTAAACCAAATTTAACTTTTAGGACTGTTTTTAGATGCACAATTTAATAAACTTTCGTTTTGTAAATAATACATTTTCCGATTAGAAACATTTTTGTGAATGTTTTTTTGCAAAAATCTGAAAAAAAGTGTGAATATTTGGGGTTTTTTGGTACCCCAAAAATTTTTCTCTGTCAAATTTAGTCAATTTAGTCTCTGTCAATATTTTATTCTATACTATACCTGTATGGACCATATAAAAACATAAAACCCACTTAGTAAAGATAAATTAGCAACGAACCCTGAACTCCAATAATAAAAAGGTGTGACTGCTGGAAACTGTTCACCACCTTTAACTCTAAATATGGTAAAAAATCTTCCTTGAAATAGCGTCGGCTTTGGGCGGAGAATTGGGGTAAAGAGTTGAAAATTATATCTTTTTTGTTGTTTGATCAAATGACTCGAAAACCGTTACTTTTAGCACATTTTGTAATTTACACATTATTAAAGCAAATGGAATTTACAACAAATTTGGTTCTCTTTAAATTTTTGCTCAAATCAATAGTTTTAGAGATGTTCAACACCAAAGAATGGCAAATGTGTGTCAAGACGCACTTCTCCGCGAAAACACGTCGCATTCTTTGGGCTATATCTCCGAAATTATTTGTCCGATTCCCAGATTTCTTTCTTCTATCTCATAACTGGTTAAATTTACTATCAGATCCTATATTTGAAATTGTAATCAAATCCCAAAAAATACCCATGCCACTACCGTGCACTATTGTGAAATCCAAGTTTTTTTGGAATATTCTTCGCTGTTACTCCAATACAATTTGTTCGATCCCAAATTTCTTTTTTTCATCTCAAATCTGGTTAAATTTACTTTTAGGTCATACATATGCAGTTTTGATTAAATTCCAGAAAAATACCTACTCCAGCTCACTGAAGATATCAAAATTGTCATATTTTGGCAAAACAAACATATTGCGTGCTGGCATCGGCTGGAATGGATGTTTTACGGGACTTGGTTTCATATATGGTTTCTAATAGTAAATTTAACCAGCTTTCAGATAAAGAAATAAATTTTGAATCGGAAAAATAGTTTCGGAGTTATGGTTTTGATTGTATTCTGATACTGACGTGTTTTATCGGACATATGCAGTTTTGATTAAATTCCAGAAAAATACCTACTCCAGCTCACTGAAGATATCAAAATTGTCATATTTTGGCAAAACAAACATATTGCGTGCTGGCATCGGCTGGAATGGATGTTTTTTACGGGACTTGGTTTCATATATGGTTTCTAATAGTAAATTTAACCAGCTTTCAGATAAAGAAATAAATTTTGAATCGGAAAAATAGTTTCGGAGTTATGGTTTTGATTGTATTCTGATACTGACGTGTTTTATCGGAGAAGTGCGACTTGCCGCAAATTTGCCAATCTTTGGTGTTGAACCGCTTTAAACTATTGATCTCAGCAAAAATATAAATAGAACCAAATTTTTTGTAAACTCCATTTGCTTCAAACTTCAAAACAGTTATTATCGAGGAAAAAGTATATTTTTTGTATCTATTTAATTTATTGATAAAATTAGGGCTTTGTTAAGAAAATGGTTATTAATCGTACTAAAGTCCGTATTGGGATGATTTTTTTTGTAATATTCTGGTATTATTATTTTGCAAATCATTATAATATTTAGAAAATTATTATTCTCTAAAACTTTAGTTAGGGCCAAATAAACGCATAGATATTGTGATTATTCTTTTTATTACGATTGTTAATTTGATTGTGGATTCCGTTAAATTACGATTGTTTAGAAGTGATAAAGTTATGGACTCATATGTAGCAATCACTCTGGTATATATTATCTGGAGTAGTATATCAGATTATCTTAGAGTCACAAGTAATGGAAGTAATCAGTTTTATTTTGGCTACCTTCAATTAAAATGTGATTGTTATATACTTCATCATTGAGTGTTATCGATTGGCTGGGACTGTAGACAATGTAAGATCTTTTGTTGCACAATGTGACACTACAGACATTGTGTATTTCTTCAGTGAACGAACGAAGTATAAATAAAGATTTGTCTGTCTATCTTTTCATCTAATAGCCAGAATGTGAAATTACTACTAAGTTGCTTTAGATATACACGAATATATCATACCAACAGACATCCTAATGTTTCGTCTGATCGGTTTTTAGTTTCTTTTTTTTCTCTTTTTTTACTACTAACTGTAATTGAATTATAATTTGACTCTCGAAGCTAGAAAATTTGTTAGTGAGTCCAGAAAAGCATTTTTCAAGTAGTGGGAAACTTCGGAGTGAGGGTGCTAGATTGTGAAATACCTTAATCCATAAAATTTGGCTATTAGTGTATTCTGCACTTACTGATGTGCTAATGTGATGACTGGGAATGGATATGGTAAACAAAATATAAATGAATGGTTAAAAAAATATATATCAAACTTATAGTATAAATAAAATATACATGGTCTGTAACTCTTAGTGTAAAAAAAAAAAAAAATAAAAAAAAAAAAAAAAAAAAAAAAAAAAAATAAAAAAATAAAATAAAATAAAAATAAAAAAAGGGTTAAATATTTTCACCCTTATTCATTAAGGGTTTATCATAATGTTTTATTTACACAAGTACCGTAAAATGGGACAACATTGCCAGTTTTTGAAAAAAATGTTGTTTGGCACTTCGTGAAGCTTCTGACCCATTATATAGAAGCGCTAGTGTTTTCATCACGTTGAGGAGTTATTTTTTTAAAAAGAAACTCTTATGTTAAATCAGATTTATCCAATGTCAACAGGTTTTATCAGTGTTTTTCTTTGCTTGTTTTGCAACAGTTGGTTTTGATACCCTTGAAAAGTATTTCGTCCTGCTCATACATTCAAAAGTAAATAATAACTATTTTGTCTTATACAAAATTTAATATTTATTTAGAACAACTTGAAAATGTAAATTTTACTTTTTCTGTAAGTTTATAAAATAACTTGGCAAAGTTGCACTAGGAAGTAAGGTCAAGATGGGACAACTTTGCTAACCAATAATTATGTTTTTGTTTTTACATTAATATCTATATTGCAAAAGTGTAAAGCATTTCGTAGGCTAAATCACCAAATTCTACGGAGGCGAGGAGTTTGAAATGTCCTACCTCCGCAAAAACAACACAGGAAGATCATTTTACTTCCCAAACTTGGCTGATGAAGCTTTATTAAACGTAGGAAACATCATTTATATAATTGACCCGCCCTATATTGAACTCCGAGATAAATATACGTTTATGGATGAAAATGTCAGACGTTTTTGTGGTTTTTATATTTCATTAGGTATTTCAAGTTTCGTTTCAATGAATTTCATTATTACGATGCTTTATTCTAAATACTGTAAAATCTAAATATATGTCATTTTCTGATTACCACGCTCTCTGAAACCCTGATGAAGGCTTTATTATATAGACTGAAACATCGGCATTATAAATTAAAATATTATTTTTAATTGCTGTGTATCTATGACTGCATACCCCAACAATCAACATCTCTAAATACTTCTCAGTCAACTAATACCTTGTCAGTATGTCATTTTATCGTTAAAATATTTTCATATTAGTTCAAACAATCCTTTCTCTGTCGCTGTCTCCATTTTTTAAGTGTTTTTTACATACTTGGCAAAGTTGCCCTAAAACTTTGCCAATGCTATTTTTCTATATATTTTTAATTTAATTTAATGATTAGATAGTAATTGTTGCATATATTTTAAATCAAAAGATCTAGACTAATAATTATAATGGATTAGAAACAGATTTGAAAGCTATTGGTTGAGGTAAAAGTTGTAAGGAAAAATTAAACATGGCAAAGTTGCCCCAGTTTACGGTAACTGATTTGTATGCCAAATGAGAACACCATGCTTTTCGGTTTTAAAAGTAAATTTCTCCATGAAATTGAAACAGAAGCATTACTTTTAACATATTTTTCGAAAGCTGATTAAATTTGCAAGTTTTTGTGAGATTTGCAGTTTTGTAGATAGTTTTTTTCGAAAAACGGTGAGTATTTAAGTAACATAAGATATTGTAACTTCCCCAAAAAACGTGAAGATCAAGCTGTTCTTTAATTCAAGATTACATGTACTTCATTCTTATAGGAAATTTAATGCTAAATCCGAAAATGAAGTCAAAGTTTGAGAAATATTTAAACCAAATGGAGATACTACAGCTTTTATGGCATAAAACGTGGGTTACCGAAAACATTTTTAGGAATTTTATATATCTGCAACGGATTGGAATAGAAAGGTAAGGTCTGCGGCATTTTTCTCCATTTTCGATCTAGTTTCACCCATTTTTTTTTTTTTTTTACACTAAGAGGTACTCACCCTGTATATAGAAGGAGAAGAAGAAAATGAATTTATTCTGGGACAACTTGTCCCCTAAGAATAACATATGATTACAGTACATTGGACAATAGTCTAGCTATGATAATTATTAATAATAAAAATTGGTTAATAATTAAATTATGAGATACAAAATAAATGAAAGATCATGTAAAATGATACATCTCGTATATAGTATTATATGTATACTATATAAATATTCATGTATTACATTTACTCGGAAGATTGAAAATTCAGGAGGTAAAGAAATAGATGAATTTTAAAGGAAGTAAGAGTGGAGCTTTTTCAAATTGAGATGGGCAATGAATTCCATAAAGAGGAAGCACGGAAAATAAAGGATTTTTCAAAGGATGCAGCAGTTCGATGCGCAGGAGTGTACAGGTTGATGGGTTCGGTTCTAGTGATTAAAAGGTGGATGGAGAACTCTACGCTTCTCCAGGAGGTCATGAATATCGGTGGGTTTTTGGTTTTCAAGTATTGAAATATGAATGCACCTAGCCGGTATTGACGTCGGAAATACCTGTGAGATATGTGAGAACGACTGGAGTTCCCGAAAATAAATCTAATAAAACAGTTCATTAGTCTTTTACATCTCATTGCGAGCTCACCTGACAGTCTTCCATTTACTACATCCGTAGTCAAAGATAGGAAAAACGAGATTATGATACCAAAGGTTGTCGAGTACTTAGTGGTAATGAATCGCGGTAATGTAAAAGTTGCTTAGAAATAAAAATAGATCACCTCGTAATTTAGGAAATATGGTTATTTCAAGAAAGATTTTGATCAAAAGTTATTCCCAGATTTTTAATGGAATTTTGGAAATGAATTGGATGGTTATTGAGGAAAATCAGTGGATAGTGGAGAAGGGATTTTAGGTGAGGTTTTGTTATAACCTACATAAATATATATGTGTGTGTGTGTGTGCGTGTGCGTATGTGCGTGTGTGCGTGTGTGCGTGTGTGTGTGTGTGTGTGTGTGTGCGTGCGTGCGTGCGTGCTTGTGTGCGTGCGTGCGTGTGTGTGTGTGTGTGTGTGTGTGTGTGTGTGTGTGTAGAGATATATTTCCAATATATATAAATTGGTAATTTTCGTTCAAGGCATAGCCATGTCATGGAGGCTATGGAAGGATAGGTATCTGGTTTGGGCTAAATCAGAAACATATGGAACAGTAAGATCTTTATGGGTAAGTTTATTGGTCACAAAGTAAGGAGCATTGAGGATTTTTCGAAGGATTTTGGATTGTAAGGATTGGATACGAGATGAATTGGATGGTTTAGTAGAGCCCCAAAGCTCAACTCCGCACGTCCAAATAGGTCTAATCACAGTCATGTAAATGAGTCTTCTGTAATTAATTGGGAGCTTTGAACGTTTGTCTAGCAAATGTTGAAGTAGTCTGTAACGACGGGCAGTTTCTTGTCGTTTTAGTCTTGTATGTGGATTCCAAGTTAGACGTTTGTCCAAGTGGAGTCCTAGGTAGCGGATCTGTTCAACAGGGATTAGTGGAACATCATTAAAGGATACAGTAGGACAGGAAGTCGTAGGTGATATGTAGGTAACGAGGGTATTTGTTATTTGGTGTGATTTGTTTGGATTTATTTTGATTCTCCATTTTTGACACCATTCTTGAACGTTTAGGATATGGGATTGGAGTGTTTGAGAGGCAATAAAGGGATCATTATTTACTGATAACACACAAGTATCATCAGCGTAAGTGGTGAGGACAGTGGCAGGATGATTTGGGATGTCAGCTGTGTACACTGTGTAGAGGATAGGACCTAGGATACTACCTTGAGGAACTCCGGCAGATTGGGTAAAGAGGGGAGAATAGGAAAATTTATGGTTTACTGTTTGTATATGTAGAAGGTAGGAACTGGCGGAGTTTATACAGCAGTCCCGGGTGCCAGACTCGGTCAAACGCTTGTTCTACATCAAGAAAGGCTCCCGTGCAGTACATTCCGCGCTCCAATGCAGAGGAGACAACGTCCACCACACGATGACATTACTGAATTGTTGAGTGTGATATTCGGATTCCAAACTGGTGATCTGGGATTACATGATGGGATTCTAGGAAAGGATACAAACGTTTTAAAATGAGTTTTTTTGGATTTTACCCATGATTGGCAAGGAGAAATATAAATATACCATATATATATATATATATATATATATTAGAAATATATAGGATTTGACGGAGAAATATAGTAGTAATTTAAATTTTTATTTGTAGGCATCAAAATTCAAGTAGTTGGCAGGGAAGTAGGCCAGTAGTAGGCATTATTTTCATTCATAAATTCTATTTAAAAATTAACATTTAATTTTAATGTTTATATAATATATAATTTTAATATTTTAACAATAAAAACAATTAGGTAGGTACCTGCCATGTGTGTTTAACAGGACTTGATCCAAATTTCATGCATAAGATCTAATAGTAAATTTTATTAGCTTCTAAATAAAATAAAAAAAATAAATAAAATTTTGGATGGTATAAATAGTTTCGGAGTTATAGCCTAAAGAGTACCGAAAAATGTGTTTTCTCGGAGAAGTGCGACTTACCATCTTATTTTGGTTTTGGGACTCTCAGTTTGAGAATAAAGCATTAAAGTTCATTATGTATGGTTAATTAGGATACATAACGCATATATAAACTCATAGGAGGCATCGAGTTTCAAGAAATAAGATACGGCTTACCTAACCTCTACTTGACTCCCTATCCCATTCCATTGAACCCATCTATTCCCTATCCTCAATTGACGAAATGGTGGAATGCCTCACATCGAACCTTTATACTGTCCTTAATCTTCTTGCCCCTCTCAAAACCTCAGTTATCCGACGACTGCCAGCTCCTTGGATAAACCCCGACATTAGAAATCTGATGAAGCGAAGAGATGCTGCCAGGAGACGCTTCAGGCGAACTAGATATTCAGAAGATTATTCATCTTTTAAACTTTTTCGAAACCTTACCCAGTCCTCTTTACGCCGTGCTAAAGCGCAGTATTTTCATAGTATTCTATCCCAAGCTCCTGATCCTAAATCTCAATGGAAAATTTTGAGAAAATTTCAGTATCCAATTCCAAACCTGATGACAACTATCCAGTCACTACAGATGAACTTAATTCCTATTTTGCTAATGAAATCCCTGTAAACACCTTTTCCTATTCTATTCCTCAAACCCCATTCAATTCTAATAACTTTTATTTTCTTAATATCTCACCTAATGACCTAATCGATTCAGTCTTTAAATCTCATACCAACGACTGCGGCTTGGATCAAATACCTTTAAAAATAATAAAACTCTGCCTTCCTGTTATCTTACCTACCCTGCTCCACATATATAATTTCTCCTTACAAAGCTCCATCTTTCCTACAGCTTGGAAAAAAGTCCTTGTCCGTCCATTGAACAAAGTACCTTCTCCTTCTTCAGTTTCCCACTTCAGACCTATATCAATCCTATCAAATTTATCTAAGCCATTAGAAAGATTAGCACATTCCCAACTCACCTCCTTTCTTGAATGTAAATCCCTCCTTAATCCTTTCCAGTCAGGCTTCCGTTCCAGATACTCCACGCAATCTGCTTTGGTAAAAATTACCCAAGACCTTTATTCCTCCTTAGACCAACAGAATATTACGATCCTGATTCTATTTGATTTTTCAAAAGCTTTTGATTCTGTTGACCATACAATCCTTCTCTCCAAACTCCATAACCTCTCAATATCTAATAGTGCGTTAAGCTGGCTTCTTTCCTTTTTATCCAACCGTTTCCAAACAGTAATTATACCTGGAAAACCTCACTCATCTTCACTACCACTCTCGCGAGGCGTTCCCCAGGGATCTTCTCTTTCACCTACCCTATTTTCTATTTATGTTAATGACTTACCGAATCGCATCCACTTCTCCCAATATCATCTTTATGCTGACGACTTGCAAATATATTTATCATTTTATCCTTCAAATATGCTAGAGGCGATTTGTAAGCTACAGAAAGACATAGATAGCATTAATTTTTGGGCAGTGGAGAATAAATTAAGTCTGAATCCAGAAAAAACAAAGGCTATCCTCATTGGGTCAAAACCTCACCTAAAGCTCTTCCCTACTATCCACTGCTTTTCCTCAAAAACCGTCCAATTCATTTCCAAAATTCCATTAAAAATCTGGGAATAATTTTCGATCAACATCTTGCTTGGAATAACCATATCTCTCAAATCACGAGGAAATCTATTTTTATTCTTAAGCAACTTTCACATTACCGTGATTTATTACCATTAAGTACTCGAAAACTTTTAGTATCATCACTCATTTTCCCTAACTTTGACTACGGATGCACAGTATATGGAGGACTGTCTGATGAGCTCGAGATGAGATGTAAAAGAGTAATGAACTGTTTCATTAGATTTATTTTCGGGATCTCCAGACGTTCTCGCATATCTCATAAGTATTCTGAAATTGGTTGGCTTTACCCCAGTTTTCGACGTCAATACTTCCTGGGTGCTCTCATATTCCAAACCTTAAAAACCAAAAAACCCGCCTATATTCATGACCTCCTTACTCTGCGCTCCTCCGTTCATCTCTTAAATACTAGAACTCAACCCATCAACCTATACACTCCGGCTCATCGAACTGCGTCCTTCAAGAAATCCTTTATTATCCGTGCTTCCTCTTTATGGAATTCATTGTCCATCACAATTCGAAAAAGCTCCACTCTTACTTCCTTTAAACAACATCATCTATTTCTTTACCTCCTGGATCTTCAATCTTCCAAGCAAATGTAAAACATGAATATTTAAGGTATATACATTAAAATAGTACACATAAGATGTATCCTATTACAGGTTTCCATAATTTATTCTTGTAACTCATAATTTAATTATTAATCAATTTTTATTATTATTTATTATAATTAATTATCATAGCCAGACGATTGTTCTATGTATTGTACTCGTTTTGTTATTCTTAGGGGACAAGTTGTCCCAGAATAAAGTTCATTTTTCTTCTTCTTCTTTCTTTCTTCTTGATTTTATTGAAGTGCTACTAGTGAGTAGTTCTTCACAAGTTATTTACATGTCATTTTATTCACTGTCAACACATTTACTTGTTTTATATTATTCTGTACAGTTGTAAATATCAATAAATGAAAAAAATAAATACATTTCAAACAAAAAGATTAAAAACTTAAAGGTTATTAGATAAATAAAACTAACAAAAAGACTCCTTAGCTGATCTGTAAAGGTAGAAGGCCACATAGAGACTTTCTTGTTAACAAACAAGGTTATCCCAAATAACCTTTCCACAACTTGGCTATTCTTTGATACAAGTAAAGTTAATGTTCAAGAGAGCGCTGAATTCTCACTAATCCATCCAATGTAGCTCTTATTTTAAACAATTGAATTTCAATTGCCTGAATTCAGATGCCTACAAATGGACCAGTGCCCATTACAGGTCGTTTTACCCTAATCCCTTTAAATTTTAAAGCGGTCGTATCTAAAAAAAAAAAAATAATAAGTTGCGCGAGCGATCCCAACGGATAACTTTTAGAAAATTCAATTTTTCCCTCTCTATTGCTGTTCTTCGTGTCATAGCTTCTCAACGGAATGAGCTACAATTTCCAATGGGAAATCGTTTTATGGGAATGTCTATTGCAATTGTAGCTCGTTCCGTCAGACTTATAAGGAAAATAATGGACGAAGACGTCACAAATCTTCGTCCGAGAGTTTCTACAGGCTGCGTACTGCGTCGCGTGGTCCCCAATACTGTTATTATTTCGTATTATTGGATTGTCATCCTCGCCTAAGAAATGCCCCAAGTTTCAAGTCTCTAGCTCATCGGGAAGACTGTAAACAGGTCTAAATGTAGGTATTAAATCTAAGTCTACGAAAATAAGTACGGAACATGAATCGAGTTTGATTTTTCTTCCCCATACTAAAAAGTGGTCAACAGGCGAAAAGACGTTCACACTTCAATAGGTTTTCACATCGCATAATTAAAAAACGTATGAAAATTGATTGTTTTATACAACTTTGTTATATACCCATAAAAACTTGATAAGATTCAAGGAATTGCTTACGAATAGAGAATTAAGTAGCTTTGAGCAAAGTCTATCACCAATCAATTCAAGACGAAATGAGAAAATCTTTATACTCTGAGTTAATGCTACACAAAAGTTAGTTTCTATTAGCCACATCACTTATTGTTGAATGAATAAATAAGTCTTTTAATTAAATGTTTTTTTAATCAGGTATGAATGAAAACAAAAAATAGCAACATTATATTTGCAAATACTTTTAAAAATAAACTTTTGTTAATTGCTCTTTAACAGCATTCTTAAAAAAAATAAATAATAAGTTATGCAAATCTCATTCATTAATGAATAAACGAATGATTGAAAAATGAGATAGCCATAACAATATTGCAATTATTCTAATGCTACCCACTACTTGACATGTATACGCTAAATCTGTTGGGAATATATACTGAATGAATTATTACACAAACTGTGTGACTATGCTAATATAAACAATAAGAAAATCCTAATATGTAGTATTAAATAATACATGACCGTAAATATCATTAATATACACAGGCATACGTTAAATAAAATTAAAGTGAATCTAAAAATTTCTAGTCAATCATAATTGAATCGTACATCACGGTACATGACAGCCCATGTCCTCAAGGTGCCATGTTCTTCTATCAGTGGAGCACATATTCAACAACTGCACCCCAACACCACACAGCTGGAACACCTCTCTTCAACAAGGACCTAGCCACAATCCTCCAAAATAATCAACCCGATGTTATAAAGTTCCTCAGAGATTGCAGGATCTTTAGTATCATTTAAGTAAATTACGTAAACTAGAATCTAGAGTTTGCCTCTGGTGCCTCGCAGTACACGGCACCTTAAAATTAAAAAATTGAATCGTGTTGAAAACTTTTCTACATTTTAATAAATATTTCATAAAGAAATATAGTTCTGGTATAGTAAATAAAGTTTTTGATGTTATTTAATTATAACTATTACCGGATGAAAAAAAAAGACAAATTATTTTATTACAAATCATTTCGCATAAAATTACATTGAGACGAGAAGTGGAACACTGAGGAGTTCTGGGGATGTCAGGAGTGGGAGTCTGTGAGAGAAGACTTAGTAGATGATGTATTTAATCTATACATTGGAAATCCAATTTTTACGTATTTGATTAGTCAGGTGTAAGGGTTCCTTGTAAGTATTGTGTCTATGAAGAAGCCAAGCTATTAGATAGATCTAAATAATATTTATTTTTGAGAGTGTTATTTGGTTTCTGGAAAAGGAAAATAATCTGCATGAAAGAAAATAGATTGTCCACAGCATACCATTGTAGATATGTAGGGGATATCATTTAGTTGATGTAAGGTTGGTAGTATAAAAGGTTTAATATGATCAGAAATATTATGGATCTATGTCGGGTGATCTGGGATGGAATATTATACTCTGAAGCTTTCTAGGATTTTAAATTTTTCAATCAGGAATGTAAAACATCAGGGGTTTTGATTCTTTAGGAGCTAAGGTAAACAAAATCGATGAACTAAGAAATTCATAAAACATTTGTTGTGTAAGAGAAATAAACCGGATAAATGTACCGGATTTGTTAGGTAATTTTTTTAGATTTGTTTCCAATTGAAAAAGCACATATTTTTGCATCCAAGGGGATTAGAAATAATTTGTTAAGGTAATTATTTGATCTACGGTCCTCAGGCTGTCTGTTTTTCTGGAACAGGGTCTTAGATTTGTGTTTGAATATTTATCAAATAAAAAAATTAATAATCATAATATTAAAAGTGGAGTTTCGCAACAAAATTTTTCGCGGAATTTCGAGAATATTCCTTATACAGTTAATCTAATCGCGATTGGTTGGTCATCTTAATGGGGTATTCATTTAATTGTATAATGGCGTGGTCTTATTGAAATTTCTCAAGTACTATGTTGATTGTGCTATTGATCCTACGGGGAAGGATAAATAAATAGCAGTTGTTTTGCTGTTGAGGCAGTGGAGTATTGTTAAAGTAGTGAGGAACACCATGGAGGGAATTAAGGCCGTGGAAGATAAACCGTCCCAGATGAGGGTGTATTTGACTGTACTTGCAGGTTTGTGATTATTCAACTTTTCTTACATAAATATATATACTTCAAAATGGGTAGATTATAGTTATTTTGTAAGCTAACATATGAATCTATGTTATTTTGTTTGCTTGGACCTGACAAATAATACAAAAAAAAAAAACCTATTTTCATGCCACCGTGAAATATGTCAACGCGTCCACGCCAGATTTGAACAGTCACGTACTTTGTAGTAAAAATTTAATGAGCCTGACTCTTTAGCACGCCTAGTCACCACGGACTCCCAAGAGATCATTTATTGGAAGGGACTCAACTTATAATATCAAAAAAACGTATAAACGATTCTTTAGAGTTAAATTAGACTCCTGGTGCAGTACTTGGATTGTTTTTTAAGTTAAATCTGTTTTTTAAGCATGTATTTTCAAAACGAACCTTAACCTTCATTATCTGAGTCTTGAATATATATGGATTTCAATTCATAATTTTTAAGTATGTTCGCTCCAGCAAGAAAGGTTTACATACAATCAGGAGGTATTCTAGTATTCATATAATGTTTTTTTATTAGGAATTCAAGAAAAGGGCTATTTATGTTTAATCTATACCATCAGTGCTAGACTAAAGCATGAAAATAAAAATTATTTAGAAGAGATAAGAAACACAATTATTAATTAATATATTTTATTGTAATATAAAAATATTTGAATTAATACGTATATTAATTCTGCGATTTCCATTCTCTGATAGTGCCCTGACTCACGTTAGCTTATTATTTTTATGACTATTTTATTATTTTCTTTGATATTTTAAAGTCTGCAACCTGATCTGGAGATATAACTTACTCATTTACACTAAAAATATTGTTCGATTAAATATTCATCATTCCTTAATTATTTTTATTCCAGCAAGTATACTTCATATATCTACTGGAGCCGTTATGGGTTGGGCTTCTCCTATCCTACCGAAGCTCGACCTGAACACTCATCAACGAAGTCTTGTCGGCTCCTTGTATTCCCTAGGGGCAGCTCCCGGACCTTTTGTCGTCACTTTCGGCCTAGACACCATTGGCAGGAAGGGAACCATCTACGTACTTTGGGCATCTTTTATGGTGTCTTGGATAATCTTGTGCATCTCTGATAACTTATACGCCATCTACATAGCTAGGCTGATCGGAGGTTTAGGTGTTGGAGGTGCATGCGCTGGAATACCTAACTATGTCGCGGAAGTAGCTCCTGTAAGTAACAAATGAATTTAATTTCAACAAGATTATATATAATTATAAAAAGAAGATACAATTTATGAACACACTATAAATATACATTGACATAATAAAAAATTAACCATATTCTTTTAAAACCAGAAATGATATTTTTAAAAAAGGGTTAACTTGTAAACTGAATCTAATTATCATTGATTACAGCCAGAGATCCGTGGTCGCCTTGGAGCAATGACTGCTATGGCTTTGGGCTTAGGAACTCTCGTCATGTTCGTGTTTGGGCCATACGTCACTTTTACCAGTCTGGCTATATACGGCGTCGCCATGGCTGCCATTTTTGTGGTATTCTTCTACTTCGTTCCCGAGTCTCCTTACTACTACTACAAAAAAGGAAAAAAGAAGGAAGCTGAGGAGGCCCTTCAGAAGTTGAGGGGCTACCGCACTCGGGAGAAGTTGGAACAAGAACTGGCGGAAATCGAAGTTAGTAATATCAACATTTATTATGAAAATGTTCCTAATAAAGTTTAACATGACCACTTAATACATTTTAGTTTTGTATTTATGGCTACTACCTAACTAAAAGTTTTCTTCGCTATTCATTTTACAGAAGACCATCCAGAAACAAAAAGAAAACTCCGTCAGCTTCCTTGTTGCCATCAGACAGCCCGTTGCTTTGAAGGCGATAGGTATCGGCATTTTTGTTGTGGCGATGCAGCAGTTCCAAGGAGGAAACCCTATCAATATCTACAACCAGATCATCTTTGAGCACGCTCAGCTCAACTTCCCAGCCAGCGCAGTTCCTGTCATCTACTTACTTGTCGGCATGGTGTTTTTAATCCTGCCAGTATTGTTGGTCAACAAGTTGTGTGGTGTGAAAACTGCTTACATCATATCCGCGTATGGGACAAGTATCTCGCTGGTAATTAATAATTATAAAAAATAATATTGCTTGTTAAAGTATAAATCAGGTAATTATAATACGTAGGTCAAGATATTTAAGGGTATTCCCTTAAATGTTTTATTACAAGCATGAGCACATAATCTATAAAATGTATGTGCACTTAATATCTACTTCTATATATATCCCTGGAAGTCGTGATAAGTAGATTAGTCGAAATTGTGCACTTTTCATTCGAACGTTTTTCACAGTTTTCATAAATCCTGTAATTACATTTAAAATACTCTTGGGACTTATTAAGAAGCGCAATGTAAACAATTTTTATAACGTAAATATTACAAATCCTCTTTGAAAGATTAATTTAAACTCCTTTTCAAGGTGATTTGGCATATCCATTTCTTCACGACTACCCCGATATAAGGTGGAGATCTCCATTTGTGCACTCAACACTTTAGTCCTTTTTGGGTCTTAAGATGATTTATTTTATTTAATATAAAATAAGAAACCTTTTCAACCAATGTAAACTTACCTTAAAATGAAAAATCTGTTTTTATTGTCATTTGATAGGACAAAACATAACTAAAAACTGCTTAAACAATTATATAAGAAACAATATTTACAATTACTTATAATAACATATTGCACAAGCTCATATAAAAACGCCTGACAACCAAAGAAAATATTCAGCTCAAGAAGTAATTCACTCACTTGACAGACAAGTTTTGGGGTCATGCTTGACCTATAATGGTACTGGAATAATTAATCATGAATTATAGCACCTCCCATGACCTAGGCAAAGGGTACATTTATGCTACAAACATAAATTAATTATTGAAGGAAAGTAGCGAGAGAAAAATAAACTTTCTTTGAGATGTATCTGACATTGGGTCGCATGTAATTTGAGGGTTAAATCATTGAAATAATTTAATACTGTCGTAATAGTCATTTATATGAGCCATTTTTTAGTTATTATAAAATTTATTAGTAAATGTAAAATAATGAGTATAACCAGCTGATGTACATTCTTAAAATCCCTTTATTACTTTTAGATACATTATTTTTACATTTGTAAGAATTTTTTAAAAATATTTATACAATAATGGTTTGTACATTATTTTTTTAGGCCCTCTTAGGATTATATTTTTTTCTTATCGAGTGGGCTGATGTTGATATGCATGATTACAGTTACCTGTCCATAGCCTTCCTTGTGTTGCTGTCATTATTTACTCATCTTGGTATGTAATAAATAAAATATACTAATATATTTTTATGAATTTTTAAAAAGTGCAATGTACGTTATTATACCTATTTCGGTAAAATACTAAAATCTAGTCATAGATCATAAGGTTAAATATTTTTCTAATCATTGCATTTCCTTAGGAAATATAAATGAACTTGTTGCATCCTTTATCCTTCAATAAATTACAGTGGTTGTAACATATTTTAAACATAAGTTATATTTCAAATTCTCCTTATGGTGAAAAAGGTGTCACTATCGACGAGGAGCCCATAATATATTTTATCGATTCTAACCTTTTTCCGATTTATTTCGAAGTTTTGGTCACTACTTTTCGAGTAATTATACTCTTTTTTACACACTAACTCTCTATTTTCATATTAATATTAACGTCTGTTGTACCTTCTCATGTCAAAATGGGAAATGAGAGAATAATTATGTACAATACATGAAAATATGTAATAATATATGAGCATCTGCAGTCTAAGGGTAAACCCCTAAAACATGTTCCATGTTATTCTTTCTTTAGCCGACAGGTCTGTTTTTTTTTTTTTTTAGTTTTTTTTTTTTGGTATCTTTTTGTAACTTTTTTCTCTATGGTTACAGAGAGCATAAATGTTTTTTTGTTTTGTTTATTACTTTTCTTTTGTTACTCTGTAGAATTTTGTTAGTTATTAAAATCACAAATTTGCCAATAAATTAATTTTTGAATTTTCAACAAACTATGTAAGAGACAGATTTGAGTGACGATTAGTGGCTGCACTTCATTACAAATAGATCTTCCCCATCATTCTTAATATATTAGAGTAATCGTATCGTAGATAATGAAACTAATACTATGATGGCAAATTTTCAATACAATCATTTATTAAAAGCATAATTATTATTAGGTGTTTCTCCTTTATCTTGGCCTATTGTTGCCGAAATCTTGCCTCTGTCTGTGAAAGGAATAGGCACTGGGATCTGCGGGTGTATCAGCTCTCTCCTTGGATTCCTCTACTTGGCTGTCTTTCCTGGTATAGCTGAAGCCTATGGATATTCTACTGACTTTTTTTGGTAAACTGTTAATTTTTTTCTTTATGTATAATTAATTTATTTTCTGTTTAAATTCATATTTAATTTATTAATTTGTGCATTTGGTTTAAATGGAATAATAATCACATATATAGTGGTTTCATTATTTTTATTGAAATAGCAAATAGTTTGTTTTAAACATGACCCGTTTATTCATTAGAATTTTGTGGTACGTAAAACGTACGTTTTAAGGGTAGAAGTGATACAATAAATATTTTAAATCTGTTGAATTTTAAGATTTGTTAAAGGCATTTATAGAATTGCGTCGTAATGACTTTTAAACATTTGGTAACATTACAGATATAGGATATATTTGGAGTGAGAATCATATAGCACTTCCATTGGAATCATCTAGGTAGGATAGTTAGTCAAATGTAGAACCTAGAAGACTCACTATCAGACTAGTGAACAGAGCAATATTTTTATGTCTGTAAAACATTTAATGGTACTTAGGATCTGTAGTCGCCCAGGGCAATAAACCCGATCTAGAGACAAAAAGAATTACCGCAGCCAACCGATTCTACTTTGGGTTTAGCTGAGCAGGCGATTACTCTCAAGAAAGACTAAGCTTCATTTCTATAACCCTTGTGCGTCTCCTTGATTCGAAATGCTGGACATTATCCGAAGCTTCTGAAAAAGAGTTATTGATTTTTGAAAGAAAAGTACTTCGCCAAATTTTTCGGAGGTGTCAAGGTTGTAGAAGAATGGATGCTACGTACTAACGAAGAATTGTACGTTGCCTTTAGAGAAACTGAAGTGTTCAATGAAATTAAGCTAAGAGGCGTCTAAGGTATAGAGGGAATATTGGAAGGATGACAGATATAGAGATGCCTAAGATGTTGTTGACTCATGGTACAAGGAGGAGAGGAAGACCAAATCTGAGGTCGGGTGATGCAGCGGAGGACGCTGGTAACGTCTTGAAAGTAATAAACTTGTTTGGTTTGGAGCAAGACCGCGACGATAGGAGGAAGCGGATGGAGGAGGCCAAGACACGTAACTGGGTTGTAGCGCCTGAAATAAAAAAACAAAACAAAGAAAATAATATTTAAAAACGGACTGTAATTGAAAGAGATCCACTCCCTGTGTTGAAATTGTTATTAAACAAAAAAAAAAATGTTTAATGAAAAAAAATAATAAACATAATTTTAAAAATGGAGCACACTAAGTCAATATTATCAACTTTCAGCTTCTCTACTTTGCTACTTCGCTTTATGTGATTACAATACAACTCGAATGAATTAATAAATAAAAATGTAAATAATTATGGTATTCTATTGTTTTACTAATAGATACATATTTTCGTATTTAAAAATATCTGTAAATTAATTATAGAGCAGGATATTATTTTTCATATTATATTGATAATTAATGAGTATAATAAATGATGTATTTTGTCTTAACAGGATTGCAGCGATAATGTTTGGATCCACAGTAATAGGAATGTTTATTATACCAGACACAACTGGGAAGACCCTGCAAGAAATTCAAGAACTTCTTGCAAAATGAAGAATCTTTTTGTGCTTTTATTTATAGATCTGTAACCATAAATAGACTTTTTTAAAATTTTAATTTATATTTAGTTAGGTTTTAGGATTAGTTTTAAATTTAGATTTTTATTAAAATATTTAATATCATGTTCCTATATTGTACGTGTGCAGTTTGAATTTTCAATAAAGATATTAAACAAATAAATAAAAAAAGGAATGAGAAAACAGTGAACAGAAAAATACTTATAAATAATGGTATAGAAATTAGTAATACATGTGTTAAAAGTTATGCTTTAAAAAGTTTTACTAGTTCTCTATTTTTATACACGTTTTATGTCATGTCCTGAAATTTTCAAAATCAATTTTTGTACCCATATTATATAAGAGTGAACTTTGTGAAATGTTAAATATAATAATATTATTTTATATAAATATAAAACAAATCATAATAATTTTACTTTTTATAGGTCACCTCATCCTCTCATTTCATACCCTCTCATATTTTTCTATCGACCATGGCCTTATAAACTTAGCTTGTGATCATTCTTATAAGGTGGTCAAACCATCTTAATATTATATTATAAAAGTGGAAACCATATTATTCCAAATTGCAGAATGGCTGATAATAAGGAATTTACACACTGAGCCTTAAAATTGAACGATGGGACTTAAAGAATGAGGTGCCGGGTGTGAGAGGGGAAAATGAATTTTAGTAGAAAGTTTTTCCTGGGATTCAGAAAATGAATTTCAAACAACTGATAAGCGGCTGCAAGATAAATAGTAATAGCAACCACTAGATTAAGAAAATTAAGGAAGAAACTAAAAATGAAAATATCATTAATATTTTTTATTAATTTATTTATGCAATATCCACTCCATCGGTACTCACAGGTTTCAGTTTGCCAAGCAATTCACATATCTGGGATCTCACGTTATCACCAACAGTGAAACAACATATGAAATAAAGATAATAGCAGCTGCCACTACATTCTACTTTTGCTAGAAGCTCATGGACTAGTAGACAAACCAAACTCCAACTCTATAAAAGAATCACCAGTTCAAATACATTAAATACAAGATAAGAATCCTTCATGTGATGGTGGTGCAGTTTTCATATGCTTAACCCGTTCGACTCTTTATACCATATTTTCAAATTCTCATGTAAATGCTATATTTTTCAGATTAATGTACTTCTTTCAACTTTCATTAAGTAAGTATTTAAATCTATCTCAACAGAGAGTGTAATATGTATTGTTGATGTATTTTTGAATCCATTCACACAATATGTACAACGAGAAATAGATGAAAAATGTGAGAAAATAAAATAAATGAAGAACTTCAAACCATAAAATGTATGAAGTGAAAAAAAAATGAATTATGTATATACAATATACCTACATTTAAACATCCCCTTTAATTTTACTAATTTCCCATTAACTGAGCATATTTTACAGTATTCAGTATTTTTAAAATTTGGATTTATGAATTATTTGCCATTTTTATGGAAATTTTTATCCAAAAAATAGTTTGTAATGTTAAAAATTCAACATCAAAACATTAAAAAAATTCATAACTTTGTTACACATATATAGATAAATTTTAATAATGTAAGACAAGAAATCAAATAAGCTGATACTGACGAAAGGGGAGAAGTTGATAGCACTTCTTGAAGCTATCAGTTCGTAGAGTAAACTGGAGAATAGAAAGATAGGTGGTTGAGGTATTCAGCTAAGTAATCATTTAAATAAACAATCCTTAAGGTTTTCCTGATGTTTAGTCGATTCTTTGTTCTTAGTGGGAAAAAAAAAAAAAAAAATTAAAATGGGACTATCTAGTATTAGAAATATTTATATTCTAATATAAATATTAGAAATATCTATTTGGTCGTTTCTAATGATTCGTAAATATTTAATTTTAAATTATATTCTACGTGATGTTTCACTCATCAGTCTTTTGAATTTAGGGTTATTTTCAGTTAAATATATTCAATACGTTTTCGGTTTCCATTTCTT
The DNA here is from genome assembly GCA_003667255.2 of Euschistus heros. Taxonomy (NCBI): domain Eukaryota; kingdom Metazoa; phylum Arthropoda; class Insecta; order Hemiptera; family Pentatomidae; genus Euschistus; species Euschistus heros. The sequence goes on along the minus strand of RCWM02000181.1, from coordinate 831,327 downwards.
AATATATACTTGTATATATTTGGTGTCTACCACCATGATTCAAGATCCCAAATGATTGTTCTTTGTGTCAGAAAGTATGGCTGTGGCATGTCCTGCTCTGCCCTCTATATTACGCTTGGGTTAAATACAGAGTTGTAGTTGAACCTTCAATGTGTGTGTTTCGGTAGTGAGCCGGTTGTTTCTTTTTTCCCTGAGTCAGAAAAACTGACAGGTTATGGGCCCAGATCATTGCCCAGTTAATTACTCTGGTTAATTAGTGTTAAGAGTGAAATGTGTTGAAATTGAAATTTGGGAATTTAAAGTATTAGAGTCACCAGTAGAAAATGGCCGCCAACAATTCAACTGTTTACCCGCAACTAAATGATTCAAATTTCAAAACTTGGAAGTTTCGTCTTATCTCATTGCTGGATGAGAAGGAAGTTAGAGAAACCATTGAAGATGGATGGGCATCGGAGACCAATGAGGCCAAGAGGAAAGACAAGAAGGCGATGAATATTATCATCAATTGTGTTACCGACCGCCATATTGATTACATTAGCAGCGCGAAATCGGCCAAGGAAATGATGAAATCGCTTAGTAATGTTTTTGAGAGGAAGAGTACCATCTCGAAACTTCTTGCCAGGAAGAAATTACTTACCTTGAAATGTATGACAAGTTTACAGGAGCATTTCAATAAATTTGACGTCATAGTCAGAGACATTGAATCCATGGGATCCAAGATGGAGGAAGATGATCGCGTCTGCCATCTTTTATTAAGTCTCCCTCATAAATTTGAACAAATTGTTACCGTGCTAGAAGCGATGGATAACGATCTTACTTTAGATTTTGTAAAGTCAAGACTTTTAGACGCTGAACTCAAGATGGATATGCAAGCTGACGTTCCAGATGAAGCGTCATTCAGCATGAGGCCAAACAATGGAAAATTTTCTAGAAAATGTTTTGAATGTGGAGACCCTGGACATCTAATAGCTAAGTGCCCAAAACTGAAATTTAAAAATATTGTCAATTATGATAAAGCAAATATTGATAGATTTAGTAGAAGAGAAAAGAACAGACCTGCACAACAGCGACCAAAGGACAATCACAAAAAGCTCTCAAGGGGAGGGTATACATGTGATAAGGAAGATATAACATTTGTTGCTGTGAATAACAGTAAATGCGCTATGTCTTCAGGCCAAAATATGAAAAATAGAGAAATTAAATTTATTTTGGACTCCGGCTGTACAGACCATTTGGTGCGTATTAAAATGAAACAGTTCATGTCTGATGTTATAAAACTGAAAAACCCTATCAGGATTAATGTGGCTAATGGGGATGTACTTATTGCAAAGGAAGCAGGTATTCTCCGTTTGCTCAACAATGGAGTAAAAATTAAACTTGAGGCATTCATTGTTCCTGAATTAACTATGAATTTATTATCGGTGAAGAAGATTGTGGATTCAGGGAAAGAAGTTATCTTCAAAAAGGATAAGGCCTTGATTGTCTACAATGAAAATGTGATTGAAGGACAGCTCAGTGGAAAGTTATATGTAATGAACTTGTATATCAACGAAGAATGTCATATCACATATTCCAATCCAGACCTGTGGCACAAAACATTAGGCCATTTAAACCGTAAAAGTTTACAGCAAATGGGTTTGCCTTTTTCGAATGATGTCTGTGATGCATGCAGACAAGGTAAGGCTGTTAGGCAACCATTTAGGCCTTGTGTGGAACGCAAATCAAGAAGAATTGGAGAATTCGTCCACACTGATATAAGTGGGCCAGTTTCTCCAGCTACACTTAATGGAGAAAAATACTTTCAAGTTATTGTCGACGATTTTTCTCATTTTTGTGTAGTATATTTACTATCAACTAAGGATGAAGCAGCTTATAATTTAATGAATTTCATTAAAGAATTGGAAAACAAATTTGGACAAGTCAACCGAATAAGGTGTGACAATGGCGGTGAATTTAATAGCAGTCACCTTAGGAGATTTTGCCAAGAAAAAGGCATACGGATCGAATACACTGCGCCATATTCTCCTCAAATGAATGGTCTCAGTGAAAGGATGAATGGGACCTTAATAAATAAAGTCAGAACTATGTTCGTAGACACAGGATTGCCGAAGTTTCTGTGGGGTGAAGCTGTGAGAACAGCTGCCTATCAACTTAATAGATCCCCAACTACAGCGTTGAAGGGGAGAATCCCAGCAGATCTTTATTATGGAAAATTTGATTTAGAAAAATTAAAAGTTTTTGGAGCCAAGGCCTGGGCACTGCAATTACCTAAGAAGGGGAAACTAGAGCCTCGTGCTAAGCCATTTATTTTTGTGGGGTACACTCCTAATGGCTACCGTCTTTGGGATCCAGAAAACAACAATATTCAGACCTCAAGAGATGTCACTTTTGATGAGAGAAACATCAAGTTTCAAAATAAAAAAGAAGAAGAACTCTTAACTAAAATCATTGAAGAAGAAGATGAAATATCCAGAGAAAATGAAGAGGTTCCTGTTCAAGACTTAGAGAGCGACAGTGATGCAGAGCCATTTTCTGGATTTGAAGATGAAGAGGATGGAAAAAGAAGTAAGTACAATTTAAGACCTAAAAGAAGTATAAAGAAGCCTAATAAATACAAAGAATATGATCTTTATCAAGCCAACGTTATGACTCCCCATTCTGTTGAAAAGGAAATGTATGAAGCATTTTGTTATATGGGGAAGTTAGACCATTTGGAAGATGGAACTATCCAAAAAACATTATCAGAAACAATACCGACAAACTATGAAGAAGCAATAGATAGAGGATGGTCAGAAGCTATAAAAGAAGAATTAGACTCTTTAAAGAACAAAACATATTGATGTTAAGTACCATTTTATTAGAGATGAAATTCAGAAAAGATTTGTAAAAATTGTATATGTTCCTAGTAATGAGCAGTTGGCTGATATATTAACTAAAAGTTTAGAGCTATATAAATTTGTTAAATTTAGAGATCTCTTAGTTTATTTTATAGGTTCTTAATTCATTTTTGTTTTAATGTATACATGTAAACATATGCATTTGTATTGAGACAATTTCAAATATAATGATAGAAAATATCTTGAAATTGAAGGGGAGTGTCAGAAAGTATGGCTGTGGCATGCCATGCTCTGCCCTCTATGTAACGCTTGGGTTTAATACAGAGTTGTAGTTGAACCTTCAATGTGTGTGTTTCGGTAGTGAGCCGGTTGTTTCTTTTTTCCCTGAGTCAGAAAAACTGACACTTTGTTGGTACAAAACTGATACAGTTCCTTTTCTAGGCTTTGCTGGTTATTAAAACATTTTTGCCGGAGAGAATTTTCCAGAGATCTGAACAGGTGATAATCAGTGGATGAAAGGTTTTTGGTTTTCTAAATTGATGAAACACTTGAAGATGATGCTTGTTCTGGAAGACCTCATGTTGCCATCGAATTGGAAATTCTAAAATTAATTGATTCGGATCCACGTCAAACATATGCGGAAATAGGTAAGCAGTTAAATTTTTCATAAGCAGCAGCCTGGAGATACCTAGATAAAATGTGAAAATAAAATAAAATTGAATAAATGGGTCCCTCAAAAGTTATCGGAAGCTAATAAGAGGCCACATACTGCAAAGTTGACCAGGGATAAATTAATGAAATCGGATGGGATACTTAGTCATATAATATCACATTTTCATATTTCAAACTTCGGTTAATTCTCACCAGCAAAAATGTTTTAATAACCAGCGAAGCCTAGAATTGAAATTGAATCAGTTTTGTACCAGCAAAGATCAATCATTTTTAAAAACGGTTTTGGGGATCTTAAATCACGGAGGAATAAAGATGTTAGTTGTAATGGAGATTAAATAATATCAAATTAACATATTAAATTCCCACTATTATTTTAAAATTTAATTGTTTTTTGATCGGTTCAACAGCAGCATATTAATTATTATCGAGTGGCAATTTAGTACTATCATTATCTTTACAATCACTTCGATTTATTGTCAAAGCAATTGATATGAATCTTCAAGTATTGTTCGGAAGTGGGAGTTTTCAAAATTCGTTGCAATGTTGCAAATCTTCTTTCGGGAAACACATATGCTGTAACCCAAGCAAGTTAATGCAATTCAATTTTTAATAATTGAACAATAGAATAAGATGTATTTTTGGTGCTGAATTTATATATATATATATATATATATATATATATATATATATATATATATATATTAATTCAGCACCAAAAATACATTGTTTACATAAATTCGACGGGTTAATTATTAACAAACATTTTATAATAGTAGCATACACTCACCCATTTATTTTTATTTGTCACAAGTTTTTGTTTTATATTGTATCTGTCACCCCAGTGGTTAAGTCAAATTCCTTCACTTATCAGGGGCCGATTTCAAAAATTCGATTAGGTTTCGAGAATCAGAATTATAATTTGATATTTTTATAGAAACACACTGCTGTTCTAAAAATATCTAACATTTTATTGTTGCGCGACTTAGCAATTTAATTTTCAGAAAGCTCCTTATAGAATAATAAGCTCTATTGACAGCCATTATTATTGCCGATATCTCCTCATATTCGCTGCGTGTATCATTTATTATTGAGCCAACGTATGTAAAGTTCGAAACCACTTGGAAAGTATGACGTAGTGCTGAAGTGAATGGACTTTGTCTTTCTTAGCTCAAGGACTTTGGTTTTTCCTATATTGACACACAGCCCCATTTTCTCTGCTTCACTTTCCAATCTTCAGAATTTCTCAATCACAGCTCAGAGCGATCGCCCTGCAATGACCACATCATCCGCCTATGCGAGTATCTGAGACATTCCATGAAATATTGTTCCTCCATTATTCAGTCCAGCTCATCTCATGATGATGGTCTCGATGACAATGACGATGGTCTCCTTAGATGACGTTTATAGATTAAACTGGACCCACTCATCGAAGGGCAGCGTGATTTGACGTCATTAGAATTTTGTTTAATTTATTCATTTAATTAATGTATTTACTTACAAAGCTGTTACTTTTAATACTTCATATATGAAAATACCATTTACTAATTTAGAAAATTTTTCTGAAATTGCCGGATTTTAGTGACTGCTCCAAAATTATAAGCAATAACAATCATATATGAATAAGATTGTAAATAAACGCATCGGCTGTTAAAACACTTCAGTTAAAACTTGGTGGTAGCAGCTACAGGGGAATAAAAAACCCATCGATTCCTTTACGTTTTAAGGCCCGGCATAACGTTTAGAGAAGGCGCAGTAGTCGAGGCTGTGAGCCGGTGCGCTAAGACCATTTTACTAAAGTTGATTTCTTCAACACCTCAGAAAATGTTTAAAATTTCCTGATTTTTTTTTTCCCTCCTAATGAAGATCTAATACGAAATGAGTAGCTTTCTGAAGGTGCATGCACCCTACCTACGCTGGCTAAAGCACACACAAGCTACGGTAAACCGGAAGATTTTAGCTCAGTCTAGAGGTGGCGATCAAACAAGACGACGGCGCGATCGCTTTGGTCGGTTTGTTAGAGGCCACGAAGTATTAAAAAAAAAAAAAAAAAATTGAAAACGCAAAACCTGTTGTTTGGCTAAAAAGATAAATTATTGCGCCCATAGAAGATGGAGCTTGTTTTTCTCTTTATGTGCATTCTCAAATTGTAGATTTCATGAACTAAATATTTCTTTTTAGCATCGGATTATGATTTCTATAATTTAATGACTAGTCTCTCATAGGTTGCATCCTTTCTTTTCATGATACTCTTTACTTTTCACCCGCCACAGACAAGTTCCGGCCTGTATATTTTGAAGAACTCTTGTATCACTTGGTTCCGTTTTCGATTTGAAGGAATCACAAAAGCAGAAGAACTAGCATTTAAAACTAAATTTGTCTACTTCAGAAAAAAAACTACTTAGTCCTTCCCCTGAAAAAATTATATAATTTAAATATTTGATAGATGTCCACTAACGAAAAAAAATTATAGCTGGGTGTGCAACATGCAAGGCTTTACATGGAAAACAAATCTTTGATAGTGGGCATGTTCAGTTTTAAAAGATAAATCCTCAATTTATAGCATTTGCGGTATTTTGGAAGACTTCTTACTAAAGGGGTTGATATTCGAGTGTTTTGTTGTTACAAGTTTACAGAAAAATTAAGTTTCAGAATAGTCTTCTATTGATTAGTTTATTATAGATTGAAAGGTGATAGGCCCTATTTAGTAGAACATAAGATTGGCCGAAAGATCTGTTAAGTTTTTGCTTTTAATGTCAGGTAGGATTCTAAGTAAGTATTATATCTAAGGAGAAGCAAAGCTACCGTGCTTTGTCTAGAAATGAATAATAGAGTGGTAGTAAAAAACTCGTGTAGAAAGGAAAGAATTTGCGGTTGAATGTAACAGTAACGTTTTGAAAGTATATGCTTACTTTAATCTGGCATTGAATGCATTAAACATCAATCGGAAACAGGTTTCCATGGAAGTAATAAGAAGCTGTTCCATTGTATAAATTTCAAAATCGTAGAAATGCATCTCAGTAATATTGTTTGCTTTCGAGTAGAATATCGTCAACAAATCTGAGGTCTTGTTGAGCCTACAATCCAGTATGAGTTTAATCCAAACAGATACGATGGATTTTGTCGGAATGTAAGAATGGGAAGAAAAAAATGTTCATATTTATACAACTCTTTTTGGTACAACTCCTAGTTTAGTTATTAAGTATGTTGCATATTGTCTCATCATAATATAATGTAATAACGAATAATAAAATCTCCTTTTGCATAAATTGTAATTAAATGTTCATGTATTTTTTGTAGATGATTAAGAAGTACACTATTCGAAACATAGTACATAGACATAGTATATAGACACATAGAACATAGTAAATAGGCAGAAAATAGATTGCCCCCAGCATACCTATTTTGAGTACATAAGTTGAGATCTGCATGATGGTGCAAAAAGAGTTGTTCTAACAGAATTATTAACGAAGAAGAAGATAATAAAAGTTACGTACACATATACAGAACAATATTAAAACTAACAAATTGACAGACTAGAACAATTATCTCCCTGAACTGTTTTTTTTTCACTACACACGCGACGACCAAAAAAAGTTTCTTTTTTAAAAATCTGAAATTATTGTGTTTCTATTAATGTTGAATAATAAATTACGGTGACGTCATTGAATCAACCACTGCTCCACCCTTGCTCCCACACAAAATACAATTACATAACAAGAGAGAAAACATTAAATGAATGCTGAAAGTAATGTTGTTAACTTCTGTTATACATTCTCACGTCATGAAATGAAAATAAAAAAATATCAATATTTAAAACAATAAATATACCGTCGGCACTATGTAAAACTAATGTGAAAACCGCTTATTTTATTCTTTTTTTTATTACTAAGGAGATGAATTTGTCAGGGGTGCAGTCAAGCTTGAATAAACACAGCCAGTTTTTAAATGAAAAACTTATATTTTGGCGTGCCAACGTTTCGACCTGCCTTGCAGGTCTTCATCAGGGCTAAAATAACAAAAAATTGGATGTGACCAAGATGATACTAACATTAAAAAAATAAAAAATATAAATAATAAACATAATTTAAAAATGAAAAAGAAACAAGAAAAAATTTTTTGCAGTTAACTAGATAATTGAATACAAAATAGTAGTGAAGTTTAGTCGAAGATACAGTTGTAATAGAGTAATTAAATAATTTAAATTGAATAATATAAATTTAAAATTTTGTAAACTAATGCAACAATACAAACTAATGTAACAATTTTATTAACAGATGTTTTTTATTAGGAATTAAAAAAGGTATAAGGGATCTATATGAAAAGGAAAATGGTAAGATAGAAAGGTAAGCAAAATAATAAAGTTGGCATAACAATAAACGAAGGAAGAGGTTGAGAAAATATGAGAAATTAAAATAAATGGACTTACTGAAGTAGTCTAGATGAAGGCTTGACTAACAATGACTGTTAAAAAATAAAATCAGGGAAAAGGGGGGTGGGGGGATAATGACTTGCAGAAAGTAATTAAGGGTGGCAGTGGCTAATATAACATATGAAAGGGGGCGCATGGTGGATAAAAACCGAACTACATTTTTTTAAATTTTATTTTATTTTATTTTTTTTTTTTATTACGTTCGTTTACTGTTGTTTTCTACGAGGCCTTAAGGTAAAATTTCGAATCTGATCGGCACTTAAAAGGCCGAAATCAGTAATGTCATTTTTAGAAATTTCTAGCATTTTACAACAGGTAGGCTTTGTAGAATACAACGGTAATCGAACGAAATGACAAATGCTTTTTTTCACATTCGTTAGTTTTACGTAGTGGCGAAGAAATGTTAAAAGTTATGTTGTTAACTTCTGGTAAACTTTCTCACATTTTTTTTTTTTTACCTTATGCGAATAAGTAATATAGACAAAAATATCCATGCTCGCAATAAACACAATGAAAATGTCCCATATTTGTGAAATGTTAATATGGAAGTATCGATATATAAAACACTAAATTCTTTTTAGACGAAATAGGTGGAGCAGTCATTCGATTAAACTCAACTAAAATTAACTAAAACGATAAAATAAACATGGATATCATTGCGACCTGGTTGGAATATTTAAACTGGCATTTCATTAATATATATATATATATATATATATATATATATATATATATATATATATATATATATATATATATATATATATATATATATATATATCGATATTTTTCTTAAATAATGACATGTTACATAGCAACGAAAAGCTAAAGGATTTAGACGAAGGATAAAAATCAGGAATATTATTGATTTCTTTGGAAGCTGTCGGATAATCTGTCATATAATATTTCTGGGATTTAAAATTTCAAAAACATGAATGTAACATTAGAGGTATTGATTACTTTGGAGTTAAGAGGAGAAGAATCGATGTACTAAAGAATTCATAAAACTTTTCCTGTGTGAGTGTGGTGAAGTATAGATTTACAGATAAATATAAATGGAACTATTTGGCAAATACTTTGGATTTGTTTCCATTGGAAGGAAGACGAGCTATTTTCACGTTGAAGGGAGTGAGAAAAGGGTTTGACGGTAATCATAGAAACACCAGTTCTCAGGTTGGCTGGTTATAACGTTACGGAATGGTTATCGAATAAATTCATTAAATGTAAAAAACAAAAAAAATTATAAAATTATAAGGGTAGTTTCGTAACTTCACATAATGTTTCATAGATGCTTAGAACATTTTTCATATATTTTATCAAATCATGATAGGCAATTAATCTCAATAGGGTATTCTTTCAATTGTATAACGACCTGGTCTCGTTGAAATTTCTTGAGTATTATCTTGATTCTACGCCGAAGGAAAGATAAATAGGAGTTATTTTGGTGTTTTGGGGCAGTGGGGTATTGTAAAGTTAGTGAGGAACATCATGGAGGGAATTAGGGCCGAGGAAGATAGACCGTCCCAGATGAGGGTGTATTTGACTGTACTTGCAGGTTTGCAACTATTGAACTAATCTTATAGTTTACTAGATGTCAAAATGAGCAGATTAAGTTATTTTGTTTGCCGACAGAAAATCAATGTTTTGTTTCATAGGACTTAAGGAATCATATAAAGAATTAACCTATTTTTATTCCACGATTCTCCTACGAAATATGTCAACTCGCCCGAGCCACATTTAAACTGGCGCTACATTTTTTGTAAAAATCTAAAGTGCCCCTACACGTTAGCATGTTCGGCTACCATAATCTGCATAGGGATCTTTGATTGGAAGGAAATTCATTTTAAATATCACAAAAGCGTTCAACCGATTTTTTAGTGTTAAATTAATCTTGCGTGTTGTTTCTTACGAAGAGCAACTATTTGTTGCTCTCGTTATCCAATTTTTTTTTTTTTTTTTTTTTTTTTTTTTTTTTTTTTTTTTTTTTTTTTTTTTTTTTTTTTTTTTTTTTTTTTTTTTTTTTTTTTTTTTTTTTTTTTTTTTTTTTTTTTTTTTTTTTTTTTTTTTTTTTTTTTTTTTTTTTTTTTTTTTTTTTTTTTTTTTGATTTTTAAATTTAATTTATGATGTTCAAATTTGGATTGCTCCAGCGAGAAAACTTTTTCCGTGATTCTGATGAATTATAGTTTTAGTTTTACTTTTATTAAATCTAGTTTTAGAGTTTAAATTAAAAAGAAAAAAAATCAATTAACTAAAAATTTATTTTCTAGTTTTAATCTTATTATTATTTTATCGGTGAAATAAGAATAATGATTTATTATTAATAATAATTAACTATTAATAAAACAGCACTATTATTAATATTAATATTAATATTAATATTATTAATACTAATGATTTCTGCTTTAATTATTTCTTCTTTCATTACTTCCTCGTTCCGTTGGGCGTGGAGAAGCCTTAGCCTTTTTCCTATATTCATTCTGTCCTAGGCCAATCTTCCTTTCCTACCGCTAAGGAACCCCAATGTTCTCAGTCATAGTTATGTCTTACTGATGAGGCTATATCCAAGTGGTCTAGTTTCCGTCAGGCCCATTTTCAGTTTTCTCCCATCCAACAAACATGTTCATAAAGTTCTAGAAGACGTTCCTCAAGCACATATATGACCGACCGTTATTACTCCCAGGGTCTCTCTGTTACTCTCATTACGTACAATTTACTTGTCTGCCTTTCATTACTTGTTTTAAAATATACAAGGCCGGGATCTCCTGTACCATATTTAATGCTTTTTAAAATGCGACTAATAAACAAAATGGATACTGGAATCATCAACATCCAAGCTATGACATGTTTTTGGTTCCAGACTTCGACTTTTTGGTAGTTATTATTCGATTAGGATTGATAGTATAATTGACACTTCTATTGGAATTATTTTGTTTAAAAACTGGTTTCGACTGCTAGAAATTAATCTTCAGTACTGGAGCATACACAATTTTTTAACACATAAGCACTGTGTTACATGGGTTATATATACTAAGGTTTTTAAACATGTAAGATATGAAATCAAATATATTAGTACTTATTTGAGGGATATCTGAATCCAGGTAAATTAAATTCTTTTTGGGTTTTTCCATGAGTTTCCGTATAACTAATTGGATTTTTCTGTTACTATTGGAAACAAATTTAAAATGAGGCTGTTGGGAATGTTTTTCTGGTAATTTAAACAAAAATCTCTATTGGTTTTGAACGATTTTATAATTTGAAGGTCAGATATAAGGTGTTCTTTAATAACTGAAAACTAACATTTTTCTATATTTCTAAATGTTACTAATGACCTACGCTGCACAGTGGGCCTAATTGCACTTCTAACTGGAAAAAAATGTTTTGTTCCCAATTTCTATTTTTTTTTTAGTCGCAATGTTTGGGCAAAATGTTTAAAACATTTTAGGACAACGAATTTCCAATATTTTAGAGAATTTCCTTGTCGGTAATTTAAAAAAAATCTTCTTGCCGTATTTCCATCATTCGAGGTCCCAAAACCAGGTTTTGGCCTACCCACAATTAACCCAATTTATCTTTTAAAATATAATTGAATTTCTTCTTTTCTTTTTTTTTCAATTCGGTTTGCTCAGATTCAATTCTTCTTTCATATAGGGCATAAAACGAGGGATATATTTTGTAACTTAAGCTCATCGCACGTTTTTGGGTCAAATTATATTTGTACTTAGTTAATTTGCAGTCAATTTAACATGCTGAGGACTCATCATGTGCTAGTGGTCTCTTTTTAGCAGAATCTAATCTTAACATTTTTAATTGTCTGATGGTCTGGTCGGTAGTTAGTTTTTTTTAAAAAATATTTGCAGTGTCTCGCTTTCCCATGATCGCACGGCAACCTCAGCTGCAAATGTGATTTATGAGTAGCTTCCGGTTTCTTGCAAATCATGGATCTTCTTTTTTTTCCCTTTGTCACCACATTCTTAAAAACTTTTTGAAGGTCGACTTGGAGGCGCCAAATTGTGCAATGGTCCTGGTGAATCTTGATGATAATGTTCAAATGAAACTATAATATCGGATTTTGAGAACCATTCTTGAACTTTCTTCAAAAATAACTCCTCATTTCTTCGGCACTTTTGTCATTTGGCCGTAAAACACGACAATGTAATTTTCTTGTCGTGTTTTACGGCCAATATTTTATTTTTATTAGAACTCTTCCATAAGGAAAATATTTCCAATCGACGAACTGTTAACGTTATACCGGAAAAGGAAAATCTATCAAATTGTTAACATAGCAAACCATTTTGCTGGTAAAGTTAGTATACAAGTCTTAGTTAACAACAATTATGGTACCGGTGAGACATGTGGTGTCATGTTATAAATATTATAATGAAATTAAGAATTACACTTTAAATTAATTCATTTAAAACAATAAAATTGATAAATAAAATCCAGTATTAACAAATAGTGACATGGTCCATGTTTAATAAATAAAAAACTATTTCAGTCCCTATGGTTCAAACAACAGTGTCAAAAAACATTGGCACTGAAAACAGTAACGCAATTGTTAGTATATAGATGCATTTTTTTTTCATTAGAGCTTCTAAGGGATTAAGGCAATGATATTTATAAAATCCTCTAACCAAATATTGTTCTTTTCAACAGTGAACGGGATTAGGTGATATGTAATTTTTTGCTATGATTTATTTCCACTTTTTCTTTATACTGTAGAGGTCAACAATGTAGTTGAATCTGGAAGAGAAATCGATATAATTATTAAAATGACAGTTATTAGCAGCTGATTTTTGCTGGAAAAGTTAATATAGATACTAGTGTCTGTAATCAAAAAGGTTTGAAGACGGTGTCACGCGGTGGCATTTCAAAAATATATTAATGAATTTAAAATTAAGCGTTAAATTTGCTTATTTAAAACAGTAGCATTTGTAAATATAGTTAACTATTACAAATTAAAACCACTACTTATGCGCAATAATACCGTTCATCCATAATATTGGATTATATCGTTGGATTTCCAAAAAAAATTATTTCAGCCACATTGGATCTGGGCACTATTGGGTCTTCATTTATTTTTCTCTGGAGCTGCGGAGCGATTAAGCTAATAAAATTAATGGAATCCTTTAATTGAACATCGTTCTTATTAACAGTGAACCGAAATTGATGATTCGTTGATATGACTTTATTCCACTTCGAATACGTTATTCGTTCCACTATGCGCCGGTCCAGATTATAAATTGTTTTGTATATTCTATTAGGTACGGTAACTCTAAAAATATTTCCTACTCTTAAAAGTAGGCCTCTTTTACAAGAAAAATAATAAAGAAGAACGAATCATGGGAATGTATGAAAGTATGCCCATAGCTTTTACTCAAAAATGTTTAAAGAAATTTCATTTGCTGCTGCCAGGTCATTAGAGATTTACTGTCGCAAAATACTTTCAAATGTTTTTCCTTAGATAATGAAAGTTAGCGAATCGGCCGAACAATTACTATTCTTGTTTTAAATCATATATTTTCTTCATTTTTTCGCTGGTTCTGTCATGCCACTCTGGTTGCTCTTAATGTGTGGGTTGATTAGTTGACCAGAATCGAGCGCACATTTGTCAAGTTGGTGTTTTAAAAGTAAGTTTCATTCTGTTTAAAAAAAAGTATCAGAAAGAAAATTGCTCTTACAGTGATGGCATTGCTTGGAATAAGTATAGTAAGATAGGTAAATCATATGGACAGCAGACATCTGACAGATAAAGAGATCCCTGTGACTCCCATTTTCTGGCTATTACCTGTCTCCAATTAGTTTACTGATTGTACTAATATTATACAATTTTCTTTGATTTCTATAAATTTAGTCCTTTGTCACCTAATCTGAAGATATTACTAACTCATTTCCACTTCAGAATATTTTATTATGTATTAAATATTCACAAGCATTTAGAGTAATGCCTTATGTTTTTGTGTTTCTTCAGCAAGTATCCTTCATATTTCTACTGGAGCAGTTATGGGTTGGGCCTCTCCTATCCTACCGAAGCTCGACCTGAACACTCATCAACGAAGTCTTGTCGGCTCCTTGTACTCCCTAGGGGCAGCTCCAGGACCTTTTGTCGTCACTTTCGGCCTGGACACCATTGGCAGGAAGGGAACCATCTACGTACTTTGGGCATCTTTTATGGTGTCTTGGATAATCTTGTGCATCTCAGATAACTTATACGTCATCTACATAGCTAGGCTGATCGGAGGTTTAGGTGTTGGAGGTGCATGCGCTGGAATACCTGTCTACATCGCGGAAATAGCTCTTGTAAGTAACAAAACTAAATTTAATTTATAAAAACATTCTATATATAAGCTGATAAAATAAGAAAACTAACCAATTTTACCTTAAAGAGAATAGATAAAAACAAGTAATAAAATTGTATTTTAAATATAGGATTGAATTGTAAACTGAATCTAAGTTTCAATGATTGCAGCCAGAAATTCGAGGTCGCCTTGGGGCAATGACTCTTCTGGCTTTGGGCTTAGGAACTCTCGTCATGTTCGTGTTTGGGCCATACGTCACTTTTACCAGTCTGGCTATATACGGCGTCGCAATGGCTGCTATTTTCGTGGTATTCTTCTACTTTGTTCCTGAGTCTCCTTACTACTACTTCAAGAAAGGAAGGAGGAAGGAAGCTGAGGAGGCCCTTCAAAAGTTGAGGGGCTACCGCACTCGGGAGAAGTTGGAACAAGAACTGGCAGAAATCGAAGTTAGTAACATAAAAATTTATGAAAAAAAAAGTACTTAACAAATTTTAAAATGAACACTGAATATACGTTAGTTTTATTTTCATTACCACAACGATAATAACAGTTTTCTTGCATTATACTATGTACAGAAAGCCATTCTGCGTGAAAAAGAGAACTCCGTCAGTTTCCTGGTTGCCATAAGACAGCCTGTTGCTTTGAAGGCGATAGGTATCGGCATTTTTGTTGTGGCGATGCAGCAGTTCCAAGGAATAAACCCTATCAATATCTACAACCAGATCATCTTTGAGCACGCTCAGCTCAACTTCCCAGCCAGCACAGTTCCTGTCATCTACTTACTTATAGGCATGGCGTTTTTAATTCTGCCGGTATTGTTGGTCAACAAAGTGTGTGGTGTGAAGACTGCTTTTATCATATCCGCGTATGGGACGACTATCTCGTTGGTAATTACCATATGTAAAAAATAATATTACTCTTTAAAGTATGAATTAGGAAACTAGTGTACATATGTAGTCCAAGTATATACTCGAAAGTTTTGGTACAAGAATGAGCACATATGTTATAGCAATAAACATTATATGTTACAGACATGTTTATAAA
This sequence comes from Euschistus heros, assembly GCA_003667255.2. NCBI lineage: Eukaryota > Metazoa > Arthropoda > Insecta > Hemiptera > Pentatomidae > Euschistus > Euschistus heros. The sequence goes on along the minus strand of RCWM02000181.1, from coordinate 816,048 downwards.
AATATACACACATACATATGTATATAATATGAAAATCTTCAAGTGTGAACTCAGTAAGTATTGCCCGATTTAACAAAAAAAAAAAAGTTAATATTACTCATTCTCAATGAGTACAAACAATAGTTTATCTTAACATAGAAGGTCAGTTTTTAAACCAATCTAGGTATAACAAAGAAACAATATTTACTACTAATGAAAAAAAAACATATGGTACAATCTCAAATAAAAACATTTGACAAGCAAAGTCGATCTCCAACTCAAGAAGTGATTCCTTCACTTTTATCTGCTTATATGTGCATCTAACATAGATACAGATAGTTGGTGAAAATTTAATTATAGCTAAAATTTAATTATAGCTATTTGACAACCGATTTCCTGGAATCAATCACCTAATTTAATCATGATTAAATATTTCAGTCAAATAATCATAAGTTTAATAAATAATAGACTAAACAATTTAATCATAATTAAATTAGGTGATAGATTCAAGGAAATTAGTTGTCAAATAGCTATGATTAAATTTTGCCTAACTCTGATCCTGCGCATGGGGGTAGTCAGGGGTACAAAGGCGTTATTCCCTAATGGACTGGACACAGGCATCCCCTAGGGCCCCTCACTAAATTGAAATGTATGATTTAATTATAAAACAAACGAATAAAACTAAACAGATTAACTTATAATATTAGAAAGAAGAAAAACTCGAAAATCATTCTGAAATAAATTAAATTTAGCTATTCATTTATTGTGTACTTATTTTTTTGTGGGGTATCCTCCAGTAGCTCACCTAATAAAAAGGGCTGCCCATGGTCATGGTATATAAATACATTCAAAAAAATTGAAAATATAAACTTCATATATTTTTGATATAGGTAGGAATATTATTGAATCACTAAAGAAAATCATTATTAATCTTTATTAAAAGAAAAATTATCTGAGATGTCATCTTTGGAACCTCTGCTTTTGAGAATATTATGAATTTATTTTCATTCTTTTAATTTATTATTTTTTTTTTTTCCATTTTATAAAGTTAGTTACCCTCTCTAGTATATCCTCAATGAAAATGATTGTTGAAAGGAAACCAGATAAGTATTAGGAAATTTTGAAAAACCTATGTGGGGCAGAATAATAAGTTAATTTAAATGTCCAGTTCTAAGATCATACTCGGCCCACATTTCTGTTAGACTAATTAATCTTGAACCTTGAACCCTCTTGCTCTGACTACTTCCATAACTTAGGCAAAGTGTACATTTAGGCTACGAACAGAAATGTTATTGATAGAAAGTGGCTAGAGGAAAACTATCAAACTCAGTATCTGGTTTGTTGCTAATCGTTGATTTAATTGAATAGATGTCATTTCTATGAATCATATTTTGAATAATAGAAAATTTATTAGTAAATATAAAATAAGAACAGCAATTTGAGTTTAATCAGCTGGTGTACATTAAATAATAACCATAATTTCTAATGTTTTATTTATTTTATTTTATTTTATTTTTAATTTTATTATTATTTTTTTTTTTTTTTTAGGTCCTCTTAGGTTTATACTTTTTTCTGATTGAACGAGTTAAAGTAGATATGCATGATTACAGTTACCTTTCTGTAGTCTTCCTTATACTGATGTCACTATTTAGTCATCTTGGTATGTAATAAATAAAATATTATAGTACTATATTTAAATGGATTTTTAAAAACTGCCATACATATAATAGTAACTATTTTGTTCAAATCTAGTCATATCAAATCTGTTTCAATTTGGAAATGTTGTTAATGAACCTTTCCATTATCTCTCCATCAATGCATAGAAGTGCTTATAACTTATGTATTTTAGGTTAAATTTTAAATATCTCTAATGGTTGATATGGGATCTTTGGATTCAAGAACATATGCCAAAAGACTGGTGTAAAGCTATCCTTTGCCCAATATATTAGAACGGCGACAGAATGGTATGCGAAAACTACCGTGGAACAGCGCTGCTCTCAACTGTATATAAGGTGCTGTCCATTGCAATCAACCGGAGATTGGTAAGGTGGACTGAGAGAGCCTTAGGAGATTATGAGTGCGGTTTCAGACAAGGAATGTCCACAACGGACTTAATATTCTCTATAAGGCAGATGTTGGAAAAAAGTTATGAGCATAACATAAGTCTACATCACCTTTTTATATATTTCAAGCTCAGTAGATAGGGGAAAGGTGGCAAGGGATATTAGATCTCTAGGTGTTCCATCAAAGTTAGTGAGATTGCTTGAAATTACCTAGAAAGAAACTAAGTTTCAGGTAAGGGTTGGTGGAACATTATCGGAAAAATTAGAAGTGACTGGCGGCCAAAGACAAGGTGACCCTCTATCGCACATAATATTCAATCTGGTCCTTGAAAAAGTGATTAGAGCTATAAAGACATATCCCCGAGGAGATATTTATAATAGACTCACCTAACACATGCTTATGCATCACAGCTCGGTCATTTCCAGCATTTTCAGGAGAGTTTGAAAGGGCAAATATGAGCTAGCGATTAACCATCAATTGCAGCAAGACAGAATAAATGGAGACTTCAAGATGCCTAGAAGGATTTGGAGATAAAGAAGTACAAATAATGGGCACACATTTAGGTGCTGCAAAACGTTTAAGCACTTAGGGTCTCTAATAACAGAAAAAAATGATATGAGATTGGATATCAAAGCAAGAAGGTCTCAAGAAGTGTCTTGATCTGCCAAAATCACTGTCTACAAAACTGTAATAAGGCTAGTTGTGACTTATGGAAGCGAGTGTTGTGTTTTGACTCAAGAGAATGAGAGGTTGCTGAAGATTTGGGAAAGAAAGGTCCTCAGAAAAATCTTCGGTCCGGTGAATAACAAAAATTGGATAATCAGAACCAACCAGGAACTGGATCAATTGTTCCGTGAACCCAACATCATTTTGATAGTCATAGTAGTCAGATTAAGGTGACCCGGTCACGTACAAAGGATGACGGAAGATAGACTTTCCAAAAAGATGATGAACGGCAGGACAGAAGGAAAAAGATTGAGAGGAAGACCAAGGCTGAGGTGGCTGGACAACGTCCAGGACGACCTGCGAAGACTGGGAGTTAATGTTTGTAGGAGGAAGGCAGAAGATAGAGAAGGATGGCTGTCGGTACTTTGGGAAGCCAAGGTCCGACTAGGAGTTTAGCGCTCAATTATAAATAAATAAAATGGTGAAAAAATAAAATAAAATAACAGAGAAGTTCTAGATAAATAAAATAAAAAAATTAATTTAATAAATAAGCTCATTCAGATATTAATATATATCTGAATACAAAGACAATTATTCCCATTTTTTCCTAATATTTTCTAGAACATACTGAGGACTTATTTTTCTTCTTTCTGAGTGAATGATAAAAAGAGGCAATGTTATCAGGTGTTTGATATGCTGCTAAATGGTTCAAATTCATAATATATTATAATTATTTCATTGTGACTAATATGGTAACCAATAATTATATTGGTTAAAATAATTAAATTAATGAAATGATAGTATAAATGAAATACCAAAAATCTATTAAAACTTAATATTCATTAGGTGTTTCTCCTTTATCTTGGCCGATTGTTGCCGAAATCTTGCCGCTATCTGTGAAAGGGATAGGCACAGGGATTTGCGGGTGCATCAGCTCTCTCCTTGGATTCCTTTTCTTGGCTGTCTTTCCCGGTATAGCTGAGAACTATGGATATTCTACTGACTTTTTTGGGTATACTATTATTATTATTTTTTTTTTTTTTAGTTACTTAAGTAACTTTTTTCTCTAAATTTTAATTTGTTAATATGTGCATTTTATTTTAATACACTAATAGGTGCATGCATAGTGATTCATTATGTGCATTCAATTAACAAAACAATTATTGTTAAAATGATCTGTTGATACATTAGAGTTTTCTATTATCATTATTAATTACTATGAATTATACTACTATTACTATGAACATACATATCAAGAATAAAAGTGATACAAGAAATGGTTCGAATTTGTTAATTTTTAAGATCTGTTAAAAGCAGTGATATTGTTGCATCATGACAAAACAACTTTCATTAAGTAACATTAAAAATAGAGGACATATATTTATTATGCAGGTTTATATTGTATATCAATGGGCATCATCCATACTGAAGCAAATCTAATACCTAGAAGATTTACAATTTAGAAAGTTAAACACTTAATGACTGACTATAGTTGAAAAGTATCAAAGCCCTATGTCGAAAATTTAACATTTCTTGCAATGTCCTACTGCCTAAGAGGTATATTGGTTTGAATGAAAAAAGTCACGTTTTGCCTACATTTTTTAAGTGTTGAGGTTTTTGTGACAAGCTCTGTTGGTGTTGCACAGATCGAAAATTTGATAATATATTCCTTTTCAGAAATCTATTGGATAATATTTTTTGTTATATAACATTTATAAATGAGTGAATTATAACATTGTGAACAAAGTATTATTCTAGATCTTATAGAACATGTTTTTAAATCAATAACCTCTCTTTAGTTTTATGTAAGTGATATTTTAAATATCAATGTGATCTGTAAAATTGTAATGATGTATTCATGGTGATAACTTAAGACTGGATTCCTCTGCTTGGGGGTTGCTCCACAAATTTGCACATTTTAGGTTTTAAGTGCATGAAAGCTTGATTTTACTCCACCTTACAACCTACTCTTTTATTTTTATTTCATTTAAAGGTAGAGTTTAGCTCAGTAAACAAGTACAAGTAATAGTGAAGAAGCCTATAGTGACAGCCAAACAATCGTCAAAAATAAACATTTGAAAACTATAGTTAGAATTAAAATCAGACTGGAAAACAAATTTTTTCTCTTCTTATAAATCACCAATAAATCGATTGGTTCGATCAAAAATGGGACAACAGGCTCCAGGGGACTTAGTAGAATCAGCAGAAGGTTGAATTGCACATTTGTCAATGTGTTTTATATCATTGCACATTTTTAAAATTTTTACTGCGTGAAATCCGGACTCACATGGTTGCTAACAAATATCAATCGCCACCAGTCATATGGGATTGGGATTCCTCCTACCCTTTTGGTCTTCCCCTGTGAGCTCTGGGCTTTGCACTTGCCCAGGTTTCAGTCCAGATTATAGTTTTTTTTAAATCTTTTTTTTTCTCTTTTATAGAAAAATGATTTTTGATGACCATAAAAAAACCTCTCTTTAAGAGAGAGGTGCTTAACACATTGACTGCAGACGACAACAATGTGTCGTCATGACTAGTCCCTTTCCAGGTGCAGGTGATGAAATATAGTCGTAACGTCCCTCAACATTTCTAACAGTTTGAAAACCTTTTAGCACAGAGAAAGGACCATGGTCAAAAGAGGCCACACTCAATGTGTTAATAAACCATAAACCATTAGGAATAGTCAATAATCCAGCTCTTTTATTGTTAAGATCACATCCTTAATTATCAAACTAACATATTTTGATAGTTTTATATTGTATATTGTTTGTCCTGTGTTGGCTTTAAAAAAAATAAATTTAACTATGATTATTTACTAATTCATTTTTATTAGAGATTTGACTTGGAGGGCTGTAGATATACAGGGTAAACAACTTTAACTTGGCAAAACTGTTCTATCTGTTTATAGTACAAGTTATAAGTTAATGTAACAGCCTGCCAAGCAATTATTTGAAGGACCTAAGGCTAAAAGAGATGGATATTATTTTTCATATTGTATTGAAATATATTCAGGATTATAATTAATAAAAAGAGAAACTGACTTTTATGAATAAAGATCACACCCTATAAATTAAATGATATATTTTGTTTTAACAGGATTGCTGCAATAATGCTTGCATCTACAATCATAGGGATGTTTATTATACCAGACACAACTGGAAAGACCCTACAAGAAATTCAGGAACTTCTTGCAAAATGAAGTTCCTTTTTGTGTGTTTATGTATAGATCTGTAACCATTAAAAGACTTTCTTTTTCTTTTTTTATTTAGTAAGGTATTAGAGTTATTTTAAATTTAGATTTTTATTAAAATATTTAATATTATGTTCCTATATTGAATTTGTGCAGTTGAAATTTTCAGTAAGAATATTAAAAATAGAAAAAAGTAAATAACTAAAAGAGGATGAGTGAACAACAAACAGAAAAGTACCTCAAGTAGCTGCCCATTAATTATATATTAATGTATTAAAGGTCACAGTATACTTTTAAGAGTTTTACTGGTTCTGGATTCTTATTAATGGTTTACGTAATGTTTGTAGGATCAAAAATATATATTTAAATAAATGGTATTTTATAAATTCCAATCGCCCTATTATATTAGAATCAATTTTGTGAAATGTTTAAAAAAAAACAGATTCTATGTTTAGAATAAAGAATTACATAAGAAAGACTTATATTTTTTCTTTATTGATAAAAGTATCCCTTTTCTCAAAAAATGTACAATAATGTTTACTTATAAAAAAAAAAAAAAAATTGAAATAGATATATTTTTAGTTGTAATGTTTTTATAAATGAAAAAAACTTAGTTCATTCCTATGAGAAGACACTTCCACTCCTGATTAAACAAATTAAGTACTGCCTCATCATTTTCTATCAACCTTGGCTGTCCAGTCAATAGACATATTGTAGAGTGCATGGAATATGCGATAATTTTTGACTTCATAGCTTCGTTTGGAATAGTTAGAAGGTGAACATACTAAAAGTCCCCGCCCCTAGGGGGTGAGCTAACAGTGGGGGGAGGGGAGAAGTTCCATTTTTTTGGTTTTTCGATAATATCTCGAAAACTGTTGACTCTAGAAAAATATGTTTCAAATAAACATACAAGTTAATTAAATTTACTATATATAAATTTGTCGTAATTCTAACCGTTTACGAGATATACGTTATAAGCAAGAGTTTGGCAAAAAGTAAGATGACATTTGTTTTTTCCCGAAAATCACCTATTTTCAATAACGTATATACCTTAGTTAGAATTACGACAAGTTTATATATAATGAATTTTATAGTAAATTTAATTAGCTTTTATGTTTATTTGAAACATATTTTTCTAGAGTCAACAGTTTTCCAGATATTATCGAAAAACCAAAAAAAATAGAACTAGTCCTCTCCACCCCACTGTTAGCTCACCTCCCAGCGGCGGGGACTTTTAGTATGTTTACCTTCCAACTACTCCTAAGGAAGCTATGAAGTCAAAAATTATCGCATATTCCATGCACTCTACACCCCTCATTTCAGCACTCATTGACTGGACTAATAATAATTTTAAAAATATGGTAAATATATTTTCTCAAGTTCTATGCAACATACTAAAAATTTCCCTTTTTACTACAGAACAAAGAGTGAGGTTTTTCAAATATCTCAGAAACCATAAGAGTAAACACAAATTAATGTACATTAAAAAAAAAATAATAATAAAATATATATATATATATATCTGTGGACAAAAAGCTGAACCAAAAAAGTTGTAAAGAAAACTATCTTAAATCATAATGTTGTGGGTCTTTGATTACTACAATTGTAATTAAACATAAGGCCAAGACTGAAAGGCCCTAGGAAGGAACAAATAAAATCCTTTTTTGTGTGCTTATTAAATCTTCACAAATTTATAATTTTTATTTTTCTATCTTCTATTTATTATTTTATTCTATATTTAGTCATTTCACTATTATTATTCTGTTTAGCTAATTTATTCTATTTTTCAATAAAACTATCTATCCAATTTGTCCTGTACATATCTGTTACTGTAATTAGTATAACTAAATTTATACTTTAATTAAATTACTCAATTAAATAATTCTTTATAGTACATATCTGTTATTGTAATTAGTTTAACTAAATTATTCTTATTAGTTATTGTATACATTCAACTATTTTTATTTTTTATTATTTGTTCATTTCATTCGTTCAATTGATTATGACACTAACTATATGTATACTAACTGTAACAAATTATTACCCGTGTAATGTAAAATAATGTGACTCATGTAATACATGTAGTATGCCTGTAATGGCATGGAGCATGTATATAATTTCTGTAATAAACATTCTTTTTATGGGGTTACCGTAAAAGGAAAGGGGTAAAATATATATATATATATATATATATATATATATATATATATATATATATATATATATATATATATATATATATTTATTTATTTATTTATTTGTTTATTTATTTTTTAATTAGTCAGTAGTTTGAGAATTCATTAAATACAATCTGATATAAAATGAACTATTATTTAGATGAAATGTCTAATAATAGTATAATAAATATAATAATAAATATGAATATTCATCTTGTTCTTATTTCTTCTTTCCCTACCTCCCTTCTGCCTCTGACCATCTTGCCCACAGGTCCCTTTCCTGAGTAAGCCTTCTCACCTCTGGGATGGTACTACCTCTCACTGAACCAACCAAGTCTTTCGTTGTAAAGTTATGAGGTAAATTAGCCTTGGTCTTCCTTCTGGTCTAGCATCTAAAAACCATTTGTTCTTACTGCTGTCTTCCATTCTAATAATGTGGTTATAAAATTTCAGCTATTTTTCCCCGATTATCTCCCGAATGCTTCTGACACCCAGCTCCTTCCTTTCCCTATCATTATTTATTCAATCTTAACTGATTTTCCTTAGTATTCAGCAAAGGAATCTTATTTCAGAGGCAGTTACTCTGCTAGCTAGCATGTCTGCTGTCCAAGCATCCAACTTTCAAATCCATAGAGGAGCACTGGGAGGAAAACTGACGTAAAAAGCCTTATTTTTGCATCTCTGCTCAATTCCTGTTTTCCTATCAATGTCATGGAGATTTGGTAGAATATTCCATTGCTTTTCTTTATTCTATTAACCCAGACAGTAATAGGATCCCATATACTTAAGGATCTTACCATTACATGTAATCCTGAAAAACTTTATCCAGGGAACTTATTGCCCTAACCTTACTTTTTCTGCATTGATCTACATGCCCTTCAGCTGCAATTCTTCATACCATTCATCAACTGCAAACTGGAGTCTTTTAGGGAAGTCAGCTAAAAGCACGACATCATTTGCATATATCAATGCCTGAGCTAGGACTGGGGTCATGTTCCAGTAACCCAACTCTGTTTTGTGTGTCTTCTTTTAAAAACCTTCCAGATGATACCCATAAATATAACAAAAAGTAGGAGGCTTAAGATGAATATTCATCTATAATGAATATGGTCTCCTTATATTTCAAACCATTTGAAGTTCTTTATAATAAGCTTCTAACCCTTAAAAAAAAAACAACATTTTTAATAGAAATTTTTGAGTACTAAATAATCAACTACTAATCCCAAACTTGGAACTAAATGATATTATTTTTGTCTGCACTGTGATATGAAGGAATGGTTACTACCTTTACTAATCATGAAAAAGCTTTAGTTATTATTACAGGAAGTATGTTTGACTATGATTACTTGAAAAAAATGGTTGAATTTGTTTATAATGAATGCCAATACTGTGGAGATACAGTGCATTAAAAATAAATGACCCTTTTAAAACAAAATGTGAAAAGGAAATCACCAATTTATAAAATCGTATAAAAACTCAGTAACTCAATATTGAACCAGCTATTGTTAAGTCCCTTACATTCTAATTGACTCATATTTGAGAATTTCAAAGTTGAAGGTGAAAGATTGCCAGATATCGCTTCCAACACTCCACCTCAGTTTGAAGTTATACTGAGAACATTACCATTATGTTAACAGATTAAATTAATGATTTTCTTCGAAGAGAGAATTGGCTGTCATAAGTTTTTAGTGGTATCCTGGCAATTCAATAAAACCAACTAATTGAGAAACAGGTAAAAATAAAAGACCCAATGTGTTAAAAAATATAATTAAAATTCAATAAATTATAGATCTGCATTTAAAAGATTCATAATTTCTTTGTGAGAAGGTCTTCAATTTCTTGCAGTGTCTTCCCTGTAGTGTCAGGCAGAATGAAAATAGCGGTGATTGAAAATATTAGCATTATTACGGCGAATCTGGAACAAATATTTATAATCTTAGTTTTGTATATGTATACATCAAGAATGTTAGGCCAGAAGCAGCAATATCTGATAACCAAAGTACTGAAAAAATTTAAAATGTAAATTACTAAGTCTGGATTTTTCATTATTAGGAACAGATCCCTCAAACTCCAAAACATGTGACAATCCTCTATTTAGCCTCAATGGGGCTGCCTTAATTGATGCCCTCATATATATGTATAAACAGAGTGATTCCCTCCTAGTGAGAAACTAGAAGAAAAATGAAGAAATATCCCGCTTACCTCACCTTTCTCAATTGACATTCAAATCAGATACTTGAGTAAATAAAACATTTTAATAATCTCTTTATGAAAATCTGTATTTTAAACAAAATAAACTCTTCATTGGAATAAAAAGTAATAAAAAGAAATGATTTTTTAATAGAAAATAAAGGAACTCTGTCAATAAAGCACTGCCTGATAAATGGAGTCCTTTATTTTATTAAATTGGATTGCAAGTTTTCCTTTATTTTCTAATACACAATAAACTTTTTTCTTTGCTTTTTATCCTAATAGAGAGTTTATTTTGTTTAAAATACATATTTTCATTAAGTGATTATCAAAATATTCTATTTACCCAAATGCCTGATTTGTATGCTAAATAAAAACAACATGTCTTTTCTGGATTTAAAAGTAAATTTCTCCATGACATTGACAAGGAATCATTAATTTGATCATATTATTTAAAATTTGTTGGATTTGGTAATATTTGCTTTGTTGTGGATTGTTTTTTTTGAAAGACGGTGAACATTGAAGTATTATTAGAACTTTTAACTTTCCTAAATAAGTTTATGATCAAGCTGCTCTTTAGGTATCAAGTTTGTAAAATTCAAGGTAACATGTGCTTTGGTTTTATAGAAAAAAAAATGCTTAATTCAAAAATATAGTCAAAATTAAAAAAAAATTCGAGCGAAGTAGAGATATTACATCTTTTATGGCAAGAAAACGTGATTTTCTAAAAAAAAACTTTGAATTATCATATATCCACAATGGAATGGAATATAAAGTTGAGTTTAGCAGTGCTTTTGCTCTAGTTTCACTCAAAGTTTCTCATTTTTTTTTTTTTTTTTTCACAATAAGGGGAACATCACCCATACACATAACCTAAACCAATAAATAACTTCTAAAACAGGAGAGAGAATGTTAGAGTGATTTAAAAATTAATATATTACATCTTCTGAAAATTAATGTTTTGTATTTGTTGGGAATGAGTATTTAAGAAAAGATATGTTGGTGTCATTTGCAAAGTATGTCCTAAAGTGTACTACAGTACATTAATAACTCCAATGTTTAGCTCCATTTATCCTGAAACGTTCCAATAATGCATCATAGATAAGTTTCTTGTTTTGTAAGCTAAGTGAAAGTCTGTAATCTAGAAGATAAGTAACTTGTTAGAACCTAGGCTTCTAGTCTTGTATTATTTTAGAATAGTCTTTAGTCTTAGTCCTGGATATATTGGTACTGGATGATCTGAAATATTTACTGGAGGGTATATAACTTTCCAGGGAGAAAATATTACATGGTTTTTATTTATGTTGATTTTCCCGTTTCAGAATTATTTGTATGTATCATAAAAGTGATTCTCAATGGCAATCTAAGCAGTAGTGGCATTGAATGAAGGGTTGTGTCGTTGGTGATACTGCAGATATTTGTGCAAGAGGAACATTAGAGGTGTGTAGGTTGTACATGAAGGAGCTTGAAATACACCTTTGAGCTACTTCATTGCAAAAAAGAAAGGAAAAAGGGAGGAGTTTTCTGAACACAGAAAAACTTGTATCAAACTGTTGATTGGATAGTATTACATATATATATGTTATTAGTTATAAATATGTAATCCAGTGATCAAGGTAGCAGGGGATGCTAGATCCCCACCCTTATTGTATGTAAACAAAGAAAGCGTCAGTTTGGCTGAGAGACGCCTCTGTAGAACAGCGTGTCCACTAGTTTGTATCAAGCTAAGTTGAATAAAGTGGTTCTTGTATAGGACAGATGTACTTTGTTTAACCTTAAACTTCAACAGGTTATGGGCCCAGTCGAACCCTGAAGTAAATTCAGTTATTCAGTGTTTCCGGGAGTTTTTAGTGCCGTGAAAAATAACGTGAATTGTCGGGGTAGTGTCCAACGTTAACGTCAGTGTTAAATACGAGGAACAGTATTTTCTTGAAAAATGGAAACTCCTTCGCGATGTAGCATTGACAAATTGATGGGACAAGCAGACTGGACTGTCTGGAAATTTCAGATGAATATTCTTCTGAAAAGTTCAGGTCTAATGGATGCTGTGGATGGAAAGCTGGTCGAGCCCAAGCCGTCAGATTCAACCGATTATGAAGAAAAAAACGACGTGCTTATGAGAAGAAAGAATTTGGTGCCCAACAGGTAATTGTTAACAGTCTTTCACCTACAGTTAGACAATTAGTAAATATGTGTCGAACAAGCAAGGAAATGTGGACCAAGTTGCTAAGTGTTTACGAACAAAGGACGGAACAGCGCCAAGATCGTTTATTTAATGAGTTTTTTGGTGTAAAAACAATGGGCTCTGATGGCGTCGCCAAGCATATTTCCCGTCTCGAGAAGTTATGGTCAGAACTTCAGGATGAGACGTGGAAGGAAGATAAAGTGAAGCTTCCTGAATCTTTGTTTATTAATCGAATTCTGAACACTTTGCCTTCTCAGTATTTTGAGTTTGTGAATGCGTGGGAATCCATGCCAAAAGAACAAAGAACAATGAAAACATTGACTGAGCGTCTCTGCACTGTGGAGCTCAGGTTACAAGAGAGGGAGTCTACACAGAGTGATTCTGCATTTGTTGCGAAAAAACAAAGTTTTGATAAGAGAAAAGTGGTGTGTTATGGTTGTAAAAAAGAAGGACATTATAAATCTAACTGTCCTGAGTCGAAAACAGAAAGAAAAGGAAAAAGATGGAAGCCAAAGAAAATGGAGTCAATGATGTATGCTCATGCTCTAGCAGCAGATGGAGGTAACTCTCAAAAGGAGGTAGGTTACAGTGTTGACAGTTGGGTTATCGATTCTGGTGCTACTTGTCATATGACCAAGCATAAAGAACTCTTTGGTGATTTTGACCCTAATTACTCTACTAAAGTTCATGTAGCCAACAACACATCGTTGAAATGTGAAGGTAAAGGTGACATTGATGTAAAAGTGTCTGGTACTGACAAAGTAATAACTAATGTACTTCATGTACCAAGTCTAGCAGCGAACTTGCTATCTGTTAGTAGGCTGGCAGAGAAAGGTTTGGTTGCAGTCTTTGACAAACAAGCCTGCCGCATATTCCGAGAAAAAGATTTGGTTTTTAAGTGTAAGCCAGAAATAGTCGCACCTCTCACAAATGGTTGCTATAAAATGAAATGCGAACAACCTATAAATAAAAATGAAGTAGCTTATTTTGCTACTGATCAACCCACATGGCACAGGAGACTAGGACATTTAAATATGTCTAGTATGAAGAAGTTGAAGAACATGTCAACGGGACTTGATTTCTCCTCTGAGACCTTTAGCACATGTACCAGATGTTTAGAGGGTAAGCAGACCCATAAGCCAGCTTCTCGAAGAAGAAAAGGAAACCGAGCTAGTGAACCGCTAGGAATTATTCATTCAGATCTGTGTGGTCCCATGAGTGAAGCAACCTTCAAGGGTTATCGTTATCTTCTTATGTTTACGGATGATTATACGAGGAAAACATTTGGCTACCTTCTAAAGTACAAAAATGAAGTTTTTGAGAAGTTTAGAGAATTTAAAAACTTGGTAGAAAATCAATCAGGGAAAAGAATAAAAATACTCCGCACCGATAATGGGAAGGAATACACATCAAATGGTTTTGAAAATTATCTTAAAGAAAAAGGGATCATTCATCAGAAGACTGTGCCATATACTCCAGAACAAGGGGGGGTTTCTGAAAGGATGAATAGAACCATTATTGAAAAAGCCCGATGTATGCTACTGGATGCAGGTTTAGAGAGGAAGTTTTGGGGTGAAGCGGTAATGACAGCAATCTACTTAAAGAATAGATCACCTACAGCTGCATTAAATAACATAACTCCAGAAGAGGCCTGGTCAGGACGAAAGGTTGATCTTAGTCACCTTCGTGTTTTTGGATCAAAAGCATATGCTCCCACTCGTAAGCAGGGACGAAGAAAATGGGATTTGCGTGGAGAAGAGTACATTTTTGTAGGCTATGAGGAAAATTCTAAAGGCTATCGCCTCTTAGATTCTCTTGCTTCTGGCCGTGTTATAATTGCAACAGATGTACAGTTCTTGGAGAATGAGACTGTTTCTCAAGACTCTAATAGTGCAAATGTATCTGTCAGTACTATGATATTAAGTAGTCCTTCAGAAATTAGCCATGATACTGATGAAGTGAAGTCCAAGGCGGACTCCACTGATGATGATTTCTTTGGCTTTGAGGATGGGATTGGAGTTGCAGTTACTGAAGAGGATGAAGTAGCTGCCACAGGTGAGAACCAGGATGCAGCCACAGAGGAAAACCAGGTAGCGGCTCTGGAGGAGAACCAGTTAGCAGCCACAGATAACAACATACCAGCAGGCAACAGATATCCTCAACGAGAGCGAAGGCCTAAGATGTTTCCTGACTACATCTCCTACATGTGTTGTGAAAGTGAGCCTAGTAGTTTTGCCGAGGCTAGTGGAAGCGAAAATTGGCGCAAAGCCATAAATAGTGAGTTCAGTGCATTAAATAAAAATAAGGCATGGGAACTAGTTGAAAGGCCTAAAAATGTAAATGTAATTTCATCTAGATGGGTTTTTAGGGTTAAGGAAGGAGCAAATGGCTCTAAAACCTTTAAAGCAAGGCTAGTGGCTAGAGGGTTTGAGCAGATTAAGGGGGTAGACTATGATGATATCTATGATCCAGTTGCTAAAATGGCCTCGACCAGGTGCTTTCTTTCTGTATGTAACCATTTGGGCATGCATATTCACCATTTAGATGTTAACAGTGCTTTTTTGCACGGGGAACTTGGTGAGGAGGTAGTATATATGGAACCCCCTGAGGGACTGCGGGTAAAAGGGGACCATGTTTGTAAACTGAATAGGGCTATCTATGGACTGCATCAAGCTCCAAAAGTTTGGAATGAAAAATTGAATGACTGTCTAGTCAGCCTTGGTTTTTGTAGGTCCAAATCCGAACCCTGGTTGTACTTTAAAGATGTTAATAATGTCAAGGTATACTTACTAGTATATGTTGATGATATTTTGATTGGTAGCTCATCGTCAAAAATCATTAATGACTTAAAAACAACTTTAAAGAACAAGTTTTCTATTAAAGATTTAGGAGAATTAAAAGAGTTTTTGGGAATACAAGTTGAAAGAGACCTTCAGTCTAAAACTATGAAGTTATCCCAGAAAAATTTAATCCTTAGAGTTGCAAAAAGATTTGGGGTTGAAAATTGTAAGGCTGTGACAACGCCTATTGAGAAAAATTTAAAATTAGATAAATGTTCCCCTGTAGAGAGGACTAGCAAACCTTACCGTGAACTGGTTGGATGCTTAATGTATATTATGCTAGGATCCAGACCAGATATAAGTTTTTCAATTAGCTTTTTCAGTCAATTTCAAGACGCAGCTTCTGACCTACACTATAACTACTTGTTAAGAGTACTAAAAATGTTAATACCACCAAAGACTTTGAGCTCACATTTAGAGACAGTGATTGCATTCTTGAGGGTTCTTGCGACGCAGATTGGGCAAACAGTAATGATAGGAAATCCGTTTCTGGATTTTGTTGTAGAGTGTTTGGAAGCATGATATCATGGGCTTCCAGAAAACAGTCTGTCGTAGCACTATCTTCTACTGAGTCAGAGTACATTGCCTTGTGCAACTGTGCTGTTGAGCTATTGTGGCTCAGGTCCTTGCTGGGGGAATTAGGTTTTAACATGAAAGATCCCACAACTATTTATGAAGATAATATGGGATGTATAAAACTTTCAAACAATTTTTTGTGTCAGAAAAGGTGTAAACATATTTCATTAAAGTATCATTTTGTTAAAGATGAAATCCAAAAGGGAAACTTAGTTCTGAAATATATCAAATCTGAAAATCAGATTGCAGATCTATTCACGAAGGGCTTAGGTAAAAATATTTTTTCTAAGCTCGTTCAGATGTTATAATTTTTAAATAAGTTTTTTTCCTATGCTGTGATTTTTAAATTGTTTTTTGTAAGCTTGTTATTTTGTAAGTTTGTTATGTTTGTAAGTTTGTTATGTTTGTTGTATGTTTAATTGTACTCACTGGATTAAGGGGGAGTGTTGATTGGATAGTATTACATATATATATGTTATTAGTTATAAATATGTAATCCAGTGATCAAGGTAGCAGGGGATGCTAGATCCCCACCCTTATTGTATGTAAACAAAGAAAGCGTCAGTTTGGCTGAGAGACGCCTCTGTAGAACAGCGTGTCCACTAGTTTGTATCAAGCTAAGTTGAATAAAATGGTTCTTGTATAGGACAGATGTACTTTGTTTAACCTTAAACTTCAACACAAACAATGGATTAGAGAATCAAAGTAAGAAGAAATTAAATGGGATTCCATAAAATCTTATCAGAATTTTATTCAAAATTTAACTTTTATTGAAACAGATGTACAATCTACCTCAGTTAAGATCAATAAGTAACAGTTCTAATAATGTATTGATTGGTACCAAACATATAAGTTCTCATACAAACCCAATTAATAATAATAAAAGATGAAAATAAAACAAATAATCATCCTAAAAATAAAACTAATAATTACTTACATCAAAAATAAAATGAAATAACAATAAAATTAAGTGACAAAAATTAAAATACAAGAAATTATGATACATTCATACTATATGTACAATATAGATACACTTAGCCTGGGGAGCCCCTGAAATGAACCTATTCCCCCACTTATTGGGAGTCAAGGCTGGGTGTATCTCTTCAGGTGAAGAGATCCCTGCACTGCTCTCTCAGCTGCATCACTGGTAATATCCAGTGGAGGCTGAGAGGGAGCGCTATAGCCACAGATGTTTAGGACCTGAGTGGAGAAGCTGGTCATTACCAGGAATCCAACATAACATTATATCACAAAAGATCTTGGGACCATTTCTGTTTCAATTTTCTGGAATGGTTATAGGGTTGGTTGAAGCTAGATAGGGATTGAGCCAGAAGATTAGGATGATTGGATAGATTTTGATGAAATTTCAAGGATTTGGAAAGAATGAAATCAAGGACAAAGGGTATTTTTAGGTCATTATGTAGAGTTTTATCAGTAACATAATATGGTGCATTGACAATAATTCAGAGGACGTTGGATTGGAAAGATTGAATGCGTTTGATAATGGATTGTCTTGCTGCCCCCCACAGTTCAAGTCTGTCGGTCCAAATAGATTTTAAGATTGTTTTGTATATGGGGAGTTATTTTTATCACCTGAAAGATGATAATTCCTGTCTATTGGTCTGTAAAGTTGGCTGAATCTCCTACTGAGTTCTTGTCTTTTTAGTCTAGTTTGAGGATTCCAGGTCAGTCTTTTGTCAAGATTAAAGCCAAGGTAATGTACTGTGTCAGATATAGGTATAGGAATATTGTTGAAGTGGATGGGTGGACAGGGTTTGCAGGGAAGGGTAAAAGTATGTCTTCATTGACTGCATATGGCTTCATTAACTTATATTCTCCACTGATTGCACCAAACTTCAATCTGTCTTTGGTGGTTGAGGGAAGCAAGTTTAGGATCTAAATGGGATGACAGGATAGCAGTATTATCTGCAAATGTAGCTAAAAGGTATTTGGATTGGTATAAGGTTGGTATATCAGCAGTAAAGAAATTATATAGAAAAGGACCTAGGACAATACCTTTTGGCACACTGGCATCAATAGGATAACAGTTGGAGAACTCTGAGCCACAGCGGACTCGAAAGGAGCGATTTGAGAGATAGGATCATAAGACTAGGTATAGGGATTGGGGTAAATGGTTCATAAAGAGATTCATCTTCAACTTCTTGTAAAGATGTCCCTGGTTGCGGTTCTTGAGTATTTATAGAGCCTGGGTGTAGAAGGAGGCGTGGCCCACTTGGCTCGTCTCGTTTTAGGTATTTTGGACTCCAGGGACCGATTTCTCTTGTTGTTACTTGACATTACCGTGTGGTAATACCTCATAATGACATTTCAGGAAGAATAAATAAAAATAAAAATAATCAGTGGGAGCGACGCAAAAACTCCTATTGCTGTCAAGTGGGTACTCAAAGCAATAGGCAAAGTGGGAGGGAGCGTACTGAGAGTATGGTTGGGCGATAGTCGATAGTTAGCACTATAGATAGGCCGATACTATCTGTTGAGAACTATCGATTGCTATCGTTAGTTGCTTCCTTTTTTTCCAAAGCTATTCAATAAAGAATTTCACCTAATTTAATTAAATTCCATTATCTACTTCATATTTAAAATTTGCAGGTTTATAAATTATGAGATTTTATAAAGTACTAGCTGAAAGTACCCGTGCTCCGCTACGGTTTAAGTTGTCCTTAATTCTGATTATCATCAGGATTAAGGACAAATTAAATTAGTAAAGGTTAAGCTTAATGTTAAAAAATATTATTACTTAAATAAAGCTAAAGCACTCCATTCTTAGAATAATTTCAATAAATAAAGTTGATAATTTACAAAAGTTAATTTTTTTTTATTTGAATCAGTCCTCCAGTGAAGCTCGAGGCAGCACTACTATCTTACCCAGCTCTGATACCAGACCATCAGCTTTTCTTATGGCATCCTTCAAGTGAATATAGTCTTCACTTCTCATTTTTTTTCATATAAAGTTTAGTCTTTCTGTTTCTATTGCTGCGTAAATGTCAAGCATAAATTGGTTTGGGAGATTACGAAATTAAAATAAATAAGGTTCTTCACCTTCTTGATCCATCAAGATAAAAGCGCAAAGATCAGCTTCCGACACAGTTTTCTTAAGAGGTGTATAGGTGATTGGGTCACACTGTGGAGAACAGTGTGTCATTTTTCAAACACCTGGCCGACAATCGAGACAGTTAGCGGTAGGAGTATTGTAACGTCCTCAGTGAGCATTTTAAGGCTTTTTGTCAGCACTAAAAACTACCTGGAAAACTTGTAGATCTTTGGGAACAGACTCAACAGCAGGTCTGAAATCCTTGATATACTTGTTATGTTCATGAAGAATTCTGTAGTTGGCCTACCAATGCAGGATTGACATTTTGAAAGTAACCACAGCAAATGTCTCTTTCATGATTGTCATCACCAACAAAATTTATCTGAATAACAGACGGCTGGTGTTGTGTGTCAGGCATCAAACTTCATGTTCTGAGATATACCTGTCCTTGCACCTTAAATGTTGGCATGAAATGTTCCTCTTTTATCTCTTTTGCTTTAAACGACATGATTTGGAAACAAACATTCTATTTCCAAATATTATTTAGAAAATGCTCAGCCTCAGGATGTTGGTAAGTAAGGAGGTTGTGCAAGAGTTCACCTAGCTGTTAACCGTCGCGGCTTCGCCCGCAATAACATTTGGAATCCTGTTATAACATTAGGTATATAGGTTTGTCCTGTAGTGGAGTGTTGAAATTTAAAATCGGGTGCAAAATAAGACGGGGAGCTTTGATTTAAGGCAGGTCCCCTAAGCCTACTGCCATGTCTATCGCGAGTGTTTTTAACGCCTAAGCTTCCTCCTCGGCGCTAAAGGTCTGTGTGACCGTTGGCCTCCTGGATTTTTCTTTTCCATCTGTCTCTGTCCTTCGCTTCCACTTTCCAATTTCTTATTATTAATTTTACGGCATCTTTTGCTATTTCATCCTCCCATCTGCTTCCCGGTCTTCCCCTTTTTCTCTTTCCAGTCATTCTCATACTTAGCAGTTTCTTTGACATTCTATCAGCTGTCATTCTTCTGACCTGGTCAGACCATCTTAATCTCTTTACTTTAATGAAGTTTACAATATTTTCTCTTTTTTACATGGTGTCTATTTCTTTATTCGTTTTTATTTTCCATATTCTACGTACTTGTGTTGCACCGCATATTCGTCTTATAACATTTCTTTCAAAAACTTTCAGTTTCTGTACGTCATTTTGGGCTAAACACTAAGTTTCAGCTCCATATGTAACTACAGGTCTTATTAATGACTTATATAGTTTTAGTTTTTCTAGACAACAGTTTATACTTCAGTAACTTATAATTCGCATTTGTAGGCTCTATTTGTATGGGGAAGCCCCCAAAGACAAATAAAAAAATATCTATCTATATATTTAACTTATAATTCGCATAGTATGCTCGGTTTCTGGCCATAATTTTGATATCAATGTCACTGCTGATCTTATTTTCTATCTTATCTAAAACCGCATTGATATTCTCCTAGTATTTCCTCAGTATATTTCCTAAGCCTTCTTGCAATTATATTCGATAATAATTTATATAAAATTCCAAGCAGCGTTATCCCTCTCTAATTAGCACACTTACTTTTACAGCTTTTATTTTTTTTATTATTATTTTTTTTTTTAATGGGCACAATAGTCCTGTTTTCCAGTCATTCGGCATTATTTCATTCTTCCACATCTCCTTTATCAGTTCAAATATCAGACTACTCATTTTTTCATTGCTACTCTTAATTAGTTCTGCAACTATTCTGTCATCTCCAGGAGCTTTATTATTTTTCATCTCCTCAATAGCAAATTCAACATCTGGTTCATTCAGCAGTAGTTGTGGATAACAAAATAATCTTTCTTCCTCCGTGTTGTCCTCCCCCCTATCCAGGTTCACATTTAGTAGCTCCGAGAAGTGCTCAGTCCATCTGTTCATCACAGCCATTTACCCTCAAGAATCTCACCTGTTTTACTTCTAAATTCAGTCAATTTTGGTTGTTAGCGCTTCTTAAACCAGTTACCTCCATATAGAAGTTTCTATTAGTATTATCTTTATTCAAGTCTTGTCTTCCAACCGCCTATCAATCATCTTCTTCTTTTCCACTCTACACACTCTCTTTGCTTCTCTTTTCCTGGTCTGATAGTCATCACAATTCTGTCTTGTATTCCTCTGCAAAAGTTTTAATCTGGCTTCATTTTTAATTTTTATAACCTCCTCACATTTATCATCAAACCATTCATTTCTCACATGTCTCCCAATGCTACCTATGCCGCCCCGCAGATATTCTTCTTGATTATCTTCCATTTCCTTTCTATTAGGTCACTCGCTGTTTCAGCTCTCTCTGTCTCCACTAATCCTTCATCTTCACCCACCACAATTTTCTTATGCATTTTGTCCAGGTACTTTTTAAGTTCATCCTCTATTTTCAATTTTTGCGCATTCCATTTCGATCTTTTTATAGTTCCCGTTGTTTTCACATTTCCTATTCTTTGTCTAAACGCCTATGCACTTCTCGGTAAACTATATTTCTTGTCTTTCTCTCAGGCTGCAGAATGACTAAGCCACCAGAAGAACTGACTCTGGAGCATGCCACGTACAGTTGGCCATGTGCGAAACAGTCACTTCTCAGATCCACACCAACTACTTTTAAACTCTGCCCCTGAGCTTTGCTAATTGTCATGGCGTAGCAGACTCTAAAAGGAAACTGTAGAGTTTCCAGCGAGCTGTGCCACTTTGCTTAGAGATGTTACAAATGGCTGGTGCAGCGTGACTGAGGTTAAGAGGGAGCTTGAAGGCAGAATGCGCTGTTCTTCCACCATCCAGTAGGGTTGCTACGATACCCGAGGAGGCAACTGCGATGGCAATGTTCTGTTGACTTCTGAATGTACTCAGTAGGAGATTAATCAGAAAGGTTTTGCCAGTTCCGCCTGGTGCATCCAGAAAAAAGAGTTGACCACATTCTGAAATAACACTTCGAACTATTTCGTCATAGGCCAATCTCTGCTCGTTGTTCAATTTTGGAACATTATCAGCAACCATATTGGACAACTTAATTTTGTCGTAAGATAGTTCACTGACATATTCTCGGTGAACAACGACGGAATCTTGTTCTCGAGAAGGCGACGGAAGTCCAAAGCGTTGTAATTCTTGACCATACATTTTTAGTATCAAATCTTCAAGAAGCACCAGACACCTGTTGTAGATAAAGTCCATAACCAGGTTGACATCTCAGTGTGCATCATCCTCTAGCAAGCCAAGTACTTTACATGCCGCTTGAAATGTTGGTTGAACCACCTCTGCCACGGTTTTGAGGTCAGTAAAAGACCGAGGACCAGGGATTTTATGTAAAAGGAGGCAGAGATAGTAGCATTCGGCATTACCAGGGTGAACAGTGTAAACTCTGCCAAGGGTCTGATCTTTTTTCAAACCAGGGTGGCCTGGGACTGGTTTTCCTTGTTTCCTTCTACAGAACTTCTTACATTTCCAAACGAAATAGGATGGAACTTCACAATATAAAAGTGTTGAAGCAAATTCATCTGATCGGCATAGTTCAAAGAAAGCAAGAAGAGTTGTGTTTGGAGGGCTGTTAAACTGGTCACAAACGTCGTCTTCATTAAAGTAAATCCTCTGGCCGTTCTCGAGGTGGACGGCAAGATGCATGACCGAAGGATAGCGTTCATGTATAGGGAAGCAGAATATGCGCCAAGCCGCCTCCGAGCTGCTGATATAGCGTCCTGATTCATATCTCGCAACTTCAACATTGATATGAGCTGAGAAGGTGCGAGATAGGACGGGGTTATAGGGCACCACCCAGCTATTGTCAATTTTCACTCCCTTTTTAATAATAGAAAACCCACCCTCCGAAGTGGGCAGCCTACGATATTTCGGATACCCATCTTCCCCGGTTTGGGTTTCCTTGAGGAGTGGTCTGGGGTACTTCTTGGTGCATACTCCTTCCACCATGCTATACGAACTCCTGTTGAGAACTCCACATGGACCGTGGATCATGGTTGCCTTGACAATCTCATGGAGAGCAGGGTCAAGATTTGGGTCAGAAATCTCAGCACTGATCACCTTGTCAATGTCTTCAGGCCTTAGCTTTTCTTCCAGTCACAGAAGTATGTGAACGTGAGGTAATCCTCGCTTTTGCCATTCAATGGAATATATGTGGCACCTTGAAGGACCAAAGATATAACCCTTAGTAAGAAGTCTTATCATGTGCTTGACTTTCAAATGGAATACACGCGCTACTAAATCATGTCTATCATGAGGTTGTTGACCTTGTTTCAGGTGCTCGACTACTTCGGACCATTTTGGATTACAGGTGAATGTTATAAAAAGATCAGGACGTCCTAAATGGCGCACGTAAGTCATAGCATCCTGAGTGCGTTCATGCATATAGCGTGGGCCTCCAGTGAAAGTCGTCGGCAACACGACCATTTTACCAATATTTGACAAACGGCTGTCAGCTTTACTCATTGCGTCCTTCAAGTGCACATATTCCTCACTTCTCAAATTTTTCTGATTGATGCGAATCCAAAGTAGTCTCTCTGTCTCAATCTTTGCATACATATCAACCAGAAACTGATTGAGAAGATTGCGAAATAAAAAAATATAAGAATTATCACCCTTACGCTCAAATAATCTGAAGCTGTAAAAGTTAGCGGCAGACACAGACTTTTTCAAAGGTGTTTGAGTGCTGTTGTGCCGTTGAGGGATATTAATGCAGTAGCCATCTTCTCTACGGCAGAACATAAGCGGATATTGCAGAGCATCATACGCGCGATGTGTTTCACTTATACGAAGCAACCTGCTATCCCTGTCTTGGAATACAATATCCCTTTTCTCAAACTGCTGACCAACAATTAAAACCGCCACTTCCTTAGTGTGAGGGGCATTATAGCGGCCTCTGTGCTCACCAAGAGGTCTTTTGTCAGCTTTGATAACCACCTGGAAGTCTTTATGGCTATCAGGAACTGATTCCATTGCTGTTATAAAATCCAGAATGTATCTATTATGCTTGTGTAACAGATCCTGCAATTGGAGAACTATTTGAGGTTTAAAGTCAGGGAAGATGCCACATCGGATGTTTTTTTCAATATCTTCATCACCAACCAAGTAAATTTGTAGAAATTGAGGCTGCTGTTCAGGTAATGGTAATAAGCTCCCGATCCGATGGTATACCTGCCCTTGCACTTTAAAAGTTGGCATGAAATACCCTTCTTTTACTTCCTTTGCACCAAAAGATGTCATTTGAAAACAACTATTATACTTACGTATATTAGACAGGAAATGTTCTGATTCTGGGTGCTGATGGTTAAGGAGGCTGTGCAAGGGTTCAGGATACTGTTGGATAGGGGGAAGCTGTATTTTTCCATTACTGCAACACATTCCAGGAGATTCATCCTTCCATTTCTTGGCTTTGCAAAATGTAAAAACCACCTGCGAGCCAATATTCAATGTTTTGTTCGCAGAATAGTCAGTATGTGGATTATATTGAAAGCCGGACATTTTTAGTACTGTCCATGGAAGACTCTTGACTTGAGCTCTTCTAAAATTATGTGTAACTACAGCCTTTCTATTTACTTCTGGGTGGCTCTTTGTATATTTGGCCACTGCATCCCTATTGACTTCCGGATTGATTTGAAAATACTTCTTTATTGCCCTATGGTTTACTTCAGGATGTTCTTTCGTGTATTTCTTAATACCTTCAATTAACTGTTTTTTACGGATGTTATTAGTAAATCGTTTTCTACGTTTTGAACCTCTATTTGGTTTAGTTTGAGGCACTGACTCGAGAAGGATTTTTGCGGTAGAAGGAGAAGATGTTGATGAAGAAGACTGAATGAGAAGCGGGTTTTCAAATAGTAAAACTGTAGGCGTGAATGGCTCGTAAACATCTAAATGTCCATGCGTGATCTCTCCCGTAAACTTCAACCTTTTAACAGAAGCTGCAGAACCATACGTATTTCCAGTTCGGAGAACACGATTACAGTAGACCTCGAATTGGAAAGGATAAATCTCTGCCGCTACTTGCAATTCGAAAGATGTTCCGTATGTGTAGGGCATAGTCATAACAGATACATATTCAGCCTTGTTTAGGTAAGGCTGTCAATATCGTGTCATAGAATACACCTGTACGTACATGTGAGATGTTGCCATAAATTGCGTAAGATGGGGCAGAGAAGAGACAGGCACCATCTTCGGGAACTTTATAGACTTGGTGGGGAACTTGGGAGCCATCTACCTCTAACATTTCTACTTCAGCCATCGTAAAAGCAATCAATGAACAGCAAATACAAAAATAAAATAAAATAAGAACTTCTATTGAGTAATAAAAATAAATTAGAGCCAAAAAACTAAGTTGTGAGTACTGAAAAGAAAAATAATCAACTTGAGTTGTAATAAATTACTAACTTTAACAGTATTAAATCTAGAAAATAGCTACACTTGCAACTTCTTTAAATTCTTGAATTGTTCTTATTTGTATACATAATAAATAAATAAAACATACGGTTTATATTACGTCGTATGCCACCAATGTTCTGTTAGTTTAAATTAACACAGAAATTTATCTCCTTATTAAGAAAATAGATACACTGGGAACAGTATTACACTATGATTGTTAACCAAACACGTACTGCATATATAGGTAACCTCCTCATGTCCTAATCCAATTACCATATGTTCTTCTCAAAAAAGCTTATACAAAAGCCGTTTACTCGCAAACTATAATATATAGAGAAAAAGAGAATTGTACAGAAGTTGTAGATATTTTAATTTTACATATATGAAGATAATTATTTAAAGAAGGAAGTGTTGGACTTTCCCGTTACTGCAGCACATGTCAGGGCTCTTATCCTTCCATTTTACAGCATAACACAAATTTCGAATAGAACGTTGTCCAATATCGACTGTTCTGTCTTTTACATATTCCGTTTTTGGATCATACTGGCTGTAACCTTTCCATTGAACATCTTTCATCGTGTTTTGTTACAGCTACACGTTTAACATGAGGGTTATTTTCTGATAATTTTTTTGAAGACTTTCTATGGATTTCAGGATGGGTTTTCTTATACTTCTGTACAGCCCCCTTAAGTATGTTTGGGTGATCTCAGAATAAGTGTGTACAGGATATCTTTTAACTTCGAGTTGGCTCTCTTTATGTTTATTAACACTTTTCTGCTAATTTCAGGATGATATGTCATATATTTCTTAACAGCTTCCCTGTTGACCTTTAAATGTGCTTGAATATATTTTGCAGCCGAGTTCGTTAGTTGTTTGTTGCGAACTGAATCTGTGAATCATTTCCTACGTTGTTTACTTTTAGATTGATGAGTTTACTTCAATGTTGCAATAGACTCATCCGAACTGAGAAAAAAGTAGATTCTAGGTTCAAGGAATTCAGAAAGGCTTGGTATAACTTTTCCAGATTCGAGAAATACAACTTCGGCTTGGTAGAGAAAAGCCGATTTGAAATGGGCTAATTACAGTTCAGAACAATTATCTTGTGACCGGAAAGCTGAAGGAAGAGTAGTTGGGGACGAAGCTACTGGTGAAGCAAGGTTGGTGCTCGTAAGGAATATGTACATCGAACTGGCCTTACATGTCATCACTAGAGAACATAAGTCTTTTAATAGCTTCTCGTCACGAAACAACTCAAACTTGTAAGGGTATACCTTTGTAGCCAAAATGAGTTCACAGGAAGTACCATGTTATAAGATTTCGATATCGATCGTATTTTTGTTTGTTTACAACTATAAGGAACTTAATTTGTGGTCAAGGTGTGCGGATTAAGCATCTAACCTTTTTTTTAACTTAGCTTATTTCCTTATACCATATGACAATTAATCTATTGTTATTCACCCAATAAAAATTGTAATCGCATTTTTCGCGAATTAGCCGCGGTCCAGGCCGATTTTTTAAAATCCCTTTCTTAGCGAGCACCTACGGCCCGAGAGGAAGCCATATACGAAATTTCATTCCAATCCGTTCGGTGGTTTTTGAGATTTCATGTTAGGTGAGTGAGTGGTATTTGACAAATATGTAATAGATTTACAATTTACATTATTACAATAATAATGAACAAATCAGTGGACACTATCGATTGTGACCATCGATAGGCGTGACCTATCAATATATCGATAGTAAATATCGACTATCGCCCAACCCTACGTACTGATGACTGCTTCAAGTTGGCCGTTAATACATCTTGGCACAGCTATGTTTTACGCTATTTTATTCACTGGCTAGTAAATAAGAAAGTAATCACAGTGATAACTAGTCCAATACTTCATGAAACTTATTTACTGTAGAAATATAACAATTTACACCGTACATCACGGTTAAATCACATTACAATAATGATGAAAGAAAAAGACGATGCAAAAGCAACGATTACTATCAGGCGCAGGCGCAGAACTTGATTTATAATTAAAAAATAAATAAATAAATCATTCGAATTTAAGTGGTATAAATTAGAAAATACAAGAAAACTATAAAACATTAAGATACCCAAAAAAGTCAGTTGAATATCCATATGGCTTTGCAATGACAGGGAAGATTGCTAAGACACCAAAAGTTGTGAGTGAACTGAGGCAAACAGCTAGTCCCATACCAATTCCTTTTATCGACATAGGCATTAGCTCTGCCGTCATTGTCCAGACCAAGGCGCCCATTCCTGCAAAAAATAAACAATCTATGATTAATTTCTTTATTATATGTTGATAGAAATAAGATTTCTCACCACAATGCTCTGATGGCACTTTTGTAGAGATGGGCCGACTTTGACTTCGGTCGCCACTCGGTCAAGCCGTAATAATAAAAGTAATAAATAGCCAGATAATTGGCTACTAATTGGGGTAATAAAACTGGTATGAATTTTTGCTTCCGGTGAAATTCGGGTTATATCGGCAATGTTTGAGGCAGTTCGTTTACAGCTTTATAGCCGTCAGTACATGTAGGTACAGGTATTTGTATTATCTTGTATTTTTGTGTAAATTGATACGTATGTAAATTGCTAAAATAGCTGTTTCTTTTTCATGTTTCAATCTTTTTATTACATTTCAATTTGCAATATTTTTTTTTTTATGACTCAAAACCAAAACTGTATTTAAAAAAAAAGAAAGAAAAAAAAGTAGGTTGCGTAAGTTTTTTATTCAATATTTAAGAACTTATCGAATTAATTTTTAATCCTTTTCATGATTTTTCTCAAAGTTCAATAATTTATTACATAAAAAATAGAGCTCCTATTCCTGGAATAAATAACCAACTGTAAAGATGAATTCAAAATAAAAATTATAATCAATAAAGATTATATCATACAATCTACTGAAGCAAATCTGAAGGTATCTGCGTACCTAGGCAGATGTAGGGAGCCAATAAGTGTGACTTGGGGGTCAGTAAAAACGGTAGAATCGAAAGCCTCGCACAACCCTGAATTCCTGTTTCTGACATTATTTAAATAATAAAAAAAGTCTACAAGAAGGACGCCCCCATATGCTTTCAACACGAAAAACACAGAAGCTTGAATATCGCCATTATATATGTTTACAACAAAGCTTAATTTTTGTCGAGTGTCAAATCGTACATATAAACAATTGGAACGGGGATATTTTTAAATAAATTAAAAGTATAAAAATGATCATTGGCTTGTGATCTTTTCTTATTTCACAGTGTTAGTCCACAGAAATATTTTCACTAATGCAGAAAACTGATAACTTGATGGAATGTCTTACTTACCAATGCAGTGAGAAAAAGTATTGAATACTGAAAGAACGATAGCTAGATAGCTGTGCCTATAGAGGTCAACACCAGATTCTATTGCATAGAAATAAATTCCTAGGAATACCTGAAAGGTAATTACATCTAATTTTAGAAATGATAGCAGTGAATATTAGTAACTATTATTTATTACAAAATAAGTAATTATCCTAGTTAGTAAAAACTCACATTTAGTCTTAGCCCCTTACGTTTACCCTTTAATCTCCTGGATCTACAGTTCCTAGATCTCTAGTGTAACCAAATGATAGTAGCTTTGCGTTTTGGGTTTTAAAATGGAACATGTTTTACCGATGACCTAGTTGGTCAAAAGCGATACTTTTTTGAGGAACGAGAAGGCGTTAAGGGTAGTTTGACACGCTCTCAGTTGCTGTCGCTCGGATCGAAAATTTGTTAAAAGTTAACTTACCAGAAATTAAATGGAATATATTTTTTGTTATATAGGATTGGTCGCTAGTGCCTATCGAATTGGAGCTATATTGGTTGCATGGAAGAAAGTCACTTTTTAAACCCCTGTTTTTTTTTCAACTTTGTATATTTCGTATAACTATTACTTTTTAATAATTTAAAATCATATAAGTAAGCAGAAAAGAAGGTCAGCAGGATTCTCCTATAGAAAACTGATGGTCAATGGGGCAATCCCTAAATCATGTTCCATGTCATTCTTTCCTTAACCGACAGGCTAAAGGGGGCTAGTTTTTCGCCTATAAATTTTTTGTTTTTGTAGTGCAACAGTTTTAGCTATTCTGTGTAGATATTTGCTGACAAGCTCTTCATGTATTATTAAATGTTAAAGTTTATTATTTATTTTGATACCATTTCAATTGGATGTTAGGTTGAAAAAGTCGGTCATAGTCACACAAACCGGTACCGATTTAGTTACCTAATCTGGAATCTTTATATAGAAGATTAATAAGCAAATATAAAAACTTTATTAAAAAAATATATATTTCTTCTTTGAGCAACGTTTCTTGGCTAAGCTCGTGCAACTCCTATTCACTAGAAATCCTGACCATACTATGTCCACCGATTGACACCCAAAACCTAACAACTCTGTCAGACTATAAAACTTCCATTTTCAACTCCCTTACCATCAAAAAATTAATGTTGCCAAGATTCTCATCCATCGCTGCTTCTTCCTATCTTACTCTCAATATCACACGACTACCATACTACGAATCAAACAGATTCTCCAGTCCAACAGTTTCCCACTAAACACTATACTCCTTTCAAATTACTTCTATGATCCGACCGCCAACCTCCCTTCCTCAAATTCTCCCAGAAATCGACCCATTTATTCTGCTACAGTTCCCTACCTTATATCCCCTTTCTCTCTGATAACTTTAAAATATCTCTTAGCTCTACCTTACATACGCCAGGACCTCAAATTACAAAATAAACTTAATAAAACCAACCTAAAAGATCTCATTACTCTCTAACTTAAATCCAATATAGTTTACCACACACATTGTTCTACTTATAATTACCAATATTTATAGACTGGTAAAACTAAAAATCACCTGCGAACCCGCATCCCCCAAAACAACACTTTCAGGATGAACCAGATTTCAGAAAGGATTAGGTCTGGACGGTAATCCACAAGAATAATTACTGACCAGCAGCACGAGACATAACTACCAGGAAAGAACCGACCGAGAAGGCATGAACTCCTGCAGCACCGTGGGGTTAGTGAATGTAAGCAGTAAAAATTGAATATATACAGAAACAAGTAAAAACTTACACATGACAATGCGGACCCGAATCCAGAAATGATATAAGCGGTTTTCATTCCAACTATCTTGTTAATGAAAAATATCGGGAGAAATGAAAATACAATAGCGCATATAACGTTTATAACGCCAATATAGTTTGCTGGATAACTGAGTTCAAAGCTGGAGTAGATAGTCTGGGCATAGGCACCTTGTGCTCCCATTCCGGAAAAATGTGTCATTGCTGTCAAAAATATACCAAGTCCTATTGCCTTGAAGGCGGCTGGGTGTTTCAACCCTTTCAGCCAGCCGAGGGTATTTTCTTTTCTTTTAAATACTGTTTCCTGAAACAGTCAGATAAAATATTAATTCCCACAAATTAAAAAAATTGTTGAACATTATAAATGTAATATTTATAAATAAATTGTGATTTACCTTTGAGTATTTACTTTTATGCAATAAATATTTTTAAAAATAATTGGAAGATATATTATTTTTTCATTAGCCTAAGTTGGATTAGCTATTTGTATTCCTTTTAATAAAGGGAATTTAAAATTACACACATGAAAAATAGTTTTACCTAGTACTCTGTGTTTCCTCTATGGGCTCTAATTAGGGCCTGGACTCTTACTGGCATCCGTAAACTAATGTGGTCTTTGTCTTCTTGTCGAAGATTCCGCCATTCTTGAATCGCTGCTTCGCTCAGTTCTGGGAAAGTGGTAGGGACGTTGTTAGCGTCCGGAAGTGTCGAGGACAGACCACGTAGTGTTAGGCAACGCTGTACCACAAGACACCAGGACCGTTATATAGGGCTAACAGCCAGAAGACAGCCCTTTTCCACTGCAGGTGACTACCGTCGACAGCCTCAGAGGGCTACAGTCACTACTGTAAGTGACCAAACCGTCCGAAATCCTCTCGACGAAATTGACCTCCGAGCAAGAAGACCCTTACACCGCCCACTAATGAGTAAGAACCATCGTCAGCTACGACTTCAGGGGCAAGGGCTTACGAAGAGTGGCTGTTGCCTCAGTGGAGGAATTGTCTCTTTTCTGATGAAACCAGACTTGCCCTGGTCCTTCACAATAACCGATTAAGGATCTGGAGGGTCCAGAAAGTCCCAAACACTCTGAGAACTGAGGGAAGCAGCGATTCAAGAATGGCGGAGTCTTCCACAAGAAGACATAGACCACATTATTTTACGGATGCTAGTACGAGTCCAGGCTCTAATTAGAGGCCAGGGAGGAAACACAGAGTACTGGGTAAACGATAAATGCTTGTTAAGCAATTTTCTAACCATGTCACATTTTACTCTTTTCTTTATTTTTAGTATTTTATTACTTTTTTGTAATTTTAAAAGGTTTTTTTCTATTTTTAATTATAATGCTTTTTATCAGTATTAGTTGCACTTTCACTCCCTAAAAATATTCCTCCTAAATATTCAAGCGAAATTAAAAAAATCGGGGGATGCAAAACTTTTTTTGATGTGTGTATATATCACTATATAAAAACCCACTCTAATTTCTTCCAGTTCCTCTTCCAATCTTTCTCGAGTCCTATACACCCTCAACTTTTGTAGTGCGATTTCCGCCTCTTTCCTTTTGCCTTTACTGATGTGGTAGTAAGGAGATTCCGGGACAAAGAAGAACACTAAGCCAGACAGGGCAACCATTCCCAGTCCATAAATGGATATTGTCAGGTAAGTGACGTAAGGTCCTACCCAGAACATAATGAGAGCTCCAATTGCAACCATCACGCCGCTTGACGCTCCAACGGGACCTCGGTTTTCAGCCTGGGAAAAATAACAGTAATTAATAATGATTTTTTTTTCTATTCATAGAGGCTTATTTGATATATTTATAATGTATTCTTAATCTTATGATGAATTTACCTATCAGTGCAACTTGTTGTGAGGTTTTACGGAAAGATGGTTTATATGAGTTGTAGAATATTAAATATAATATATAGTATA
Source organism: Euschistus heros (assembly GCA_003667255.2). Taxonomy (NCBI): domain Eukaryota; kingdom Metazoa; phylum Arthropoda; class Insecta; order Hemiptera; family Pentatomidae; genus Euschistus; species Euschistus heros. The sequence goes on along the minus strand of RCWM02000181.1, from coordinate 783,686 downwards.
TTTATATATCCTGAATCATCGTAAGGTTACGAGGCAAAGATGAAAAAAATTAAATGAAGGCATCCTAATGGATTTATATTAATAAATTCAATAAGTTGAAGAAAATAATATAAAAATATGTTAAAGATTTAGTCCAACTCAGCCAAGAAGGATGCCTTTGTAGCCCTGAAAAGAGCTTCTGCAAGAGTTGGTTATTTATAAACGAAAACGAAAGTATATGCAGACCTACACAAGGGAGGAGAACCTCTGAGAAGCATATTTGGACTTAACAGGCATTAATTTTGAATTTGTCTCTGAATTAGAACACCATGTGAATATAAATAATGATGCGGACGCAGAGAGCCAAAGATATATTCGCCAGTAAAACCAATTTAGCTTTAAAAGCCATCTCTCGCGAAACGAAGCTCCGCATATACTGTAACTAAACCAGTGTTGAATTATAAATTGGATTGTTGTATGATATCAAGAGTCCAAGAAACAGCCATTTTTCGTGTTTTAAGGATAATATAGGATCTGATAGTAAGCAGTATACAGAAGTGGGGAATAGAACTGAATTATAATGAGCAGTTGGAGATACATAGTAGACTCATCAAAGATACAAAGAAAAATGCATACTTTTTATAAAATTAAAAAATATTCGATCCTATTCCAACATACAGAGAATATAATGATATAAAAATAAAATGAATTGAAAAACTAATGTGTTTAATCTGAAAACAAATATGTGATCTTCCCTTAGAAAAATAAATAATATCTATACAGATTTTCAAAACGTAGATATGTATTGCAATTCTACATTCACTTGTGGAAGATCAACTGCTGCGGATGGTGATTCAAGAGTCTTCTCTGCTGCACAAATATCCCTATTCAATCATGAGTAGTTTTTAAAAAAAATAATGAGATGGAGTCATATATAAATGAGATAAAAATTTGTTTATGTAAGTTAATCACATAAACTTGTAAACCCTAACATTTCCCAAATCCTCCGAAACCAGTTAAATTCTCCCACAAAGCCACCTTCACCATTAGCAAGTAAACAATTAAAATTTTTTATTATCAATACCAAAAATCTAAATTACTTTTTAAGTAGGTTACATATCCCATCTATATTGTCGGGCCCTGTGCTTTGGGCGAAGGTTTCTGATTGCCGTTTATGGAAGCTCGATTCCCACCTGGTTGGTTGATATTTATTTTGTGTTGGGCCCGTGGAATTAATCTTTGTCTAATCAGGATTGACACTTCTATATCATCATGCATGCCTAAAGTAATTTCAGTCTTCCTATTATGGCTAGAATAGGAAACCAACCTCCATCAGTCGGATTACACAGAATGTATGCCCAAACAATATAATCATAGTTATTGTCTCTTGTTTTAACAGAACCCTAGTCAGCCTCATTAATTTCAAAACTTCCTCAGTAACCTTCGTAATATAGTGTTAATATGTAAGTAGTTTTGCTAATATTAATAAAAAAAAATATAGCATACATACTAGTGCTGCCTCAGCTACATAAACAGGTATTCCACTCATGGCGCCTCCAATCCCTAATCCCCCGATAATTCTAGCAATATAGATGACATAAACGTTTTGGGATATCAACATTAAGGCCCAGGACACAAGATAACAGAACCACACGATGTAAAGAGTTCCTTTCCTGCCGATAGTGTCCAAGCCGAGGGTGGCAATGAATGGTCCCGGAGCTGCTCCGAAGGAATAAAGTGATGTCACCAGGCCTTTTTCGTAATCTGTTAAGTCGAGCTTAGGTAGTATTGGAGACGACCATCCTGTCACCGCTCCAGTGGAAAGGTGTAATGTACTCGCTGCAAAAGACACAATAAGTGAAATAAGTACAAATGAACGAGCTTCTTTGCGGTTATATATTTAGTATAGTTTTAGTTAATTTTATTGGATAGGTTTTAGTTATTTAGGAAATATAGAAGAACGAGTTGGCATGAAAATAACATATGAAATGTTTCTGCATTATTTTATGTTTTCAGAATTTATAAGATAGCCTTATAAAAAGGCTATAGATAAGATACGAACAATGTGTAACTATACAAATATATATTTACAAAAAATACTAAGCCCCTCCAGGGGTTCACTCACACACAAAATGCCTTGCTATTTGAAGCAGTAACATCGATGTACTTCATTTAGTCGCCAAGTCATACTGGCATATGACCTAATGAAATAGCTGATAAAGCAGAAAAAGAAGCTCTATCCCTGCACGAAATTGCACAAATTTGAATTTTGAACTTAATTGCACAAATTATACTTTTTGAGCTTAATTGCACGAATTCGGGTTTTACTGCACAAAATTGCACAATTGAACCATATTCATCTAATTTTATTCACTTAACTATTTATTTTTTGAAAATTTTACTTACGATTATTAGGCAACATTAATAACATTTATTTATATTGAATAGGTTAATTAGTTTTAAATTCAAAGTAAAAAGTCGCTTAAATCAAATGTATTTGTGACCTACTACTTTTAAATGATCGTATGAATTAGGAGCTTTGAGGATTTAGGCAAACATTGAGGACCGACGTACTTCCTAGAACTAAGACGGCTCCTCAGAATATTTTACTTCCTTCTTCCCATTGTAATCCCCACTTCTGGCCAGTTGTTGACAAGATTTTAAACTATCAACTTTGGAAATGCCAAAACGGCCGCGAGTGTTTCTACAAAATTGAAACAATGGACAAATGAATACCCAGAGCTGATATTTGATGGATAGGTGGTGGTTAGTTTTTACAGTGTGAAAACAATAGGCCACGACAGGAAATCGCAAATAGACGCACATTCCAAATAATTATTTTTTTTATTAATTTATAAAAAATGATTTTGGCCTATGTTAAGCATTAGTAGGTGCTAATATTCCTTTATTCAAACTTCGGTCACCATCTTTCCGAACATTATTAACAACTTACACTCAGAAAATAATACCGGACGAAAGTAATCTGAGAAAAGACTATTTAAAAGTTGTTTTAACTCGACAATTGTGAAAATTCTAGGAAAAATTGGAGACCACTACGCCCTGGTCAAAGAAACTACCAACGAAAGAGGCCCTTATATTTGTAATATTTTAATCGTTGTTCTTCATCCGATTTTTTTCATCTCCTTTTTTACCCAAATTTTAAAGTATTTTAGATTGAATTAACACAAAAACGGGGTCACCTGTGGTGTAGTGGTTAGCATAGCAACCTACTAAACCCAAGATCGCGGGTTCGCAGCCCGGCAGATGACCTTAGGATTTTTTAAAGGGAGTAAAAAATCCTTAGCTATGCCGTCCTTCGGAAGGGACGTAAAATGGGGGTCCCGAGCCTGTGCGATGTCAGGTACTCGTTAAAGATCCCTATTCTAATTATACCTGGATAGGCAAAATTTAGGACTCCCACCGTAGCATCGTCCGATTAGCCATAGCAGCATAAAGTGACGTTAAACGAAATAAACAAACAAACAAACACAAAAACGAAACGTTTGTCGAAATGTCCTTAAGTTTATTCAAGGCTGATTAAGTTTTGCATATTTGTGTAAATAAATGGATTTAAAAGTTTTTAAATTCACGTTTTGAGTTTTTTACTGAACGATTTTGCATATTTTGAGTTTTTAACTGCACGATTTTGCATGTTTTGAGATTTTTACTGCACATTTTTTGATTTTTTACTGCACAAAAATCCGGTCTCTATTTATGATGATAGCACGATTAATAATTGAACACACAAGGCATACATACCTTTACCTAATAACCAAAGAAGTTCCTCCCATAAGTAAAATGTGTAACAGTCGTTTTTCAGCATTCCACACTAAAATTTGAATAAATCGGGAATACCTCCAAGAAGCGCTAGGAAAATATGATTATTTTTTTTTTTATTAAAGTCATAATCTTCGTGTACGAAGAAGAACTCTTTCATAAATATATATATATATTATATTTTAATTAGGAAATTTATTTATTAAAATTAAACGAGCGTTGATGACCATAATATTTAACGCTAAAAAAAAAAAAAAATCAATCAATCAAACATACTACTATTTGCAGGTTACGCAAATCAATTGCAAACTACCACCATTTTCTCAATAACCTCACTCTCAGCAATAATAATTCCACCCTTCAGCCACCTTAGCTTAGATCATAAACGTTTCCTTTACTTTTACCTAGGCTTTTGCTTTTAAAGCCTATTCTTATATCTTAACTATGAACACGAAAAAAAAAATTCTATAGAAAAGATTGAAAATGATCATAAAACAAAAACTAAATTCATACAGAGTTGTTCAAATTATTGATCGGATATCTCAGCGGTATAGGAAGTGACAGGTTTAGAGAATGGATAAACTGGGATTTAGTTGCTAGGAAGGTCATTTGACTATGACTGTTATGTGCATTACGCTGAGATCAAAATGACTGTGTTTACTGGAACTTTCTGATTTCTGTTTGGTTAATTGGTGGATATTGTAGGAAGATGACTGCGAAGAAAAAATATCATGAAGAAAAATAAAAGAATCACGGAAGTATTGACGACGGAAGAGAAAACCAAATTAAATTTATATGGTGCAGTGATTGATAGGGGTTCCCTAATTTAGTTCAAGGGGGAACTTCTTGGTTAAGAAAATATGATTAATAAAACTAATAGTTGTTATAAAATAACAGCTCAAGTGGTTCAGCCATGTATGTCGCATAGATGAAAAAAGTAATAGAAGCCCGCTTGCTTGCTAAAAGACCCCGAGAACACTCAAGAATTATATATGAAGACCATAGCCGAAGAATAGGAGCAAGTACAGGATAAACTCTCGCTCAAATAAAGACAATCTGTCAGTTGGATTGACTATTATACTTGAAATGGTAGAAAGAAGGAGAAGATGACTTAAAAATTGATAAATTAGTTATAGAAAGAAATGTTAAGATGGATAGAGAAGATGATATAAGGATAAGGTGTATCTAACAATGAGAAGTACGCAATTTTTCCAAGAAGGGTTTGCTCTTAAACAATGTCGGAAGAGTCGTCACAGAAGTATAAAAGTTCTAGGAACAAGAATGTTGGTGGAATTAGAAATTACTGATAGGGATTTGAGTTAAACATTAGAGGCCAATATATTGTTTTTTGCATTTGATTTTAATAATTGAGGAGTGGTCCAAGAGCATTAGATTCTGGAACTTGGCATTGGTTTGCACTGAATGAACTCTGTAGGATAAATGTAATTCCAAAGAAAATTACAAAAAGCGTGAAAAATTAAGTCATTCAATTGAAAGATAAAGCTATCAGAGAAGAAAGCATTCTTCTTATTGAGGATAAAGGATGACCTATTATCTTAAACCTTTATGGAAATAAGGTCTTTTTATAAGTTTATTATTAATAAATTTATTGCTCAGAAATGCCAAAGCAAATCAGGTCTTACAAGAGGTACGCATTATGGTATATAAGGATCAAAACGATTACGATTGATGAATTAATAGCCACTTATGTTGGAATTATTTTATTTGAAAACTAGAAGAAAATAATCTAAAATTAAATATTTATGAATTCTTAGAAATAATAAAATAGTCCAAAACCAATCCAGACTTTTGTTTAAATGACCAGATAAATATTTCCTATAGTTTAAATAATAACAATTTTAAATTTGTTTCCAATATGAACGGAAAAACCAAAACAGTTATTGAAATAACTCTGGCCGTTTTGCCTCCTTGTGTGGTTGCCAATATGTTTGATTTCTTGTCTTACATTTTTAAAAACGCTAATATATATGATCTATGTAAACAAATTTATTCCCTGCCCACTGGCCGATCTCTTTCTCTGGATAAAACTTAAGGACGTCTTCTAGAAAGCACTTTCGTCAAGCGACTTGTTCAACTGATCCTTGTATGGTGATCCGGCGATGAAGCTGGACCCAGCTCCTTTGGGCCCACGAGTAGTGGTCCTCTTCTTAATGCTGGGAACAGGAGATAAGTCGAACGGAGATGCACTTGAAGCTCCACGGAAATGGGGGCCCATATTTAAACAAACCCAACCTAAGATAGATGGCTACTCACACATATTACCTAAAAGCGTGGGTGAATAAAGGTGTGTATCAAAAAGTAGCCTAAGATCTCCGCTTTCCAGATATCACTGTGAAATAAGTTTTAACTAAACGTATAAAGATGGAAAAAAAAATTTCACAAACTTATCAAGAGTTTGCAGCCCAGAATAAACAACAATATGCACAATGACTCACGCTGCATCCACACTACTATTTGAAAGAATGGTTCCAACTGCTCACTGCTATCTTATATTAGCAAATGGCTCCATCGACAGTCCTTGCCACCAGTCTTCATTGGTTCCCATAGCCACTAGGGAGGGTTGTTCATATTTACTCCTGTATCCATTTTTACACCTGTTCCTCTATCCTTAAGGACGGAAATTAATGTGTCGGGAAGGAGAGTGGCCAAGGAAAAAAAAAGTCAGATCCTAAACTGGATAAATTCCTTCACTGGCTATTAGGAGTACTGGGAGGCTACATAGGATACTGGTTTCAGATTTGCCAGGATCTGACAATTTCATGCATATCCTAGAAAATAATACGGTGTCGGTGCTCTGTTTAAAAATGATTTATGAGACTGAATTTTAACTCAATTATCCGCAAAACCATTTTAACATGACTATAGATGTTTTAAAAATTTTTATGTTTTAGAAGTGATGATAAATGTTCAACATTCGAAACTAGATTTTAGATATAATGATTCGAATAGAAGTAGCAATTAACTCATCAATTCTAAACCTAGTTTTATTCATTATTTTATACGTTCCTCAAAAAATATATCAAAGAGTATTGTACAGATTAACTGCATTGCTTAAAGCTACTCATAAGTGGCTGACGAAGTGTCTACCTGATATCTACATTATACATTTCGCAATCGTATTTCCTGTGATATAGATTATAAGTGAACTCGTTTACATGGAATATTTATAAAACAAATTTTTAATTTATTATTTCCAACATAGCTTTTTGTTAAAATCTTCTAAACAAAATTAGTGTACAAACAATGCTTATAAAAGTATCCGAGAAAGCTTGGTCTTAGTGATGACATATAGTACAGTATAAGAGATTCACGTAATAGTATTTTTAGAAAGATATAGATTATTAGAATAAAAAATTTCTCTGGTGGAGAGAAGAACAATGACTGAGGGAGAGTCATCGTTCGTCTCCTCAAGGCAGGTCGAAACGTTGACATGTATTAATTCATGTATTTCTACTTAGACGTGGTGTTCCTCATTGACTGCATCCCTGATCATCTTCTCGAAAATATTTCTCCGTTTACATCTAATGGTATCGCAACCAAAACATCATTTTTAGTCCATTTTAACCAAACAAAGATCACTTTATGTGATTTATCACTTGGCAATTACAATTTTTTTTAAGTCACAGGTCGTTATTTTCATTGTTATTGAAAAAAAAAGACGAACAGCTAGTAGCAGTGAGAGTCTCTTCTTTACAGAACTTATATAATATATACAATACCATATATATAATATATACAGTATACATATGTAACTCATTATCTATATTTTAAATTATTATTATTTAAATTTGAACTGAAATCTTTTTGAAGTGCTTTTGTTTATAGAAAATCCATGATTTTAGTTATGTATACTAACAGATTTCTTTGATATTTTGGTTAGAAGTTTAGGATGCTACTTTTGTTGATATAATAAGTAAAATAAGAGGATAGACAAACTTAACATAGTTAAAAAAAACTCTTTCTCAAGAAGAGAATTTTTGTCAATTTTTCAAATTGGAATCATCAAGTTACCACACTTATTGTAGCGGTTTCGACAGGTGTGTGTAAAAGAAATATATTGGAAAAAAATCCATAATCTCCAATACAGGTCTTTTCGAACTTTTTCCCACTTCCTCAGATTTGTAGCTTACGTTAGATATTAGAAATGGGCCAAGTATGACTTTGGTCGATTGGTTACAAGCCGACTTGTCGATTGGAAAACTATTATTATATCAGTTGGATTTTCGGTATCTGGCAATGTTTGTGTTACTTTGTATACAGCGAACATACAGTTAGTTTCCTTTTCAGTGAGTGACAGTTCTCCACAGCTGGATAAACACATATAACAACAACAACAACAATGGCGCTACGGTCCATGCAGAAGCATGGCCTCATCCACGATTTCCCTCCATTTATTTCGGTCACCAGCCGCTCTCCTCCAATACCTCACACTAAGGGTCTTTATGTCCGCTTCAACGTCTTCCCTCCAACGCAATCTAGGCCTTCTTCTCCCTCTCTTCCCTCCTTAAAATTGGATGTTTTCTCTCTTCTTCCATTAATTTCTTATACGACAATATGGCGAGAAACCCAAGTGAAATTAATAAAACTGACTTATTAACGGTACAAAAGGGAGCGAATTGAATAAAAACGCTGTTTGCGAACAAAGGTTGTTTTAAAACTTTTATCAATTAGCAAATTACATTTGTGTCCATTACTTCCTCCCACCCTATAAAATGCTTTTATTTTCCATTTAACATAATGCTATCGAGATTTTAAAAAAAATGCTAACTCCATAGAAGATTAAGGTAACGCCAACGAACAGCTGCTTCACCTTTGCTTGGCCTAGAATAACATTTTATCCATTGCTATCTTCTTCCGATTTATTTCGATGTTTTAGTCGCTACATTTCCATAGGGGAAGTCATTCTTCTTCATTTAAACACAAACTCTAAATCAATGTTCAGACTAATGTTAACTAATGTTAACCGTTACTCCTTCTCATTTTAAAATAAGAAGATAACCATGTGAATCATGTGTAAATAAAAAAATATAATAGAAAACACTAAATAAATGTTGAATTAATATTATTTTATATAGTAATTAAGGTTTGACATAACACTAAATCCGATGTAATATTAACATCTGATAAACTTTCTCATTCTAGGGAAGTGCAAATAACAAATTATATATAAATAAAACGCAAAATCCATGTTGAAAGTTATTTTGCTAAGTTTTGCTATATTTTCTCATATTAGAGAAGTAGAAATATGAAAGTATGAAACTTCTGATGAACTCATATATATATATATATATATATATATATGTGTGTGTGTGTGTGTGTGTGTGTGTGTGTGTGTGTGTGTGTGTGTGTGTGTATTTTTTTGGATAGAAGTGTTGGATTGAATTAATTTTGCAATCTGTCTTTTCTCAGGGAAATAAGTATTACGGTTGACAAAATATCAATTCACACAATATTTATAATGAAAATTTCTCAAATAAGGAAAGTGGAAATAAAAGAATATAAATATATAAAATACAAAATCCATTTTAAAACTGATGTTAATATCTGTTACGCCTTGATACATTTGAGAAAATGAAATAAAAAAATATAAATATAGAAAACTCTAAATAATGCAATCCACGTTGAAACTATAGTAATGGATGTTACAGGGAAGATCTATTAATATGTATGAAACTCGAATTGAAGCATTTGAATCGATGTGGAACAGCGTTTCGAGTTTAACCGATTTGTTAGAGCAGTGTTTCGATGTCGATATAATAAATATATACTTTAAAAAAATTAAAAATAATTAACGCATTATTTAGGGATTAATAATCTCACTACAACGAAATAAAATTAGCTACTACTTTTTAGTCATTTTAATGAGACAAGACATATTTTAATTTATGATACTCGAAACAATTCGAGTATCATAAATTTATACAAAAAAAAAATGATTGAAGTTATATCAGAGGGGAAAATAATCTTTTTGGAACCATCAGAATCTTTTTTGAAAGAAACACTAAACTCATTTTTTAATTCAGCTTGATATATTAGGACCTACTCACCTGCTAGGACAATCAAATAAATTCTTAATTGGGACGGCCTATCCGCTGCTGTCTCTGCTGCTTCCATGGTTGCGACTGCCCATACAAGAGGTTTAACATTGAGTGCCTTCCCTGTTAGATTATGAGTTTCTACACAGCCACTTCATTTTATTATTTAAAAACGCCGAAAAATTATATTAAATGTTTGTAAGATGATTTCATATTGAGTTTTAATTATTAATCAAAAATGTTTACGAATGTTTATGTCTTGCTGTAAACTTAGTTTCCGAACTTCTTCATCTTCTGTTTTATTTTCAACATTTAAACTGATATGAAATGCCTCTTGTTTATCCATTGAGGCTTAGGATCCTGTTGCACTTCAACTTTGGTAGAAACGACTACAGGATACCATCTATTATTCTATCCAGAGAAGAAGGTAAATATTTGTTTCGTAAGTCTGCCTCCAAAAAAATTTTAACCCACCCAGTTGGGATTTGAACTCATAGCTTTTTATATTGGCATACTTGTTCTAACTTTCGAGGTTAGCTTTCCTATAATTTTTTGGAAATCACACAGTACGTATATTACTTACTTAAAAAACCTAGGAGTTGCATTAGATCAGCTTTAACACTGGTAAAGTATACGGGGAGAATACGATCTGAAAACTGAAAGTGATAATAATTATGAGTTTTATGTTTTATAAGTAAATTTCGTTGATGGGTTGTGGCACTCTGCAGCTCAAGCAGCAAGGTCAAGAGTCACCACCAAGGTTTTAGGAAGATAGTAAAAAATGAAATTTACTTAAACGTTTGCCTAGTGTCACCATATTTAAATGTTAATATCGGTGGTATCGGGCAATCTTATGTATGAGTATTACAAATAGTTTTGTTTAATGACCTCAAAGAAGGACAAACTATTTACAAAAATATTTTTACTAGTATTGTAGATAACAAAAAATCAAGAGGATAATTATTTTCTGGCTCTCAAATCAGACGTAGTTAACTCTGATAGGACTTCACAGTTCACTTTTTATTTAGCAATTTGAAAATTCTTCCACTCTTTTCAGTTCCCTCCCCAAACAGTGTACTTGCGCTATTGCGACTGCATCAGGGATTAGGATAGTGTAAATAATTATTTAATAAAGTCTAGATATGTTTTAAATCAAAAGGTTAACAAATATGTCCTAAGGAGAGTAAGGAAGGACAGGAATCCCAAGAAGAGAGGCTTACAACATCAGATCTGAAAAATTCTGTGTGAAGGCGAATATTGAAGCTTGTCTGGCGCGTGCGAGGTGACTAGAAGCGAGCAGCACGATGCGATCACGCCACTAGCATATTATTGGTGAATGGATATTGTCACACAGTCGCTTTCTGAATCTCGCTTTAAGTTTTAATGCTTTGATTGACACCCAAGAAACTGGAATCTTGTAATTACTAAAAGAAAAACCCATGGGCAATTTAAAATGACTTCAGAATTGCCTGATTAACAACCGTTCAGGAAAAACTAATTTTACTAGAGTGGTGGACTTTTGAGACGCGAAAATCAGTGTCTCGGACGCTGTGCCACGTGTTTGTCGTGTCTCGCCATTATAAAAAAAAAAAGCACTGCGTTGCGCCGTGTCGTAAGTTTACACTGGATTCATTTGTGTATGTTACGAAAATCGCGTTGTGCAGTGTGGCGCCACATGCGCCTCAAGTTGCGCCTGGCCAAAGAGTAGCCACGGTGGTTGGTACCTCAGATATATACCATAATATATACTAAGAAATAACCTCCTCATGCAATGCCTAAATTCTATGATGAGTTCTTAAGAATAAAATTATCTTAATGATCAACAGCAGGCTATGTTGTTCCACAGCTTGAGGGTTTATGCAATACTTTATCAATATTAAATACAGTCACTAATGACCAATATCTCGATCTGATGATGTATGGCTTATTGGATTCCTATGGTTTGTGCTGTTTATAAATGGCGTAAAATATCTAAGGTCATCTATGCCCGTACTGGAGTCCTATCGTTCATAAAAATTCTATTTTAATTAATGGCTATTAGGTGAAAAATAATTGTTAGTATTTATGAATTTAGTTAACACAGTTTGAAATATCCGATTATATCATGCTGTTGAAGTTGTACGTTACTTATCTTAGGTGCCTTGAGTCGTAAGTCGGCATCGTTAGCTTCGTCTCCACCAGGTCCTCCTCATCATGGTGGACTTCCTACACTCTTTTCTCCATAATAAGGTCCTCTAATAGAAAGATCTTCCTATGTTCCGAGGCACATCTTCAATAGACCCCTCTTCCTTCTACCTATCCTTTGCATTTCTTCCTTTAAATATTTTACTCCTTTGCTTAGAAACGCTTGCCGGTAAGAGTTCTAATGGGGTATTCTACAGAAAGTCAGCCTCTTAAAGTGGTCCTCACGCTTATGATTTTACTAATCATAATATAGATAAATAAATCATAAGGTTCCGATCCACTTTTAGCTTTCCATCTATATAAATTATTAATATTATTTACTAGCAGCCCCTGCAGACGTTGTTCTGCCCTATTTTCTCAAAAACAATACAACATCGATTTTTTATGTTAATAGTTCCTCCCCTGACAGACTTTTTTCTGCCAAAAGTTATTGGTTCTTCGCAGTAATAAAATATATTTCAGAGTAATCACTTTATTTATAGATTTATGTCTCCATAATAAACAACGATTACTTACAAATATAAGTTTTCTATTTTGGACATTGCAAGAGTTTAGTAGTATTGTATTAATGTGGTATTTTCATTGTAATGCCTTATGGTACACGATATTTTTTGTTTGATTACCTGGCACGTAAATAAATAAAGCTGTCGGTTTTCCGACGCGAGAGTAATTATGTTGCATAGTACGCAAAATACAACTGTCCATGAGAGAAGCATGGGTTTTCCAGATTGATGCTGCAAACACTCAACGACTGCCCCTGTGATTTATTTATGGTCATAGCGAAAGCAAGCCGCATTGGAAATTGCAGTCGTTCAAATTCAAACTGTATGTCAGTTGGTACCATTGGGATGCGGGGTATCATCACATCTTCTTCCTTATATTTTCCCTTTAGAATGGTTGCTTCGATCACATTGTTCAGTAATTTTTTCACTGCTAGCCGTGTGCCGTTACTAAGTCGCGGTTGGTTGATGTTTCGTAACATTCTGACCACTGATCCTACTTTTAATTGAAGGTTATGGGGAGGTAATCCTGGCAAATCCAGTGAGTTCAAAAATTCTAGTGGATAATTGACGACATCATCTTGGTTAGTTGCGCAATCAACTGATTTTTATGTCCTTCATTCACCGGCAATTTCATTTTGGATTTTGAAATTTATTTCATTTACATCCCTGTTTTTGGCAGCTAATACAGCTCGTTCACTCAACCAACAATGATCTCTGTAATTTTGAGCGACGTTTGGGAACACCTTTTCTATAAGCTGTTTTTTATTCTGTTAACTGACAAAAATTGACAGGAAATGTTATGCAGCTTGTCATAACATCTACAGGGATTTTACCATTACCAATGTCAATGAGTTGTTTTGAAAATATTTCTCCAGATCGATCATTTTGCAATTCAACATGCGTATTCTTACTCAAATTTAGTATCTTAATTTTTTTCACATAACGGAGGACTTCAAACATGCGAATTGTTGCTAAAATCAATTAAATTAAAAATGTCTTTCCTGTACAACATCCATCATTTACAACTTTCATAATTGTACCAAAGACATACTTTTGTTGATGGTTCAAGTTCAACAACGGAACATATATTCGAACCGATTCCCTTAAAACATAGAGGTCGAACAGTTTTTCACGTTGCAACTCTTGATTAAAAGGGTCGTTCATTGGGTGATTTGGCGCTTTCGAATCGGTCGCGCTTCGAATTGGCCGAGCCGTTCTAAAGTTTTACGCTTAGTAACACATTTGGCGATTCATGTTTATTTAAATAGATAAGAACCTTCCTTGTGCCTAAACACACAAACAAATATTTATTTATTTATATTTCGGATCAACAATAAATGTTATACACGAACTGTTTGATAAACAAATGTTATAAGCCAAGTATGTCTTGGTAAGCCCTAGGCTTTAATCTTCTTGTTATTGATGTTCCTAAGTTATACTCCTGAGCTCCAGATGCGACGTGGAGAAGTTCATGGTGTCGTCTTGTGAGCTTGTTAAAGACCTCTTCAAGTCGATCAACTCCCAGTTCCCGGTGAAGCTGGGAATAAATAAATAAATAAATAAATATTTGTTTGTGCCTAAACAAAAACGTTTAAAAAAAATTAGCCGAATCCCTCGAGCCATTCTTAAGTTTTACGCTTAGCAACACATTTGGTGATTCATTTTTATTTATATAGATTAATCTGGCATCTACAATTCACTTCAAGCAATTAAATATAAAATGTGCCATCCATATTTCACTTTATTCTAAACTATTTCAGTATTTATGGATAATTTCTTTATAATAAAATGAATTAAATTCCTGATACCTGATTTATTATAAATTTAAAGTGAACTAACAGCAAGACACTTTTGATAACTCCCATCGATAACATTTTAATTAAATCAATTAAAGGTGTCTAAATTGTTGTTTGTTAGATCGTTCCTTACCAGGAATCGCTCAAATAAACAATATATATAAAACACTGAAATCCAACCCTAATTCATCGCACCAGAATGCAAATACGATTTGGGGCATTAGAATGTTTCAAACGTAGAATGAAATTTATGTATTGTGACGTTAATATTACGCTAAATTTAAATTCCGTTTTAGTTGCATTTGTAAAAATTATGAAGTATCTACATGAATTTAGCGCATGAGCTAAAATAATAAAGAAAGCTAAAATTATTAAAATTAATACTTTTGTAGATTTTAGTGCTTTTTTAAATCCGATGAGTTTCCTTCCTTAAACCAAAATCTTTGCCCTATTGGTTTCCACTACTCTGTCAAAAACTTAGAATTCATCATTGACCGATTCCTTTTCTGAAAATCACTGATTACTCGATCATTCGCCAAGTTATTCTTTTGTTCTAGCAGCTCATTCGATTGCGTCTCCTTTGCTCGCCCATTTTCTTTAACCCTTTTAATATTTACATAACCCTTCATACCACATCCTTAATTCCAACGGAATTGTTATGGAAACAATGTCCCATTTTTCTAAAGCTAATTAAACAGTCATAATGTATTGAAGAAGACCAAAAATAAAAATAGATAAATAAAAAAGAAAATGGCGGAGGAAACAAATACACGAAAAGAACTGAAAATTTCGGTGTCTAATAAACATTTATATGACAAATCAGAGTGCAAAATAAATAATGTGATTCTAATAACTTAGGAATATTTTTTTTTTTAAATAAAATTTTTGTTTCTACTCTAGTTAAATTTTACTTACGGGAGGTTCTCTTGTTTACATATAGAGTCTTCGAAGATTTAAGCGTTTCCTGAAAAATTGAATCAATAATCAACTTGAATGGAAGGATTTTTTAGCTAAGGATTTTTTACTCCCTTTAAAAAATCCTAAGGTCATCTGCCGGGCTGCGAACCCGCGATCTTGGGTTTAGTAGGTTGCTATGCTAACCATTACACCACAGAAGAAAAGAGATAATTGAATTGAAAGCATGATAATGTATTATTTTTAAGGGAAATCATCAAAACGATAATAGAGGGATATCAGGGAAAAAAATAATGATTGAAATTGATAAAAAATTCTCCCCTTTTCTGAAACCTAAGTACCATCTGAATTTTAAATTTAAGTTCATAGAATGTAGTTTAGCAGTGTTTTTGTGTATATTTTTTAATGACCGATTTATAAAACTTTATAAAATACAAATACATACAGCTCAATTATAACAACTCAAATTAAAAATAAATTGTTAACCTTATAGCGTATATATTATTATTACTGAATACTGTATAACTGGCATAAACCTGACTTGATATAAATGATACATCTGCAAAATTTTAAATTAAAGAATAGCATAAAATATTTTTTTATTTATTCAAGTGGTATTGAAAATATAATTGGATATTTAACAGAAAGATAGCTAATGGTAATTGATCTTACTCAATAACAGTGTACACTTCAATCCATATATTATTTTTAATCTTTATCAATTTTAAGCTTGTTTGTAGCAATGATTGAGCGTTTCGTCATAAATATTATGTCATTTCCCTCTCTCAAGATTTTGACCATCGCCACTTTTATTTTAAAGCTATTTAATGGAGATTATCTGCATAATAATAAGTATGAGCGCACGGAAGAATTTAGAAGGTCCCACAATGAGACATTTCGAGAGATTTTTCCAGTAAATATAGTTGAGGTAATAGAAGCATCATGGTTGAAATGGGTCCGTCAAGTCATTGGATTTAATAATGACCGAATTCCAAAAAATTAAAACAGTTTTGAGCCATCAAATATACGTGCGAGGTATTGATGGGAGCATTGGCTCAGAGCTGATCTTGGGGATTGGGTTTTAATGGAGAGAGGTGTGGAGTACAGATCATTGTGTATTTTCTCATTACATATTTAGACACAATAGAGATATTGCAGACGATTTTACACCTTTAAAATAATCAATAGTAAAATATTTTAAGTTGTGAATAATTCAAATCGTTCTTTTGAATTACAACTGAAGAAAAACTATCATGGAATACTTTAATAATCAAAATTTATATTATTTATTTATAAAATTTTTATATTTATCTTTAGTATGATACCTTATGTAAACTGATCAATAAAAGTAATTCAGTTTAAATAGTTCAAAATAATTTCAATTAATTTTTTTTTTTAAATTTCACCATAGACTGAAAATGTTTCAAATTGTTAGTGCTCTGCTATGTACATGTAATTCAAGTTGAGGCTATTATTAATTAATAATGTTGGTAATAATCCCAGCATATACAATTACACATGTTAAAGTTGGTATAAAATTAGGAAATAACAGATTTAATTGATGATTCTCTTGACAGTGAGAATTTTAGGTAAATCTATAAAATTACTATTAATTATTCTATCTATAATTTGGTATTTCATATACTGAAATACAACCTATTATCATTATATATTTTTTTCGAGAGGGGGCGCTAATCGTCTTTATGTACCAAAATTAGGGTAAGAAGGCCAAGGTTCATTCTGTGTGTCAACCAAGAAATATATTTTAATCCGCCCGGATCGGAATAGAACCCACGACCTTCTGTACCGAGCGCTTTGTAAACCTCGACCATCGGGACCCCATACAACATATTAATTTGACAACAGGTAAAAACAAAAGACAATTTGTGTAAAATAATATAAGTATAATACAATAAATTACAGATCCACGTTTAAAAGATTCTTCATTTCTTCTTTGTCAGAATTTCTTCGATTTCTTGCAGTGTTTTCCCCGTAGTGTCAGGCAGTATGAAAATGGCAGCAATTGAAAATATTAGCATTATCACAGCAAAACTGAAATTAAAACTTGAATTAAAAAATTATCAGCATAGTTTAATACCTATGTATATTTTTTATTAAGGATATGTCGCTTGTCGAAATGTCGATTCTTGATTTCACTAATTCTTTAGAAAAGAATCGGTATCGAGAATCGATAATCCAATTTTCGATATATGTTCTGTAATACATAATTATACAATTGTTATACATACGTCGATTCTTGATAACGATAAACAAATGTAAGATAATAATGTTTAAATATAATTCATATCTTATAATAAGGGAACAAAGTTTAATATACTTTATCAACACGGTTCGGTTAAGAATTATAACATTCTTTTGAAAAATCATAGATTGCTACTGAAATTGTTGAAAATATGTATTCCATATTGGAAAATAAAGAAAAAGAATTACTATTCCAACTGCCAAAGATTATTCACAAAATAAGTTAATGCAGCCAGACAATTGCACCATTTTATTATATTTTTTATTATTCATAAATTACCAAAATAAAGATTAGTTTTCATTTCATTAAATGCTCATACTGGTTTTCAAACTCTAATATAACATTGAAATAAACATCCAGAGAAATATTGCAGTGCATCATCCCTTGTTTAGTGAAAGGTTTCTAGTAACCTTTGCGATTCCTTAAGTAATAATTGAAATCCAGAACCTTTGGAATAATTATCTTCTTAATTAATAGTTAATAATATGAATTAATGAATTATCTTTCGTATATTATTTGAACTGCAATCAACTAATATATCTCTCCATATGTACACACCCTGTTCATTGTATACATGGATGAAATTTTGAAGATGTGCAAACGTAGGACAGCCTGTACTACTATTGGGACAACCCTTGCCCAAGTAATGGTATTCGCGGATGACAGTGTCCTTATAGCTGATACCTAAGAGAGCCTACAACGAACTACAATGGAATGGGAAGTCGAGCTAGAAAGGAAAGAAATGACCATTAATGTCAGGGATAGTAAAATAATGCACACTGGCTGGGAACAGGAATATGTTAAAGTACTTTGCAAGGGTGAAACAAAAAAAAATGGTGGATGACTACACTTACCGAACAGAGGAACAGAGATAAACAGGAATGGAAAGGTAGACCAGGAGATATCCAATAGGAGAAAGAAGGCTAACTCAATCTACTACCACCTCTGCAAAACGGTTATAGGTAAAAGAGAGGTGGAAAAAAATGTTAAGCTACATATCTTCAAAACTGTTTATCTACCTACCCTCCTATATGGAAATAAAAGTTGGGACCATTAGGTAAGCACCTAAGCAGAGCTACTGCAGCGGAAATGAGGAAATGATGTCTCGGAGTTCTCTGCCGGATGAATGAGGACCGGGACCCGAGAAAGTACTTTGAGGGCAGATCAACAGGAAAACGTACCAGAGGGAGACCAAGGACTCAATGGACTGACTACATCTCCAGTGTGGGAGAGAAGAGAGACAAAGACTGGAATGCCATGAGGGCGCTGGCTCGTTATCGAGAGGCTAGGTTTGCCTGGACAGAGGCACCTCCACGCTAAAAGGCACTTCTTATTTTAAATCAAATTACTCAAGAACAAATTAATAATGATAAACATTTACTTTTCCTAAGGATCTATGGTTTAGAAGCTATATCGTCTATATGGATTTATAGATATATATATATGGCTATCTATATTGGCTATATTGGCTATATGGAGCTATATTCTGAAACAGTGGACCTAAATGATCCTGTATAGATAAAATTATTAATAAATCGAAGAGTAAGTGGATTTTTTTCTAAAACTACTTATTGAAAAAAAAAATCCAGTAAATGTAATAATAGAGTTCATAACAACATGATAATTTCATGTGAAGCAGCCACTTTCTGGCAGCAGTTCGAAAGTTCTATATGAGAGGGTCCCTATTTCATTTTGAAATAATCTTTTTAGACGCCTCGGAGGGTTGTCGGGAGAAGGAATTTGGATTGCAATGATTGGATACGAGATGTATTAGATGGTCGAGTGGAGCCACAGATTTTAACTCCGTATATCTAAATGAGTCTTTTGTAATTAACGGACATCTCAGAGCGTTCGTCTAGTAAATATTGAGGACGTCAAAAAAGGCGAGCAGTTTCTTGTCGTTTTGGTCTTGTAGATGGTAGTTTAATAGAATTTTATCAAAGAGGAACAGAATTTTGTTAAAAAAAAAAAATAATTAAGCGATTGAAATATAGACTGAGCTTTGAAAGTACAGGAAATTATAAAAACTAAGATACCCGAAAAAGTCACTTGAATATCAATAAGCACTTGCAATGCTAGGAAAGATTGCCAAGACAGCGAAACCTATGAGTGAACTGAGGCAACCTGCAACTCCCATCCCAATTCCTTTTATCGACATAGGCATCAGCTCTTCCGTCATTGTCTAGGATAAGGCGCCGATTCCTGCAAAAATAAAAATTTCTATTATTAATTTCATTTTTTCAATGTTGACAGGAATAAATTTGTTTTCTTAGCAATAAGGGAATCTATATACTCATTGGACGCCTCTACCCTTGTGGCTAACTAGTGGTTTTAATGTTTATTGTAGAATTTCGCCTATTAAAGGTATTACAAAAGTTGACTTACAATTATTGAAAATTTAACACATGTTGGTGGATGTAGAAAGGGAAATAAGAATCCGTGAAGGACTTAAATGTTTATACTATAGGACTTGCTTCTTATTGTACAGTAAGAAGGAGCTCAGATAAATGAAATTTAACACCTCTTTTTTAATTTGTTTTTCTCCCAGCTATCATTTTCTGACTTCTAACAGAATATCATCTATTGTAGATATCGTGTTTTGAATAGCAAGTGTGACGTACATGGAATCCAACGCTATAATTGATTCACCATATATTTTCTTTAATGTGACCTATGGCTTTCTAGTTAATAGGGAGTATAAAACACCATTTTAGGAAATACGTGAACCCCAAGAATTTTAAACTCGTCTATCCTATATATTGATTACCAACAATGGATTATCTTTGGAACATTAACCTGAGCTTATTTATCAATAATGGGTTACCTTATCGCCTGGTTGCTTGTTGCCTTCTTAAATAAAAGTTTTTATTTAAAAAGGGCACATGCTGACCATCACATGAGATTAATGAATCGTAATGATCCTCAATCACTCAGTATATATGAAAAGACACTTGAAAAGATTTTGCTCTTAAGCAATCTTTTTTTCAGTTTTATAATTTTATTTTCAACAAATATCATACATCAATTTTCATTAAACAATATGAGGATCATTGAGTCAGCCTCTAAGTTGGCATATCGCATATGTAATCCTTAAGTGACAGATGTAAAAAATCTTTATTTTTGAGTTATCATTATAGTGGCATCAGATAAATCTTCTATGAAGAAATAGCACCGAATACACTTTCAACACCACATATCTACTACAGCTCATTTTTCTTACTTTATTGTTTTTTAAAAAGACCTGATACAAATAAAAAGGGAATGGAAACTTAGTTATCTTGAGTCAAAATAACACCGTTTTCACAATTTTTTATTACAAGTGTACATGTCTGATAAAAAAAAAAAAAAAAAATCAATTAAGCACCGAAAATATGCAAATATCTATAATACATTATTTAGGAAATAAAAATATTGCAATACATACTTATACATAATTATAAACTCAAGTAAGCAACGTTTTGATTTGAAAAGGGAAAAAATAGGAAGCAGATTATTAAAAAACTAAAAGTACAACAGCAATCGGTATCGAAACCAAAATGTTTTGATCACGCAGCTTGTGAAACAAAAGTTTGTTCAAATTTTGATTTCTTACCTTTGTTTTATATCTGCTTTGCAGTTTTGTATGTTGTATTACTGAAAACCGTGTGCAAGTTGATTCAACTGTATCAAAACAAACACAATATAAAACGTCTCCTTCAACCTTAAAAGTTTCAATTTAGAACTCACCCACACAGATCTTTTGTTTTGCGAGATTGGTTTTAGACATTTTAGAGATGTAGAAATAGATAACTAAGGGATTTCGTGTCTTGGTGGATACTGCGTGAGATACTGGGTAATGGAATGAGGGTAGGAAGAAGGGAAATAAAAAAGTGAAGTAATATTATAAGTATTTGAGCGGAGTGGCAACGATAAATTAAACAGTTCCAAAAGAAGCGAATTCCACCGTAAATTCGTGAAACGCGATTTGGACAAAACATGAACTCATTCAGTAGGTGGAAAAAAATAATAGGAGGAGTTCCCATAGCTATTTTTCGGTTTTTATTCTTATTTTTTCTGCTCAGAAACATCAAAAATTTCCAATACCAAATTTCGATTTGCTGATATTTATTGGATATTAAAAAAAATATGCAATTACAAGTTCACTAATGTATTTATGGTAAACTATGCACAAATATGTAAAATAAAAATAACTCAAAATGTTTCCAAACATATGCATGCCTCAAACATATACATTTAGATGATATTAGATATTTTAGTATTTTTTAAATGCATATACTTTACAGCCCTAGTATTAGCAGTAATAAAATCTGCAGTTGTTTTTTTTACCACATTTCTGATTTGTTCAATGCGCTTAGCGGTCCACTCAATAATCTCATACCATACGCTTTTAAAATGAAAAATTCAGAAACCTGGATGGGCCATGGTTTTATTTTCACACTTTTATTCATATTAAGATTTTTGTATGTGGGACCAATTTTAAGCTATTATCCCCCTCCCCCATCTTTCACTTGATAAATGTTTGGTACAAAATTTATATTCTTTAATGGGACAAATATTTTTAAAAAATGAGAATGGAGATATTTTGAAAGACAATAAAAAAAGGGTCGTAGGCTATAATACATTGATTGATAATAGATTATCATACTTACCAATAGAATGAGCAAAAGTATTGACGACTGAAAGAACGATTGCTAGGTAACTGTAGTCATAGAGGTCAACGCCAGAACTGATCACGTAAAAATAAATACCAAGGAATAACTGGAAGTAAATTAATCTGATTGTAGAACAATTAAAACATTCAAACTACAATATAAAAACATACAATTTAGTACAAAATTCAATTAAAAACTATATTATTTATTAGAATGGGTCTACTACATCACGTACTTACAGAAAACCGTTCAGCAAAAGTCACCGTAAACGATTTTTTGTTTATTTTCTTGGCGAAGGGAAGAGGAAGAGGACGATACGTGATGAAGAATTGAGGAGTAACATTTTGGAAATTCAAAATGATAAGTGATTATAATTTTAGCTTGGGTTTTTTAATGGTTTGATGCCCTTCTCAGGTTTAGAAATCAGAGAATTTAAACTTCATAAGGAAATGCGGTTAATGGTGGACATTTTTTGATATTAGAGATGTAAAAACATTTCTAAAAAGAAACCACAGTAACAAGAGGAATGAGGAAAATTCATGATTGAGAAAAAAGAAAAAATTTTAATTTGATCAGATCAAGTAAAATGAAAACTATTTAGTATAATGAAGTACAGGAGGACCTGTACCTTAAGATAAGGTTCTTGAGGTTCAGTCGATAAACTAACAATTTATTATGGCTACATTTCAAGACTATATTGATCTCATCCAATATTTCTGGTGGATATTGCTTTTGGTTATCTAGGTCTATTGGTTATAGCCAATAAACCTAGATAACCATAACCTTCATCTTATAACAGTCATGAGTTGTCAAGCT
Organism: Euschistus heros; assembly: GCA_003667255.2. Lineage (NCBI taxonomy): Eukaryota > Metazoa > Arthropoda > Insecta > Hemiptera > Pentatomidae > Euschistus > Euschistus heros. The sequence goes on along the minus strand of RCWM02000181.1, from coordinate 760,745 downwards.
TAGAAAGCTGATAGTTTTAAAATTAGAATGACACGATTCCAGTCAGATAAGGGCCTTTATTGGGCCGAAACGCAATGGAATGAAGGGAGCGTAAACTGTAAAATTTGTATCTAAATGTAAGTATGAAAAAGTAAAAACTTACACATGTCAATGCGCATCCAAATCCAGAGATGATATAACCAGTTTTCATACCAACTATCTTGTTAATAAATAATATTGGAAGAAATGAAAATACAATAGAACATATTAGGTTCACGATCCCCATGTAGCTCGCTGGAAAACTGAGTTCAATGCTTGTGTAGATAGTTTGGGCATAGGCGCCTTGTACCCCCAGTCCAGTGAATTGTGTCATTGATATAATGAAAATACCAAGTCCCATTGCCTTGAAAGCCGCAGGGTGTTTCATCCCTTCCAACCAACCGAGGGCGTTTTCTTTTCTCTCAAAAATTGTTTTCTGAAACAGCCAAATAGCGTATATATTATTATGTAATTCGTTATACATATATTATATTTATCAATGTTTATCAAAGCTTTTGTAGTTCAGAACTAGTTTTTACAGACAAACATTACGATATGCTTATATTTGATATTTATAGACGATATGCTTATGATGGAATGTAAATATTTATTTGGAATTCGATTGCCAGGAGATTAGGGGTGAGGGTCTGAAGGTGGGTTCGAATTCCACCTGGGTGACTTAATTTTAATTTCATGGCAGATCCACGAAATGAATATTGACCTTCTCGCCCTTGCTAGAATGGATTGTTATCCTGTAGGGTTACCCGTCCTAGGAGGTAAAATAACAAAAAATTCTATAAGAGTAATGCTTTACTCGTATATTTATTTACATTATTTCGATGCTTAAGCAACCTGATGTTATAAGTCACTTTGTTTTGCTTTATTTAGTTTATAATAAAATCAATAAAGCAGTTTTATGTGACTCCTGTAAAGTTGGGCAAAATGAATTATGGCGGTTGCTAAAGCAATGATTTATTCAGCCTAAAGGCTCCTCCAAAAGTTCCTCCCACAACAGGTAGACCGATGTGAACCAATTACCTCAGGCAGTTTTGCGGCTAATATAGATTCATGCTTTGGTAAATGGAACATAAACAACTGATCCATCCTTAAAGAATTCAACATGATCAAGCGTGATGATTCCTTATGGAGGTGATAACATTAATGATAAAAATGAACATCGTTCAATGTTTTGCCACTGAAAGGAATCACTATATATATATATAGATATATAATATATATATATATATATATAAAATATATATATAATATCAGACAATGGCATATTCATTGAAAATTATAATTTTCTGAACAATTTAGTTTATAAAATTAGCTTTTCGACAATATGGCATATTCATTGAAAATTATAATTTTTTTTTTTTAATGTACTGAACAATTTAGTTTATAATAATTAGCTTTTCAGCCACTGAAAGGAATGCATGCATATATATATATATATATATATATATATATATATATATATATATATATATATATATATATATATATATATATTTATACGTTTATCTCTATTCATTCCATTTTTGTTTTTAATTTCTAATGTAATATTTTCTATTTTAGTCTTTTTATAAGTGTTGATAACATATCTTTTGAAATGTTGTCGTTATATTGATTAAGTCATTAACTTAAATATTATCGATTAATAATTGTTAATTTATACTTTATTTTGATATATATATGTAAATAATACTCTTTTTTTTTTTAATGTACTTTTAAATTATGCTTTTATATTATTAACTTTAACCCTAAAAGGAGAGAATTATAAATTGTATTCCATTCCATGATAACTTACTTCAATTTCTTCCAGTTCCTCCTCCAATCTTTCCCGAGTCCTGTAACCTCTCAACTTTTGTAGGGCGATTTCCGCATCATTCCTTTTGCCTTTACTGATGTGGTAGTAAGGAGATTCAGGGACAAAGAAGAACACCAAGCCAGACAGGGCAACCATTCCCAGTCCGTATATAGATATTGTCAGGTAAGTGACGTAAGGTCCCACCCAGAACATAATGAGAGCTCCAAATGCAACCATCAAGACGCTTGCCGCTCCAACGGGACCTCGGTTTTCAGCCTGAGAAAAACAACAGTTATTAAAAATTTTATCTTTTTTTTTCATACATAGAGGATTACTTAATAATAATAACGATTTCTTATTCCTTCCAGGACTTCACCGTATTGCAGAGAAGTTGCGGAATGATGTATGGGTAGTGTAGAATACTAAATATTAGATATACTTAGAAGATATATATTTGAAATATTTATATTTTAAAGCAACATAAATATGACACTTAGAAAAACAATAATTACATGAACTAATTCTGCCATATTTTTTTTCATGTCGGTACAATCCGGTTACGGATTCTGGTCTCCTCTTACCGCTTCCTCCTTGTTCCGATATCATCCAGTTCCTGATTCTCAAGACGGTTTTAGAATTCTCTGCTACATCATCCGACACTCTCGGCTTTGGACTTCCCCTTGTTTCATGTTTTGGATACGTCAAAAATTTACCCACCAGTAGGTCGGTTTCCTTGTGTGCTGGTGAACCACCAGCGCCCCAAGAGTGTAAAAAGTGGTTTCAGCGCAATGAGCTGGCAACAGTAATATTTTAGCACTCTCCGGTGGCTGTCAGTTTTGATCTGAACTCAAAGCGGAGCGCAGTACGATAGTAGACGCCATTTGAACCACGTTAATAGTGTGTGCTACTTGTGTAACGGTGTACTGACCGTTTCCTGATTGCTTGTTTCGAAATATTAAACAAGTAAAAGTATTACAAGTGGACAGAAATCGTAATGTTCAGGTGAGCTTATACTTTGATCAATATAGTCTTTAGTTTAAAAGATTTTCGAAGTTTGAGGAAGACGTTCACACAAAATTTCTGTAGTGCCAAATAATTAATGATAATATCGGTAACACTTGCCCCCAACTCGGATATGTTGTTCGTTCAACGATCACTTGAAAACTGCAGAGAACTTGCGGAGTGCTCCTGTTCGCATACCCCGTCTCCATAAACAGGTTACAGGAGCGTGGTGCGCTGCTGGCTCACGAACATAGTGGATAACCCACAATATGTCTAGTAAACCGTAAATGCCTTAGCATAATTTCTCTAATAATATCAGCCTCGCCAAAAACAATGCTCTTTCAGTTATTGCTTCGCTTCTATTCTTGTCCAACCTTAACACCTTCGAAAACTGCTGAGCAGGCGACTACGCTCTAGGAAGACAAAGCTCCATATCTATAAAACATTTGTGTGTTCCGTACTCCTGAATGGAGTGGGATATAGGAGATTATTAAAGCTGCTAAGGTGGAAACGTATTTTGCCATTTTGAATAGAATTTATAGAAATGGATATACTTAAAAAATTAAGCTTCACTAGAATTTTAAATAATAATTAAAACCAAAGACAGGATACTTACCACGAAATTATTAAAGCTGCTAAGGTTAGAGGAGGATTCTGCCATTTTAAATACATTTGTATAAAAATAAATATATTTCAAGGATTAAGATTTACTAATCTTTTAAAATAAAAATTAGAATCAAAGTCAGGATACTTACTATTGCTACCTCAGCTATATAGACTGGGAGTCCACTCATGGCTCCTCCAATCCCTAATCCTCCGATAATCCTAGCGACATAGATGACATAAACGTTTTGGGATATCAACATTAAGGCCCAGGACACAAGATAAAAGAACCATACAATGTATAGTGTCCCCTTCCTGCCAATAGTGTCTAGGCAGAAAGTGGCGATGAATGGTCCCGGAGCTGCTCCGAAGGAATAAAGTGATGTCACCAGGCCTTGCTCGGAATCCGTCAAGTTGAGCTTAGGTAGTATTGGAGACGACCATCCTGTCACCGCACCAGTGGAAAGGTGTATTGTACTCGCTGAAAAAGGAACCATAAGTGAAATCAGTGAACATAAACTTACTACATTGTCGTTATATATTTCGTTGATTTTATTAGGTAGGTTATTGCTATTTAGGAAATATGAAACCAGGATGTGGCAATGGATAATAGAATGGTTTTGTATCATTTGTGAATTTCTATGCTATTCTTTAAAATAATAATGTCTTACTCTGTTGGACAGATCCGTGGCCAAGGATTCCATATATACAAACGTTTTACTTGGAATCCACATAAAATACTAAAACGAAAAAAAATTGTCGACGTTACAGACTTACACTTACTGAACTATGTTCCATAATGGGGTTTTCTAAATATTAGATTGATATTAACCGTAGACCCTGAGAACACAATTGTCCTCATCTATTGATGACTGTCTTATTTCATTTATTAGATGCTAATCATTTTAACGTGCGTACCAATTCTGTTATATGTTATATACAGGGACAGAAGATTCGTTCCCAAAGAAGCGATCCTAATCGATCTCATTCAAATCGTTCGGAGCAGGAGCAATATTTTATAAGGAAAATCGTTCGATCTGGACTGGACGATATCATTTTGTTATAAAACAACCGCTTTAATATATATTAAATAAGACAGACTAATAAAAACAAATATACATATATAGTAAGCCAATTTTCACATCCTAGTTATAAAAAAAAAAAAAAAAAAAAAATCTAAAAATCATTTTCTGTATAATGAAAAATAACACATAAATTCATCCCCTGAACAAATATGTCCGAAGCCGGGATTTATATTTATAACACGCTTTCTCAGATACCTCTACTTCAATTTGAACCCCTAAAGAGAGCCTAATTCGGTGTAGCTTTTTTTTGAAAGACCAAGTGAAATGAACATAAGTTAAATTTACGTGACAGCTAACTTCGAAAATTCCTGGCAGTCAAGGTTGTGGCTACATTAACAAAAATAAAAATCGTCCATAAACCAGTAAACATCAATAGTGAAGTTCAAAAATCAAGTTTGCTAAAAATTCAGTCTCATGAAAAATTATTTTAACAGAACTTTAAAACCGTGTTATTTTCTCAACTCCAGAAAAGGGCAACTTCAAGGACGTGTACAGACTTTGGTAATGAAATAATCGAAAAAGCAGTTCCACAACCTTATGCTACATTTACTTAGGTATACAAAAATAATGAAAAAAAAAAAAAAAAAAAAAAAATCATAAGATTTGGGTTTTTTTTCCACGTTTACCCCACTGTGGGCCGTAGTCTCGTCTCGTCTCTACCAGATCTTCGTCAGTCGGTCTTCAGCATCTCTCCATTCAACACTCTCACCTCCAACTGTGTTTCTTCTCTACCTATTGTTATATACGTTATTTTCCCCAACAAATAATCTTTTTATTTCTTTATTCAGAACACTTTCCTATGTCCAACGGTGCTTTGAACGACAAAATACCATCATGTGCCGAGGCGGTACCTAGTTGGCTGCACCGAAGTTTCGGCCTCGTCCTGCCCGCCCGCACCACAACTTGGGCCTTCAATCCTTATAATACAGACATCATAGAATGTCCCCCTTCTTTTATCTTTTTACACATAATAATAATTAATATAACATCATAATCGTGTACTCATAGTAAATTTAATATCGTTGAAAGCTTTCAATTAATTATAAAAGACTTTTTACGTGACAGTGATTAGGCCTATTCATATTTATGGAGTTAATCTTTGGGAATCAACTTAACCTTTCGATTCTTCTCATATTTAATCCTTATTACTTTGAGATCTGCCAGGATCAAGACATTTTTAAGATGGCCTAAGCGATTTTGTTTTCTTATCCTCCGACTTTATTTATTAAATCAAAAATAATATGGAGCAATTAGGATTATAATCTTATTTTGTCTTTCGGTATTTCGAGATCGGTCGTCTCTGTCATTCCTGGATCCGTAGTCAAAGGTATCCCTTTTACATACCGATTGGGGAGGAATCACCTTGCCGGCGTTGGTGGTAATGCGTCACTCCGTTGAGTCTGAACCCATTCCCTTGGCGAATACGTCCGCTGGAGGAGTCAAAGCTTGCCACCCTGTGAGGGGGGACTATGTCCCTGAAGAAAGGCCCATTTCTTCAGCCAGTTAAAACATTTCCGTCGGCCAATAAAATCCGGTATACTTGGCATTCTTAGATGTCGAGACAACATTCTATCATTCTAGAATGTTATCATTTTTGGGCCTCTCTTGGCTGATACCGCGGACGATCCGCCGAAGGATGGTGTTCAGAAAAGTCTGTGTTCTGCGCGTGGAGGGTAGTCCTGTAAATGTGGTGTAGTAGTGGACCACCAAGGAGAAAGGTAGGGTCGATGGCCATTATAAGGCCTTTTAATGAATTTTAATTGAAATTGTCAAAGCATAAAATTTATTGTTCGACCAACAAAATGATTCGATTTTAGAGCCTATGCCCAAGAAAATCAATTTTTTTTTGCCTTTTGTTTAATATTTCAACGATTATTAGTAATGTTTAAACAACAAAATCAATATTCATATTTTTTCTTATTCATATTTCTTAAGTGCATATAGTAACTTATTATTAATAACAGCGACTGTTAAGTGGCTTACGAAGTGTGTCTACCTCATGTTTATATAATATCTTGCAATCACAAATTAAGTGTTAAAGATAACAAGTCAAAGTTATCGATTGATTAAAATGTTTGTTTTCATAAAGATATTTGTTGGTTTATTATTATGAAGATATTTACCTAATTGTTTCCTAATACCTTATTTTTTAGGCAGCAGCGACAAAAACTTAGAGCCACGTTGTGATTTTCAAAGAAAACTCGTTATATTTAAAGTTTCCTCTAGCAACTTTAGACTTAAAACGAAGCATTGCAGTTTAATATGAAGTATCTTGCAAAATTCGGACTGCCCTTGCTGGAACACCGAGTACCTGTACTTTTCTTTGTCATGGAATTTGGCAAGGAAATCCTCATTACACCTGTGTCTTTTAAGAGTGAAAAAGAAATATTTACTAGAAGTTACTAACCATTTTAGGCTGTCACCCACCATCCATTTCTTAGTTATATCTTGCATTTTTTTTTTCCATCTTCCAGACCCTCAAACGAGTATTCATCGAAAGATGTGATTTTTCGTAACTTTCAAAGGCTATCTAGGACTCTGCCCAAGCTAACCTACTTTACTTCACAATTTTGCATTTCTTTCTGTTACTTAAGTAATAAAAATTTTAGAAAAAAAAAAAATTAATTTAGCTGAGTGAAGGTTTGTGTTAACAGTTTTGTATCATCAATGTCTGAATAAAACGATCAGATTTAATAGTTTTTCTTTTCCCATTTACAAATTGTGTTAGTCATGTTTCCTTTTTTTGCTTTAATAGGCAAGTTATGATCCGCGCAAATATCATATATTTTGGGCTCTGTTCTTGTCTTTCTCAATTGAGAGTGTCAACCTCACTTTAGGCCATTTCCTGTCGGTATCCAAGAAGTAATAACACTGTTTATATTTATTTTTATGACATTTTTCAATTTTTTTTTAATTGAATTTGAATTATAGACTCCAAACGAAAAGAGTATCACAAATTATCTGTAGCATATAATATATGAATTATTTATTGTTATAGGTTAAGGAGATAGTATAATGTTACAGTAAAATATTAATTTTGGGTTATTTTCTTCTAACCTCCATTAATCTACATGCACAACTGCATGTTATGGCCAACTTTTCCTATCATCAGATTGCTTTTTTATAGTCAAAATTATTCATCATCATATTCCATATGTTCTCAATTTTCTATACGTTGAAGTATGAAAAGAGATACCATGGATATTGTTCTTCCTCAACCTTGACACGTTTTTTTTATTATACATGCACAATCCTATCCGTTGATTACAAATGAATTGTTCAACAGGTGTGGACCAAATATGAAATATGATGATATATAATATTGTCCTTCAAATTGTGAATTTGCTGAAGATGGGAAATATTTCCCGGAAGTTGTGTACGGGACTTATAAAATAATTACTTTATTGTTCATTGTATATTAAATTTTTTATTTCTCTGTTTCTTAAATAATGGCTACAATTCACAAAATTATATTCTGTACCAAAAAAAATATATACCAATCTCAAACTTATAATGGTTAATCATTAAATGACAAATTTATTTAGATAAAAAGAGAATTTAAAAAAAAATAATAATAATAAAATAAACAAATATTGTATCTGTACCTTCATAAATAACTTTACATTTACACACACACGCACGGACGCACGCACCCAACACACACACACCCACACACACACACACACACACACACACACACACACACACACACACAAACAAACAAACAAACAAACACACAAACACACACACACACACACACACACACACACACACACACACACACACACACACACACACACACACACACACACACACACACACACACACACACACACACACACACACACACACACACACACACACACACACACACACACACACACACACACACACACACACACACACACACACACACACACACACACACACACACACACACACACACACACACACACACACACACACACACACACACACACACACACACACACACACACACACACACACACACACACACACACACACACACACACACACACACACACACACACACACACACAGTATACACATATAGGTTTAATTACAATTCATTGAATGTAGGGAATTGTTTTACATACCTGACGAACCGTAGTGTAACAATTACGAAAATATGCATCACTAGATTATCGTACATCGCAAAAGCAACAATTTTTGTTACGCTGCGTAATCACCATACAATCTGCCAAATAAGCAGCATCGATTAATTCCTAAAAATGGAATTTAGATCAATTCCACGATTCTGTTTATCTTTCTTAAGAAACCACAGAATCGAGGATCGACTTTTGGGGTCTACAGATCTCTCACACAGCACTCAAATCTACACATCATTCGACCCACATCTTTTCGTCCGAAAGAGTATGTTTCCATAATATGAAACGTAACAGGTACACATGATGGTATAGAAGGATCAATACATTAGGATTGATTATTTAATTGCCACCTCTATTGTGATTATTTTATTAGAATAATTATTAGTTTCGAATGCTAAATATTCATCTTCAGTTCTAAAACATACAAAATTTTCAACACACCAGTATTATGTTACATAGATTATACACACTAAAGTTTTCAAAAATTTAAGATACGAAATCAAAACTTAGTACTCACCTCAGGAGACCTAAGAGATATCTGAAATATATACATCGTGGCAAGGGGAAGGGGGGCAGGTAGGTTAACTTTTGGGGGTTTACTATAGGAATTCCCTATTCCCTCATGAGAAATCCCAAAGTAAACCCCAAAAAATGTATATAGAAGATTAATGTTTAGCATTCGAAACTAGTATTCTAATAAAATTATCCCAATAGAAGTGGAAATTAATTCTTCATCCTAATTTTTGATTTTATATTATTCTCTAATCTAAATGAATGACTATTAACGACCAATAAGTTTGTATTTTTTAAAAGATTTTTATCAATAGTTTCTTCCTGTTTAGATGCTTTAAAAGCTTGAAATTCCGCTTCAATGAAGTTTAATATAAAAAATTCAAAAATAAGTTTTTGTAATCAATATTTTAAATTATTTATTAAATAAGTCTAATTTGACAATAAAACAGTTAATAAAGAAAACAAGCTCATATTTTTTAGTCATCAAAAATATGTCATACGATGCGATACAAAAGATTACATATTATTAATTTTCAAAATGAATGTCATAAGCTTTAAATTGGAGGGCAGAGCAAACCCATTTGGAACCCTCTGAATCTTAATGAAATAAAAAACTAATATACCTTTTAAAATTTTGCTTAGAATATTTGAACTCACCGGCCATGACTATCAAATAAATTCTAAGTTGAGATGGGCGATCCTCTGCTGCTTCTGCTGCTTCCATGGTTGCGTTACATCGTCTGTTTGCGTTACGTTGAATATAGCACGAGAGTCTATACTCACATTTTTCCACTGAGGATGGATGTGGCCGCCGAGTTCACCAGACCTAACGATAATGGCCTTGATGCGTTCAATGCGAGTTGTGATCACAACAGTTGTGCATATATTGTGGTAGTTCACAATTCCTGAGGTTGAAAATATCGGCTTATCGGTCCAGAGCACATTGGAAAAGAAAGAAGGGTTTTCCCCAATCGTTCTATGTGCCCAATGGCAGAACCTTAGCCGTTTCTCAGCATCTTGGGGAGTTGGAGCCTGATGAATTGAAAATGCGGTACGGCCTCATACGGTGTTGTTTTAGTATGAATGTTCCGATGAGGATACGCTTCCACCGTAGCCAGTACATAAATGATATTAGTTTCATCACGGGCTTGTCAACAATATGAGTCATTCGGGGGAAACCTTCCAAGGCGCCCTGTCCTCTCCGCTCGTCGCACCAGTCGTGGAAAGGTCTTAATTTCATACTTTTGTTCAAAGATTATTTTATTTTTGCAATTCCAGTTTTAGACTCGTTATTTTCTTATAATAATTAACAAAACACAAAAAATTGTGCTAAAATTAGCGGTTTCCAAGTTATTGGATTAAACAGCTAAAAAAAAAGAAGGTATTCATTAAAATTTTTGTTTTCATTCCATACACAGGTTGAGCTAGAGAAACTTACTTATTTGAAAGATCAATAAAAACAGAAGTACTTCAGATATTGTTTTAATTATTTTTTTATTTGAGAATACAATGTCCCATGTTTTTTTTCATTCAGTGCTGAAAATGACAACTGTTAATTGGCGACTCCCATTGTGCATACACTGATTTAGGCGATTTCGGAAGTCCGTCTCCACTCTTCGCAGTATATCAATGGTATGTTGGCAATGGCGTCACGAATGTTGTTCTTCAGGTGAGCAATGGTCGATCGGCATAAACCAAGGATTTCAAATAACCCCTTGAATAAAAATCGCATGGAACCAAATCTGGAGACCGTACCGGTCATGGGAGATCACCTCTGAGAGAGAGATGAGGCGATCGGGGTAATGTCGCAACAAAGCCATTGGTTTTGGATTCAATAATGAACGAATTCCAAAAAATGAAAACAGTTTCGAGCCCTGGAATAAACGTGCGAGATGTTAATGGGAGAATTGCCTCAGGGCTGAGGTTTGTGGCGTATCCATCGATCCTTCGGGTTCGCTAGGCCTTTCATTGATTATTTACAATCTGCATAACAAAACTACAGCAAGTAATAAAAACACAAGCCAATGGCTTGACAATAACCTTTAAAAGAAACTTCTTATTGATATCATCGCAATAAATGATCTATATTGAAAGGTTTCGGTTCAATCTCCTTTTCAGGCACCTTGGAGAATTATTGGGAACCGAGTGGAAAGTTCAAAAACTTCAGGATTTGGGTGTGCATGTAGTTTTTTAAATATAAAAATAGGTATCTGATTTTGGCCCAATCAGGAATACAGACCATGTGTATTTGCTCATTACATATTTAGAAACAATAGAGATTTTTTAGACGATTTAAACTTTAAAATAATCAATTGTAAACGATTGAACTGTCAGGGAATAATTTTTATGACAAACATACTTTAATAATCAAAATTTATATTATTTATTTATAACGATTTTATATTTATTTTTGCATGATATGTAATGATATGGAAACAGTAAACAGCTCAATAAAAATAAATCAGTTTAAATAGTTCAAAATAATTTCAATTAATATTATTTGTTGTTCAATTAATATTGTTATGTTTTATATGAAATATCGTGTAAAAGTACCACATGTAATTTAAGTACCCCAGGTAAAAACAAATGACAGTTTGTGTAAAATAATATAAGTATAATACAATAAATTACAGATCCACGTTTAAAAGATTCTTCATTTCTTCTTTGTCAGAATTTCTTCAATTTCTTGCAGTGTTTTCCCCGTAGTGTCAGGCAGTATGAAAATGGCAGCAATTGAAAATATTAGCATTATCACAGCAAGACTGAAATTAAAACTTGAATTAAAAAATTATCAGCATAGTTTAATACCTATGTATTTTATTTATTAGGGATATGTCGCGCGTCGAAATGTCGATTCTTGATTTCACTAATTCTTGAGAAAAGAATCGGTATCGAGAATCGATAATCCAATTTTTAAGATATGTTCTGTGATACATAATTATGTAATTGTTATACATATATCGATTCTTTAAAACGATAAATAAATGTAAGATAATTATTTTTTAAATATATTTCATATGTTATAATAAGGGAACAATGTTTAATATACTTAATCAATTATAACATTCTTTTGAAAAATCGTTACCTAGGAGTACACCTCAACAGACTGACTTGGAGATTACACACTAACTACATCTTACAACAAGCTAACGCAAGACAAACTTATATAAAAAAAAAATCATTACTTAGTATACAAAAGCATGTCCCCTGCTAACCTACTCCTATCCTGCGTAGTACGACACGTCAAAATTAACCAAAAAGAGACTACAGACATTCCAAAACAGAATACAGGGTATGGCGGTCAACGCACCCTGGTTAATAAGGAATTCCCAGCATCAACTGGGGAGTTGATCGACTCGAAGAGTTCTTTAACAGGCTCACCAGGCGACACCATGAGCTTCTCCACGTCGCATCTGGAGCTCTGGAGTTTAACCTAGGAATCTCTATAACAAGAAGATCAAAGCTTAGGGCTTACCCAGATTTACTTGGATTATGACATGTGTTCGTCAAACAGTTCGTGGACAACATTAATTGTTGAACCGAAATTTGAATAAAATATGTTTGATGGAATTTATTTTTGAAAAATGAAGCATTGGTACAGAAAGCCGAGTATCAAAGTTTTGAAAATATGTATTCCATATTGGAAAATGAAGAAAGAGGATTACTATTTCCAATTGCCAAAGCCTAATCACTAAATAAATTAATGCAGCCAGACAATAACACCATTCTATTATAGTTTTTTGTTATTCTTAAAAGACCTTTATTATCCCAAAATAATGATTAGTTTTCATTTCATTAAATGCTGATACTATTTTTTTTTTTTTTAATAATATTAAAATCAACATCCAGATAAAGATATCAATGTAAGTACTTTCCCTTGTTTAATGAAAAGTTTTAGCAGGGCTGCCGATTGGGGAGTAATTTCCCCCCGGGGGGAAATTTTAGAAGCCTTTACACTTTTGGGGGAAATTCAAGCTATCATTGAAGGTTACACGTCATCAGCAGGGCTGTCGATTTGAGAAATATTTTCTCCCGTGGGGGAAATTCGAATTGAATTTTTTAATCAATTTTAATATGAAAAAATATGGATTCGAACTAATATTCTTTTTTATTTTATAACAATATCTAATTACATAAATTACATTAAACACATGAAGAATATCTTATTTTCTAATTAAGACAAAGATATTTATGAACTTAATGCCTCATTAGTAAAGTTAATAAGCAACATTACTCAATTGTCTTTTAAGGAAAATCGGGAGGAAGTTTTGAAACGGTTGGGGTGAAATCGGGGATTTTTTGATCTAACGCTATTACTATTTAGGGAAAGATAATTGTAAATCATTTGCCCATATTTTGCATCTACAATGGAAACATTTGCAGGATCGCCTATGCTCTTCATTCAAAATCGTATGTGTTGTAGGATCGTAAGCGAGGAGGTGTTTTCTTGACATAATTTGGCCGAAGTATGCTAAACTCAAATATTTTCTCCTTAATTCTAAAGATGGCTCACCTCTCTCTATGTACAAACTTTGGGCGGGTGTCGTTCAGAATGCACCAATACAGAGACGAAGTCCCTGATTATGTATAGTATCTAGTGATTTCATTGTTGAAACACTAGCAGAACTGTAGGCAACAGTTCCATAATCAATGATAGGCCTGATCAGAGTACGGTACATCATTAATAAAGTTCGTCGATCTGATCCCCACTGATTGCTGGACAGAACTTTTAATAAATTTAGCCCTTTCTGGCATTTTGCTTTTATTAGACGAATATGTTCAGACCATGTTAGCTTTTTATCGAAGTAGATTCCTAGGAATTTGATTACTTCTTCATACATAATAGGTTGTTGAAACAAACTTAATGACGGGTGCGTTTGGCATTTTCTCCTTTTACAAAAATGGATAGCCACCGTTTTGGAACTTGAAAAGTTGAAACCAGTATTTTTAGACCATGATTCGAGATTCCCTAGAGTTGTTCTCAATTTCCACTCGATTTATTCTATTGACTTGCTTCTTATATAAATAGCAAAGTCGTCAGCAAACAAAGAACAATTTACTTCTGCAGGCGTTGTATTTACATTGCTATTTATGGCTATTAAAAATAATGTTACGCTTAGCGGAGATCCTTGGGGCGTTCCATTTTCCTGATGGAATGATTGAGAAAGGTTAGATCCAACCTTAACTTGAAACGACCTATCTTTAAGAAAATTGTTAATAAATGTCAATAGTTGCCCTGAGAGACCGAGTTTGGATAGTGTACTGACAGCATTATAGCGCCACATCATGTCATATGCTTTTGTGATATCTATGAAGACAGCTAACAGGTGTTCTTTGTTTGAAAAAGCCCTTCGAATTTCGTTTTCAAGCTTCGTGATTTGGTCGATAGCAGAGCGGTGTTATCTGAATCCACACTGGGAAGTTGAAATGAAGTTTTTTGAGTCCAAGAAATAAATTAGTCTATTGTTAACCATCTTTTCGAGAAGTTTAGAAACCCAAGAAAGTAGTGAAATAGGCCTATAGTTATCGGTGTTTATATCTTTTGTAGTTTTCCTGATTGGAATAACAATGGCCTTCCTCCAGGCTTCGGGGAACATCCCTGTCGTCTAGATTTCATTATAAATTGAAAGGAGAAATGGTTGTACAATTGACGGTAGTTTCTTCAGAAAAATATATGGGATCTGATCGGGGCCTGCAGTAGATTTATCTTTGCATGTGTTTAAGATAAAATTCATTTCAGCTAGAGTAAATGGCTGATTAAAAATTTCTGAGCCATGTGTATGAAATTCAATCGAGTTTTTTTCTTTTTCACATTTATGTTGCAGAAAATCTATGTTATAATTATCAGTTTTCGACATAGTAGAAAAGTGATTTCCACTATTTCACCAGGGTCAGTTATGATCTGATTATCTACTGAAATCGAAGAAACAGAGTCAAGTTTTTTGGATCCTTGGATGGCATTAACTTTTTTCCATACTTCTGTTATGGTAGTATTATTGTTGATGGAATTGACGTAAGTCATCCATGAATTTCTTTTGCTGGCCCTCAATATCTTTTTGGCAATCGATCTCATTTTTTTAAATTCAATTAAATCTTCCAGCGATCTTGTTTTTTTGTATCGGTTCAGTGTTTTTTTTTTTTTTTATTCATAATTGCGATCCGGCAGTCTTCATTCCACCAAGGAACTAGACGTCTGTCATTATAAATTACTTTGTGTGGAATATTCTTTTTTGCTGACTCTATGGCACTTTGGTTAAAGAAAGTAATTTTGTTCTCCAGATTGACATATGATTCTTTTTTCATTACCATTTCTGATTCTATTAACAATGAAAACTTTTCCCAATTCGCTCTTTTGATTGACCATCTCGGAACTCTATGTAATGTAGCATTTGAAATATCATCAAATTTAACAGTCACAGGAAAATGATCACTTCCATACAAGGTGTCCTTTACGCTCCACTGAACTTTATGTAAAAGTTTAACGTCTATGAATGATAAGTCGATTGCGGAAAAGGATCCATCGGCACAAAAATGAGTAGGGGAGTCATCATTAAGTAAAATTAAAAAGCTATTGAGATCTAAAAATTTTTCTATTTCTCTTCGTCTATTCTTGTAGTCCGATAAAGTTGAACCCCATAATTTATTGTGACCATTCATATCTCCGACCATGATCAGAGGTCTTGGGAGTTGGTCAACTAAAGCTTGGAGATCATTGGCAGTGAAGTCTCGGTTTGGAGGTATATAGATATTGCAGACTGTGATAGGTTCAGGTTTGTATAATTGTATAGCAACAACTTCTAAGGATGAGTCAATATTAATCCGTTCAGAATATACTTCTTTTTTTACCATAATCGCTACTCCTCCACAGGCAGATCTGCAATCATTTCTGTCTTTTAGGTAGATGTTAAAATTTTTAAAATTGACAGTTTGTGATTTTAAAAAATGTGTCTCTTGTAAACAGCAGCATATGGGATTTTCTTCAGCTAAAAGTAATTTGAAGTGCTCGTAATGTTTGTAAAATCCGTTACAAATCCACTGTAATATGATTGGGTTTTTTGTTGTAGTCATTTTATTAAAGTAATGAAAAGTTATTAGTCACTTCCTAGTTGTCGGTACTGTCGTCTGTATTTAAAGTATTTTCTGTAGAGTCCCACTTTCTTTTTAATATCTTGGGATATCTTAATTTGGATCGTCTGTCAGTTGTGTGTTTTTCTTTGCTTCGGCAAGCATGTCTTTTAAGCCCTCTTTGTTGTTCGTGAACTCGTGAACTAGTTCGCTGAAGTTTTTAGTTTCAGAAGACATTTGAATGAATTTCACCATTTCATCAAAGGAAATGGGATATTTATGTAAATTATCTTCTATTAACTGTCTAGCATTTTCGAAGTTGATTCAGTATTGATACTGGTCTTTTTCAGTTTTTTTGAATATTCCGAGAAGGTTGAGGTGCTGGTATTGGTGGGAAATCTTGTAAATTAATGGTATTTTCAAACTCATCCGGAGAATCCGGAGAATCTAGAGATAAATGTAATTCTATATTGGATAAAGTAGAAGCAGGAGGACTTGAGTAACATCGTTTAGTGCCAGAAACCACCACGGGTAACGCTGCTAAATTATTGCTCAAATTAACAGCTGATTCGGCACCGGAACTATCTACAGTGATATTGTTTGACTCATCACCATGGCTACGTGATACTTGGTTTAAAGGCTCTATTCCGTTACTGTCTTCTTGTGACTCTATTTTCAAAGGGTCTCCATGACAACCTCCTATGGTCGTTGGAGTCTTATTAACCATATGATTTGGTGTGTCTAATATTGAAGAATTTGTTATTGTTTCACAATTATTTTTAATATCTTGATCAAAATGTATTAATAGGTTTTCTTTCCCGTTAGATGCCTCCTGAATATTGTTATCATTATCGCACTCAGGGCAATCTGTAGATATATGACCCGGTTGTTTACAAATAAAACAAGTGACAATGTCTTCACTGAAAAAAATTCGATATGATACATGGTCATGTTTTATAAGTAAAGACGTTGGAAGTTTATTCAAATCTTCGGGTGGATGTACACTTGCCGTCTAAAACTTAGAACGTGCGCCAGCCTTGGGTCTTGGTAACCAGCTCTTAGAAAATGCATGGGAGAGACTAATTTTATACCTAGGCTTTTGAGTTCATTTTCTTTTGTTTCGTGTGGGATTGAAGGGCAAGCATTAGAAATTATTATACGTTTGGCTGAGTTAATTAGACGTTTTATTATTATTTGTTTGTTGTCGATGGTTATCGATTGATGTTTTTTTAGGAGGTTATCGATTGCTTCCTTATTGCTAAAATGGATTCAAAATCTTGAATTGGATATTCTAGAGGTGTATCTTATGAATTTTGGGTCTATTAATTCTGCGATTTTGAGAACATATTCTTTTTGTTTTATGCCTGGTAATGTATCTATAATGATAGCATTTTCTCGTTTTGAAAAACGGTCTGAAGGGGTGGCTTTAGCATATGTGGTTTCAGTTGCGTTGATGTTAGACTGGGTTTTCGAGTAATTATTTCTTTGGATTAGTTCCATTTCTTTCTGTTTTTGATTTGTTGGTTTCAAAACATTCTGAGACATTTTTGAGGTATTAAGAACTGTTGCCATATTGTGACAGAGCCAAAGCTCTGTACGCCTGTAAAAGGCGTTAAATAAATTGACTGACTATATATATCACTTTTTTTTTTTAAATAATGGTACACGCGCACTAATATTGTTCGAAATGCACAAAATAAAGTCAATAAATGCATAAATAGCACTCGAAATATATAAATCTTTGGGACTGACCTGAAATGTATCTTCTTCACATGGAGCCTAAACAGCTGATTCCCTTAGTAATAATTAAAACCCAAAACTGTTGGAATATTTACCTTCTTAATCAACAGTTAATAATATGATTTTTTTTTGTATATTATTTGAACTGCAACCGACTTATATATTGTATTCAGTGGATAATAAATAATATTTCTTATTCCTTTGATTATTATTGTGTTTATTATTCAAAAAGATTTGGTATGCTTTTTTAGCTCATATCGATTATTTTATGTAATAGAAATTCACTTTTAACCGGTTTATCGTTACCAAAAATCGAAAATCGATCTTTTGGAACCGGTACTATATGTATATATATATATATACATACATAAATATAATCAAATTTATACAGAATAAATATCGTTGGCTATATATCAGTTCTAATTACAAATCAATTAACTAAAGAAAAATTCATAATGATGGACATTTATTTCTCTTACTCAAAACTATGGATAAAGTTAAATGGAAATTTTATGATGTATTAGAGAGGTGTTACGATATATTGGGTAGTACGGAAATAATTGCCGGTTTATGTTTTGACCTAATTATGTCTAATTGGTTGGGGTCTATACTTTTTTGCTGTAACGTTTTTTTTTCACAGTAAAAAAAAAAAAAGAAGGCTTTATCTTTGGCGTTACTGCAAGAGTGTTCAGAGATATTAGATGTGTAAAGGTTGTACATAAGGTGGCTTAAAACGCTATCTTGAGGTACTTCAGAGTGTTGAAAACAAAAAAGGAGAAAGGGGAGAGTTTTCTGAAACGGAGAACCTAAATGATCCTGTATAGATAAAATTATTAATAAATCGAAGAGTAAGTGGATTTTTCAAAAAAACTATTTATTGAAATTTACAACTGTACATAAAAAAATAAAAAAACAACCAGTAAATGTAATAATAGGGTTCATAACAACATGACAATTTCATGTGAAGCAGCTACTTTCTGGCAGCAGTTCGAAACTTCTATATGAGGAGGTCCCTATTTCATTTTGAAATAATCATTTTAGACGCCTCGGAGGGTTGTCTGGATTAGTATAGAAAGCAAGTTAAGTGACTAGTGGATTTGAATGATTACGTACGTACATTTGGAACATTAAGGTCTTTATAGATAAGTTTCTTTGTTACAATGTAAGGAACATAAAAGATTTATCGAAGGATTTTGGATTGCAATGATTAGATACGAGATGTATTAGATGGTGGAGTGGAGCCACAGATTTTAACTCCTTATATCTAAATGTCTTTTGTAATTAACGGACATCTCAGAGCGTTCGTCTAGTAAATATTGAGGATGCCAAAAACGGCGAGCAGTTTCTTGTCGTTTTGGTCTTGTTGATGGTAGTTAAATAGAACTTTATCAAATCTGACCGACAATTTTAATTTCAATCGCTTAATTACTTTGTAAATATAAACTGAGCTTTGAAAGTACAGACAAATTATAAAAACTTAAAAGATACCCGAAAAAGTCAGTTGAATATCCATAAGCACTTGCAATGCTTGGAAAGATTGCCAAGACAGCGAAACCTATGAGTGAACTGAGGCAACCTACAACTCCCATTCCAATTCCTTTTATTGGCATAGGCATCAACTCTGCCGTCATTGTCCAGGATAAGGCGCCGATTCCTGCAAAAATTAAAATATCTAATATTAAATTTTTTATTTCAATGTTGACAGGAATAAATTTGTTTTTTAGCAATAAGGGAATCTATGTACTCATTGGATGCCTCTACCCTTGTGGCTAACTGGCATTAGTGATTTTATTGTTTATTGTAGAATTTTATCTATTTAAGTTATGATAAACAATTACTGAAATTTAGCACATGCTGGTGGGAAATAAGAATCCGTGAAGAACTTAAATGTTTAGACTTTAGGATTCTTATCTCATGGTGAGAAGGAGCTCATATAAATGTAATTTAACACTTTTTTAATTAATTATTTCCCCTCCCCCTTTGCGTTTTGAATATCAAGTGTGACGCACATGGAATCCGAAACTATAAATGATTAACTATATGTTTTACTTCCTTATTTAATGTGATTTATGGCTTTATAGTTATTAAGGAGTATAAAACCTCATTTTAGGAAATTAGGAAAACATGAACCCTAAGAATAGTAAATAGTCTATCCTATTTATTGCTACCAACAATGGATTCTCTTTAGAACATTAACCTGAGCTGATAGACGAGGGAGTAACGGGGCATGAGCATGAACAATTTTCAGACGCGGTTCCTCATCTGAAAGTCGTTCATTATGATCATAATAAATGAAAACTGGTAGTTGCCAAACGGGTCGCGGTGCGGTATATCAAGTAATTTGGAAAAAAATAAATTAAATTAAATTAAAATACCGAAAAGTGAAAAAACGAAGTTTTGTCTAATCGAGCTAGGTGTCGTTTTCTACCGTATTAGTTAACAGAATTGAATGCTGTCATTGAAATAAATGATATTTATCCTGGCTAGAAATCGTACATTTTGAACATTTCAACTACCTAAATGGAAAACTATTCGGAAAAACCAATTTAAGAAAACGGGTGCAAGTCAATGAATGAATCTACGAAGCACGATAGTTATATAAAATAATATTGTAATTTAGTAATAAACAGGACGAGTAATTCAATAATTTGTAAGAAAGTAAAAATCAATTATTTAATATTAATAATTAATATTAATTGATTTTTACTTTCTTACAAATTATTGAATTACTCGTCCTGTTTATTACTAAATTACAATATTATTTTATATAACTATCGTGCTTAATTAATTAATATTAAGATTAATTATCATTTCAATTGGCAGCTTTTTCACATCCAGTTATTTTTCGAGCAGCATGAAATACATGACCGAAAATTCGAGTATCAGAATTTTTAACGTGGAACATGTTTTACCCGTATTCTAGCAAGTCAAAAGTGTATGGTTTTGGAAGAACGCTAGGGCGTTACGCGTGTTATGACAGGCTCTAGCTCTGCTAGTGTTGCTTGGATTGAAAATTTGCCTATATATTCCTGATTATAAATTTAATAGAGGATGTTTTTTGTTATATAACGTTTGTCGCTAAGAACCTACCGATCAGGAGCTATATTGGTTTGAATTACTTTTGGTTCAAAAACCACGTTTGAAACCCCTATACGCGTGTGAAAATATTTTATGTTTTATTTATGATACAAACAAAATTCGTATTTATGAAATTAATGATATTCAAATATATGCATCAAAGATCAAGGGGGCAACCCCTGAAGCATGTTATTATTCCCATAGCCGACAGGCTTAAGGGGGCCTCATTATTTTTCACGCTTATGTGAGTCTCTGTGTTTTCTATGCAGTTTTTGGACAACGGTGAGTAGAACAGATATGAAAATGCCACCATTCAATTCTGTGACCAAAAATAAATAGAAAACGACACGAAACTCGATCATTTAGCAACATTTAAATTGTTTTGAATTTTTTTATTTATTTTTAATATACCACATATTAATAACCACCGGTTTTCAGTCATTTTGATCATAATGAACAACTTTCAGAAGAGAAACCTAGTCCGAAAATTTTGCATGCTAATGCACCATTTCTCCCTCCTCTATTATTTTTAAATAATGGGTTGCCTCAATATGGTGCTAGTTCAAAAGGTTTTACTTCAGAAGGGCCCAGGCTAACCTTCACCCAAAATTAATGAATCATAATGATAACGATTATCAATCTTAGCTCTAATATACAGCTCAATCACTCACCGAATATGCTTTGAACACCACATATCCACTACAGCTCATTTTTTTCACTTTGTTTTTTTTTTAAAAGACCTGATACAAATAAAATGGGAAAGAAAACTTAGTTATCTTGAGTCAAAATACCGTTTTCACAATTTTTTATTACATGTGTAACAGGTCTGGAAAAAAAAAATTAACTAAACACCGAAAATCTACATTATTTAGAAAATAAAAATTTTGCAATACCTACTTATACGTGCAATACAAGTTTAAGTAACGTTTTGTTTTGAAAAGGGAAAAAATAGGAAGCAGATTATTAAAAAACTATCGGTATCGAAACCAAAATGTTTTGATCACGCAGATTGTGAAACAAAAGTTTGTTCAAATTTTGATTTTTTACCTTTGTTTTATATCTGCTTTGCAGTTTTGTATGTTGTATTACTGAAAACCGTGTGCAAGTTGATTCAACTGTATCAAAACAAACACAATATAAAACGTCTCCTTCAACCTTAAAAGTTTCAATTTAGAACTCACCAACACAGATCTTTTGTTTTGCGAGATTGGTTTTAGACATTTTAGAGATGTAGAAATAGATAACTAAGGGATTTCGTGTCTTGGTGGATACTGCGTTAGATACTGGGTAATGGAATGAGGGTAGGAATAAGGGAAATAAAAAAGTGAAGTAATATTATAAGTATTTGAGTGGAGTGGCAACGATAAATTAAACAGTTCCAAAAGAAGCGAATTCCACCGTAAATTCGTGAAACGCGATTTGGACAAACATGAACTCATTCAGTAGGTGGAAAAAAATAATAGGAGGAGTTCCCATAGCTATTTTTCGGTTTTTATTCTTATTTTTTCTGCTCAGAAACATCAAAAATTTCCAATACCAAATTTCGATTTGCTGATATTTATTGGATATTAAAAAAAAATATGCAATTACAAGTTCACTAATGTATTTATGGTAAACTATGCACAAATATGTAAAATAAAAATAACTCAAAATGTTTCCAAACATATGCATGCCTCAAACATATACATTTTGATGATATTAGATATTTTAGTATTTTTTAAATGCATATACTTTACAGCCCTAGTATTAGCAGTAATAAAATCTGCAGTTGTTTTTTTTTTTACCACATTTCTGATTTGTTCAATGCGCTTAGCGGTCCACTCAATAATCTCATACCATACGCTTTTAAAATGAAAAATTCAGAAACCTGGATGGGCCATGGTTTTATTTTCACACTTTTATTCATATTAAGATTTTTGTACGTGGGACCAATTTTAAGCTATTATCCCCCTCCCCCATCTTTCACTTGATAAATGTTTGGTACAAAATTTATATTCTTTAATGGGACAAATATTTTTAAAAAATGAGAATGGAGATATTTTGAAAGACAATAAAAAAAGGGTCGTAGGCTATAATACATTGATTGATAATAGATTATCATACTTACCAATAGAATGAGCAAAAGTATTGACGACTGAAAGAACGATTGCTAGGTAACTGTAGTCATAGAGGTCAACGCCAGAACTGATCACGTAAAAATAAATACCAAGGAATAACTGGAAGTAAATTAATCTGATTGTAGAACAATTAAAACATTCAAACTACAATATAAAAACATACAATTTAGTACAAAATTCAATTAAAAACTATATTATTTATTAGAATGGGTCTACTACATCACGTACTTAAGGAAAACCGTTCAGCAAAAGTCACCGTAAACGATTTTTTTTTTTTCTTGGCGAAGGGAAGAGGAAGACGACAATACATGATGATGAAAAATTGAGGAGAAACATTTTGGAAATTCAAAATGATAAGTGATTATAATTTTAGCTTGGGTTTTTAATGTTTGATGCCCTTCTCAGGTTTAGAATTTAGAGAATTTAAACTTCATCAGGAAATGTTGTTAATGGTGTACATTTTTTGATTTTAGAAATGTAAAAACATATTCGAATTCAGCTAAATAAAAAACTCACTCCAAGTAATTGTTGATTGAAAAGTTCTCTGTATTTATTCCATGAATATGCTATATTCCTCATGATCTACAATTATCTTAAAAATTGTAAAAGCTTATCAATGCAACGCCACATGTAATAAACTTCGTTTGGTGGAGTATTTGGAATTTGGGGTGAAAAGGTTTTCTTTCTTTTTTTTCTATGGCTTTTCAACATTACTAAACATTTAATAATAACAGTCAAGAGATTTATCCATATTTACATATCGAGTCAATACTGGAAAATATCTATAGTGGAAGTATGGGATTTTATGAAGAAATCAAGACAACCCACGGTCCTGAAGCAATTACAGTGATGAAGGAACTTCAAAAGTCCAACTGAAAACTAGCAAGTGTGAAGAACACTAGGATATTCCTACTAAGATGCAGGGCATGACCAATATAGTCTCGAAACGTTGCCAAAATAGTTGTATGTATATATGGGCCAATATATATATGGGGCCAGGGTAGCCAAGTGTATATTTAAAGGCATGTGCAGTAGATATTTAAAGTTAGGTACTGTCGAGCGTGGTAAGCACTTGTATGGGTGACCGCTCTCACTTGTATGACTACTTAGTCCAGGCTAATACGGCGTGGGTTCGATTCCCACATGGGGGCAGTACACTGTCCTCACCCAGGAAATCACAGGGAGGTGAGCGACCCCTGTGCCTGACACAGCTCCTGGTCCTCCAGGTTGGGGGTTGTATAGGGCTAGTAACTTCCTACTACGAAACTTTCAATCAGCCTCCAAAAATCTGTCTTAAACATTGGTAAGGACTCGGCTTTGAGTAACGAAGATACCAAAAAGAACTTGTGGAACAAAGTGCAAGCGATAGCCCAAAATGAGGAGAAGTGGAGCAGACCAAAAAGAAATATATATATATATATAGCTAAATAAAAGGTTCGCGGGACTGAGTTTTTAAAAAGAGCGTTTTTATTGACAGACATACATTATACAAGAAAAAGCACAATTTATAGCCTAATACAAGGACTTCGTGTTGAACAAACTGGCATCACAACGTGTAGAAGCAGAGTGTCACCGGACGAAGGTGGGGGTGCCCCTTTTATACAATTATCTAGGAGAGGGGATAGTGTACATTTATTTATTATCCCTTAATACCATTGGGTTTCTATAACTTCTCCCCCCCCAAGTTCCGAGGTCTCCGATGGAACAAATATCTTAGTGTAAATAGGTAAGATTCTATACAATAAAAATAAAAGGTTTGGACCTTATACATTTCTCAATACCTTTTACACTAAGTCCTAACATTGCAATAGATAACATTCTATAAACAAAAGGGATTGGACCTTATAATTTAAGTTTATACAAAAATAAAAGGATTATAACTTGTGTACTAAGTTTAGGATTTGTACTATCTATAGTTTTAAATAAAAAGATTAAACTCTGTACTGAAATACAACTATCATCTTCCTATAAACAAAAGGATTAGACTTTGAACTTCCTGTTTATGAAGTCAGGATCTGTACATTTGAAAAATAAAAAGATTAAACCTTGTGCTCTAACACTAAAATAAGATTTATATGATTGTCAATTTCCCATAAACAAAAGGATTAGACCTTGTCCCCTTCTTAATATTAACAATAAGCTTAAACTATAAAATGTTTATACATTACAAAATTCCTTACATGCTAAAGTACAATTTTCCTTATAACTAAAAGATAATAGGATATTTCTTAATACTAAATAATACATTATTTAAACAAAAAGGACAAACTAAAATAAGAGTCTTTGAATCAGTTTCCTCTATTGCAAATAATACTTTTAGCTTCAAAATTACTCAATTAAAATAATAATATTTTTTAAATCAAAATAATAATTCAAACACTCCTTTACAATAACTACAATTAATAATAATTTCAAAATAAAATACATACTTTATCAATGATCAATCAAAATAATATTTCAAGACAAAATAATAGTCTCCTAATTTTTATAATAGTGACTTCAAAATATTAATTACAAAATAAATCGGACAGAATATTACTGTGAAATAAAATAATAATTTGAATGATCTTTTACATTATTAACATTGAATATAATATTTTACAACAAAATACAAAAGTCCGACTTTATTAAAATAACTACAGCATTGTCAGTTTAATACAGATAATTCTTTCAATATAACATAAACATTAATCCTAATACCATTGCATTTATTATTTTTTAAAATAAAAGATTTTTAAAACATTTTTATATCGTTTAAATAAAATTAAATATTTTTAATCAGAACCACTGTCTGAATCGTAATTATCCGAGACATCCGAAATATTCACGCGAATGGATTCATTATCGTCGTCCGAAATAGATTGTTTCTTTTTCCGTTTTTTCCTAGTGGGCCTTCTAATATTGTCAATATGAGTTTTAATTGGTCTTTTGTCTTTTACTACTACATTTACTTTTTTAAATTTGTCTCTACTTTTTATTTTCGCTTGGGTATTTTTCAAATATTCTGTATCCCCTAATTGTTTCTGAATATCTAAAGGGTCTTCTCTATTTTTATTTAATTTTTCTGTCCTTGTCTCTTTTTCGTCATTTATTTTAGATCTAATTAGTTTATGTAATAATTGTTGGTCCTTATGATATTTTAATACATATTGTTCTGTCAGGTCGATGTTTTCGTTTGATTCTAATCTGGAGGTTCCAAAAGTAATTTCATTAGGAGTTAATTTTAATTTATTGTTTAAGGTATTATTATACGCTATTACCGCTAATCTTAATTTTTGTTGCATCGAACATTTATCTTTTTCTTTTCCTATTATTCTCAATAATTCGTTTAGGGTAGAGTGGACTCTGTTCAATAATCCCAAAGAGTTTGAGTGGCTGGCTGAAGTATAATGTAAGATAATATTATTTTCTTCACAAAACTGTTTTACTAAATTATTTTTCATTTCCGTCCCTTGGTCTAATGATATTTGTAGAGGTGTGGGAAAGTATGTCATATAGTTAGTCAGTGCGTTACAAATATTAATTGCGTTCTTTGATTGTAGGGTTTGAGCAAATAAATGTTTCGAAAATGTGTCTACTGCTGTGAAAATTATTGCGTTGTTAAAATTAAAAATGTCAATCATTAATTCCTGAAACGGTCTTTCTGGTGTAGGTGTAATTTGAAATTTGGTCTTTATAGGTTTTCGGTCATATTTCGTAACTTTACAAGTTTCGCATTTATTAATATACTCCGCTATTTTATTTTGCATCCCTGGAAAATAATATTCTTTTTTAAGTTTTTTCGAATGTTTCGTTTATACCCCTATGCTTTGTTTTGCCTAAATGATAATTATCTATAATTTCTATTTGTTCATTCGGATTTTCGACGTCATTTACAATTTGTTTATATTTTTTCAATTTAACCGATGGATATTCCGTTTCTATTATTTGTTGTATTGTTCTAAAATAATCGTCATATAAATTTTCGGTTATTTCGTTAGGTGATTTACAAATTATCCCGTATGTTTTATTAGGTTCGAGTATCTGTTCTAATAATGAAGCGATATCTGATTTAGCATAAATGTTTAATTCGTATCGGCGTTTCCCAAATGGTTTAGTGAAATTAATTTTTGTATTTCCCCTTTTTATAATTATTTGATTTTTTTCTATGTTTATACATTTTTCGGGTTCACAAATTCGTACTTGTTCGTTACTAGATTCCTGGGAATGGATTGTCTCTAAATCATCTTCCGGCGGTACTTCTAAGTCCTCTATTATCGCGTCATACTCGGAATTGTTTTCGTCCGCTATTTCCTGATTTAATAATTCTTCGACGTCCATTTCCTCCACGTCGCTATTATGATTCAATTCGTCGCTTCCCCTGGAAAGTGCATCGGCCACGTAATTTGTTTTTTTCCCTGAATGTGTTTAACTTCGAATTCAAATTCTTGTAATTTCCAAACCCACTTCATTATGCGCGTGTTACCATTTTTCATTGAAAAAATCTACGTTAAAGGTTTATGGTCCGTGCATAAAAGAAATTTTGTACCGTATAAATAAGGCTTAAAGTGTTGGGTTGCCCATACTACCGCTAGTAATTCTTTTTTCTATTGAACTATAATTTAATTCCGCATTTTGTAATACTCGGGACGCGAATGCTACTGGGTGTTCTATTTCATTTTCGTCTTTTTGTGAGAGCACGGCTCCGATGGCTTTATTACTGGCGTCTGTAGTTAATATAAATGGTCGTTCCTAATCCGGATAATTTAAAATTGGTGTGTTACTCATCATTTCCGTCAAAGTTTGACATGCTTCTTTAATTTCCTTTGTGCCATAAATTTTTGTTTTTAATGAATTAGAAATCGGTCTGGTAATTTTTGCGTAATTTTTAATAAACTTTCTATAGTATCCCGTCATGCCCAAAAATTGTCTCGTCGTCTTTTCATTACGCGGAATGGGGAAATTTAAAATTGCTTCTATCTTTTTCTCGTCTGTTTTTTTAATCCGTCTGGGGTTACGATGTAGCCTAAAAAGTTTAATTCTGTTTTAAAAAATTCCGTTTTATCTAATTGTATTGATAGGTTATGTTCTTTTAGGGCTTCAAATACTCTTTTTAAATCTTTTAAATGTTCTTTTCGTTTTTTGAGTAGACTATTATATCGTCGATGTAAATCATAGAATTGGGGATATTTTGTATCATCATCGTCATCGCTCTCTGAAAGGTTGGGGGTGCATTACACAAGCCAAAAGGCATACGTAGAAACTCAAAATGCCCATTTTCGGTGGAGAACGCGGTTTTAGCTATTGAATCTTTATCCATTTCAATTTGGTGAAATCCCGACGCGAGGTCTATGGTGGAAAATATTTTCGATCCCTTAAGTCTATTTAATAAATCTTCGATATTCGGTAGGGGAAATTTGTCTTTTACTGTAGCCTGATTTAGTTTCCTATAATCGATCACCATTCTAATCTTTTTCTGTCCCGACGCGTCTGATTTTTTCGGTACGATCCAAAGCGGAGAATTATACGGCGATTTGCTAGGTCTTATGATATTACTTTTTAATAGTTTTTTGAACTTCATCATTAATTTGTTTTTTAAATTGTTCCGGGTAACGGTAATTACGCGAATAAATTGGATTTTCATTCGTTGTTATTATTTTATGTTTTATTAACCCTGTTGATTTTAAATTCTCGTCGTCCCTTTTTAATACTTCGCCATGTTGGCTAATAATTTCGATTAATTCTTCCTTTATTTCCGGACTAATATGTTCGTGGCGAATTAAGTTTTAATTTCGTTTTTATCATTAATAAAAAATAAGTCATTCTCTAATTTGAATTTTTTCTTTTTAAATTTTAATTCATTTTTTTCTAAATTGATTTTTAATTTTAGTTTTTTCATTGTCTCGTAGCCCAATAAAATATTAAACCTTTCGCTAAATGGAAATATTAAAAATTTGACTTTTTGATTAATTCCTATCAGGGGCATTAGGTCAATTATCACGCTTTGTGATCCTTCCGCCGTTCCCGTAGGTGTTCGAATTGCAAAATCCTCTTTAGAAATTTCCGAGAAATGTGGAATGTAATCGGGGTGTATATAATTTTTTGTGGCACCCGTATCAATTAGCCATTTATTTCCCATACTGTCAATTAAGTTCGGTAAGTCGTTATTTAAATTTAAGTCGTGAATTTCTATTTGTTTATCCTGGTTATCAATGGTCTGTTTAGAATTTAAATTATTTATATCCGGTCCGGAGGTCTGCTTGTGCTCGGGCCTAATTCTAAAAAATGATCCTGTCTTTTTTCTAAAGATTCAATCCGCTCTAATAATAATTTAATTTTTTCGTCTTTTTCTTCTTCAATTGTATGTACCCTATTAGAAACAGTTTTCATCGAAACGGTGTTAGAATCTATTTGAGGTTGCTGGTAATTTTGCCTAATATTTCTAGAGGGTGGTTTATTAAAAAATCTATGTTGTGACTGGGGGTCCCACGGTTGGTTATAAATCGGAGTCGTATATTCAATAGCTCGCTGTTGTGGCCGGAAGTTATGTTGGTTGTTATTGTTATAAGAATTAGAGGTTGGACCTTGCTCATACTGATACTGTTGCTGTCGGTAATGTTGGGGATTATTATACGACGTATATTGCTCGCGGTGGTACTGATGGGGTCGGTAATTTTGATAATCATGGTGGTTGTTAAAATTTGGTCGGTACTCTTTGTTTTTAAAATTATTTTCGAAATTTTTCTTTTTATAATTATTTTGAGTTGGGTTATTTTTATACTGTTTTTTATCGCCATAAATTCTATGTACGATATGAGCCGCGCTGTTTCTTAGTATTTCTTCTAAATCTTCTAACGAATCGAATTTTATATGGTAAATGAAGTCCGTTAGTGCTGGGTGTAAACTATGTACTGCGTGGTGGGATATCTGTTTGTCATACCTATACATTTCGTCCTGTTTATCTAATATCTCATTGTCGGAGTAAATTCGCGCATATAAATCGCATCTTTTTTGGCCCAGTCGTTCCAAGAAATCGAGTGGGTTTTCATTATGTTAAGTCCGCGTATTTAAAATTTCCGAAATTAATTGTTCTCTAGTTCTCGTGTCTTGGTACTTTTTCTTTAAGAATTTTATTATTTCCTTTACTGTATTAAATTCCTTGTCATATACGGCGACTTTAGCTTTCCCTGTTAATTTGTTTAAGATTGTTAAAACTAATTTGGCTTGGTTTGTATTTTTATGGGTATTATCATCTTTACAGTATAAATTATATAAAAATTCGCTATTTCTAATAAAATCAACTAGTTGTAACGGATTTCCGTCATATTCCGGGATTAATGCTAAATCATGATTTTTAATTTCTAGAGCCATATTATTTTCTTTTTTAATTAACGTTGAACCTGTTATTTTTAAGTTACTTAATTTTTCTTCCAAACCATTCATAAAGATAAATCAATATTTTAAATTATTATACTTATTACTAACTTATATTTAAATTACAAAATTACTTAAAATAAAAATAAAAAAAAAATTAATTATACTTTTTCTTGATACAACGTTGTCTTCGATGTCTTCTTGATGACGCTCCCTTTAGCTCCTTCCCGTCGATTCTTTAGCAAGAGGTTGAAGGTCCTTTTGGTCAAGGTATTGGAATACCAAAGCGCTCCCAAAGACTTGAAGATCTGCTGATGTACTAATACTCAGCTCCCAATCTTCTCATGCCAGTGGAAAGAGGTCTCGCTGTTCTGTACCTGAAATAAGATAGAACTGCCGCGAAGTTACGTTAACGCTTCCAAATGTCCCTCCGTTCGGGCGCCAGCTAAATAAAAGGTTCGCGGGACTGAGTTTTTAAAAAGAGCGTTTTTATTGACAGACATACATTATACAAGAAAAAGCACAATTTATAGCCTAATACAAGGACTTCGTGTTGAACAAACTGGCATCACAACGTGTAGAAGCAGAGTGTCCGCCGGACACAGGTGGGGGTGGCCTTTTATACAGTTATCTAGGAGAGGGGATAGTGTACATTTATTTATTATCCCTTAATACCATTGGGTTTCTATAACTATATATATATATATATATATATATATATATATATATATATATATATATATATATATATATATACATGTGTGTGTGTGTGTGTGTGTGTAAGGTTACTTGAGCAACCTTCAGTCATCAATTAATTATTTATCATCTGTGTTTATTACTTTATCTTAAACCCTTCATTAACCTATTTTAATTGTTGTTTGCTGTAACTTACTGTAGTATTCACGTGTAATTTATTTTTAATTTTTTTCTTTGTATTGAATAAATCACGTTCTAACGATCTTATATTTATATATCTCGCAAATACAGCACTTAAAATATCTTCGGGAAACCATTCAACCCAAAGGACTAGCCACAATTTCGAATAAAGAAAGAATACTCTAATTAAATACACAACAAAAGTTATACCTCGCAACGCACTACCATAGAGTTATTTCACTAGAGGCCATATGTGCTGCAGAAACCACAGTAAGAAGAGGAATGAGGAAAATTCATGACTGAGAGACAAGAAATATTTTTAATTTGATGAGATCAAGTAAAATGAAAACCAACTGGTATAATGAAGGAGGACCTGTACCTTAAGATAAGGTTCTTGAGGTTCAGTCAACAAACTAACAATTTATTATGGCTACATTTCGAGACTATATTGTTCTCATCATGCCAATATTTCTGGTGGATATTGCTATTGGTTATCTAGGTCTATTGGTTATATCTATATGGTTATAGGTTTGACCGTACGTAGCGACGTTTTTCCAGTTGGTATTAGTCTAAAATTCTATTTGTTCACTTGACTTTAACAGTAATGAGTTGTCAAGCTTAGAAAGCTGGTAGTTTTAAAATTAGAATGGCACGGTTCCAGTCAGATAAGGGCTGAAGCGCAATGGAATGAAGTAACCTGTAAAATTAGTGTCTAGGTTTGGAAAAGTAAAAACTTACACATGTCAATGCGCATCCGAATCCAGAGATGACATAACCAGTTTTCATACCAACTATCTTGTTAATAAATAATATAGGAAGAAATGAAAATACAATAGAACATGATAGGTTCACAATCCCCATGTAGCTCGCAGGAAAACTGAGTTCAATGCTTGTGTAGATAGTTTGGGCATAGGCGCCTTGTACCGTCGTTCCAGTGAATTGTGTCATTGATATGATAAAAATGCCAAGTCCCATTGCCTTGAAAGCCGCAGGGTGTTTCATCCCTTCCAACCAACCGAGGGCGTTTTCTTTTCTCTCAAAAACTGTTTTCTGAAACAGCCAAATAGCGCATTAATTATTATCTACTTCGTTATAGATATAATATATTTATCAAAGCTGTTGTACCATAGTTTACAATTAATTTTTAAAGACAAACATTACGATATGCTATATTGATAAGCAATTAGTAGTAGTGATGGAATGTAAATATTTATTTGGAACTCGATGGCCAAGCGAGTCGGGGCGAGGGTCTGAATGTGGGTTCGAATCCCACCTGGGTGGTTTAATTTTATTTCATGGCAGATCCACTAAATGAATTTTGACCTTCCCGCCCTGGCTAGAACAGGTTGGTAACCTGTAGGATTACCCTTCCTATGATATAAAGGAATAACATTTTTCATGAGGTTAATGAAGTACTCGTATATTTATTTACATCATTTCGATGCTTGGGCAGCGTGATACTATAAGTCACATGTTTGCTTTATTTAGTTTATAACAACTTCAATGAACCAATTTTATTTGACTCCTGTAAAGCAAGGAAAAATGGATTATGGTGGATGCTAAAGCCATAATTTACACTAAAGCCGATGGCTCCGTGACAAGCTCCTCTCTCAAGAAGTAGAAAAATGTGAACCAATTACCTCAGGCAGCTTTGGAAAATAGAACATGAACAACTAAAGTATCCTTAACGTTAAAGAATTCAGCATGATCAAGTGTGATGATTCCTTATGGAGGTGATAACATAAATAATGATTGTGAACGTCGTTTAATGTTTGTGTTGATAATGACATATTCATTGAAAATTATAATTTTCTGAACAAGTTAGTTTAAATAATTAGCTTTTCAGCCACTCAAAGGGATGAAAATAGCCAATTACTTCATTTATATAATAAGTTCATTTATAACACGTATCTTGGGTGCATAGCTGCAATGTATTTCTTTATTCCTGTTTGATTCCATTTTTTTTTTTTTTAAATGCTAATGTAATATTTTTTGTTTTAGTCATATAATATTTTTATAAGTGTTGATAACATATCTTTTGAAATATTTTCGTTATGTAGATTATGAAGTCATTAACTTAAATATTATCGATTAATAATTGTTAATTTTTACTTTATATATATCTATGTAGATAATACTCTTTTTTTTTTCTTCTTTTTTTCAATGTACTTTTAACTCATGCTTTTATATTATTAACTTTAACCCTAAAATGAGAGAATTATAAATTGTATTCCATTCCATGATAACTTACTTCAATTTCTTTCAGTTCCTCCTCCAATCTTTCTCGAGTCCTGTACATCCTCAACTTTTGTAGGGAAATTTCTGCTTCATTCCTTTTTCCTTTACTGATGTAGTAGAAAGGAGATTCCGGGACAAAGAAGAAAACCAAGCCAGACAGGGCAACCATTCCCAGTCCGTATATAGTTATAGTCAGGTAAGTGACGTAAGGTCCCACCCAGAACATAATGAGAGCTCCAAATGCAACCATCAGGACGCTAGCCGCTCCAACGGGACCTCGATTTTCAGCCTGAGAAAAACAATAGTTATTAAAAATTATATATTTTTTTCCATTAATAGAGGATTATTTGGTAATTTGATAACGATTTCTTATTCATTCCTTCCATGACTTGCAGAGAAGTTGCAGAATGATGTATTGGTAGTTAAAAATACTAAATATTAGTTATACATAGAAAATATATATTTCAAATATTTATATTTTAAAGAAACATAAATATGAACCAAAGAAAATCAATAATTACATGAACTAATATTGCCATATTTTTTATTCATGTCGCTACAATCCGGTTACGGGTCCTTGTCTCCTCCTACCGCTTCCTCCTTATTCCGATATCATCCAGGTTCTGATTCTCAAGACGTTTTTAGAATCCTCCGCTACATCATCCGACACACTCAGCTTTTGACTTTTCCTTGTTTCATGTTTTGGATATGTGAAAAATATCTTAAGATGGGTATACTCTATATTCGCGGACTACAAGCGCCCAACGATTGTAACAAGTGGTTTTAGCACAATGAGCTGACAACAGTAATATTTTAGCACGCTCCGGTGACTGTCAGTTTTGATCTTAACTCAATGCGGAGCGCAGTACGATAGTAGACGCCATTTGGACATCGTTAGTAGTGTGTGCCACTTGTTTAATGGCGTACCTACCGTTTCCTGATTGGTTGTTTCGAAATATTAAACAAGTAAAAGTAATACCAGTGGGAATCGTAATGTTCAGGTGAGCTTATACTTAGCTCTAAGTGCTACCTTGTTTGAAAGATTTTCGAAGTTTGAGGAAGACCTGAGGTTCAACAGTAAGTTATCTTTACGTGTAAATTCTTAAAATTTTGTTCGCCGAGGATGTCTTCTTTAAAGTTCAACCAAATGATTAATAAAAATATGGTAACACTTGCCCCTAACTCGGATATGTTGTTCGTTCAACTCTCTTGAAAACTGCAGAGTACTTGCGGAGTGCTCCTGTTCGCCCACGTCGTCTCCATAAGAAGAAGCGTGGTGTGCTGCAAGTTTGCAAACATAGTGGATTACCCACAATATGTCTAGTAAACCGTAAATGCCTTAGCATAATTTCTCTAATAATATCAGCCTCTCCATAGACAATGCACTTTTAGTTATTGCTTCGCTTCTATTCTTGTCCAACCTTAACACCTTCGAAAACTGCTGAGCAGGCGACTATGCTCTAGGAAGACGAAGCTCCATATCTATAATTTTCGACCAAACCCTATCCTGGAAAAACCACGTATCCGAAATTTCCTGTAGCACCATCCCAATCCTAAAACGTCCCAATTACGTTCGCCATCTTCTTCCTTTCGAAACCCGCAAATTACTAGTAACTTTCCTTATCTTCTCCCACTTCGACTAATGCTGTGCTGTGTATGGGGGTGTTTCTGGTGATCTTGAGGCCAGACTCAAAAGACTGTTTAACTGCTGCATTCGTTTTATCTTCGGGATCCCCAGAAACGCCCATGCTTCACAATTATACGCGGAGTTAAAGTGGCTCTTTCCTTCCTACCGTCGCCAGTATTTTCTGGCATCCTTTCTCTACCAAACAGTGAAATCCCAACGCCCACTTTACATTTCTCAACTCCTTCAGCTCAAATCCTCCGTTCTTAACCGCCAAACCCGTTCCCGCCCATCAGATTTGTACAGTCCTGCTCATTGCTCCGCTGCTTTCGACAGATCATTCCTAATCCGATCCTCGTCCTTATGAAACTCCATCCCTTACACCATTCGCCATTCAAACACCCTTCCACTTTCAAATATAACTTATTTTACTACCTACTGTCCATCCAGATCCATGAAAACTGTCATTAGCCACTCAATAGTTATATAAAATATATTAGTTTATGTACACGAAATTTTATTGTTTTCACACAATTGATTCACAAAATGAATCAAAATATTTCTGTTTCTTTTTGTTAATATTTTTAAGCTTAATTTTTATTTGTTATTATTAATTACCATTTTATTATATTTAATAATATTTCATAACTATCTTGAGGCTCTGATGGCCCCTGATTGTACATTATTTTTTATTCTTAAGGGACTTAAGGTCCCAGAATAAATAAAGAACTTTTTTATTTATTTATTTATAAAACATTTGTGGGTTCCGTACTCCTGAATGGAGCGGGATACTGGAAATTATTAAAGCTGCTAAGGTTAGAGGAGGATTCTGCCATTTTAAATACATTTTTATAGAAATAAATATATTTCAAAAATTAAGATTTACTAGTCTTTTAAAATAAAAATTAGAATCAAAGTCAGGATACTTACTATTGCTACCTCAGCTATATAGACTGGGAGTCCACTCATGGCTCCTCCAATCCCTAATCCTCCGATAATCCTAGCGACATAGATGACATAAACGTTTTGCGATATCAACATTAAGGCCCAGGACACAAGATAAAAGAACCATACAATGTATAGTGTCCCCTTCCTGCCAATAGTGTCTAGGCAGAAAGTGGCGATGAATGGTCCCGGAGCTGCTCCGAAGGAATAAAGTGATGTCACCAGGCCTTGCTCGGAATCCGTCAAGTTGAGCTTAGGTAGTATTGGAGACGACCATCCTGTCACCGCACCAGTGGAAAGGTGTATTGTACTCGCTGAAAAAGGCACCATAAGTGAAATCAGTGAACATAAACTTTCTACATTGTCGTTATATATTTCGTTGATTTTATTAGGTAGGTTATTGCTATTTAGGAAATATGAAACGAGCAGGTATAAGAATGGTTTTGTATCATTTGTGAATTTCTATGCTTCGTCTTCAAAATAATAATGTCTTACTCGACGCTGTTGGACAGATCCGCGACCAAGGACTCCATATGTATAAAAGTTTTACTTGGAATCCACATACAAGACTAAAACGAAAAAGAAAATGGTTGAAGTTACAGACAGCTCTAACCAATGTTCCAAGACTACTAAACTATGTTCCATACTGGGGTTTTCTAAATATTAGATTAATATTAACAGTAGTCTCTGAGGACACAATTGCCGTCATATATTGACGTCTGACTTATTTTATTTATTGAATTCTAACTGAATTAACACCCAAACCAATTCTATTATAAGTTACATATAAACATTGATGAGGTAATGAATAATTATTACTATCATTGAATATACGTTCATTAATATAATGGTTCTAAAAATTTGAAACTATAAATACTTTTTTACCATTACCAACTTAAATTGGTAAATTTACAATTTAAAATTATTTACTTATTACAACTATTACATTATCGGGTACTTACTTATATAGTGTTCTGGTCTTACATCTACGTAGTGGGTCTCATCTCTAACATCCATAATAATAATTAATATAACTTCATAATCGCGTACACATAATACCGAGCCGCTATAAGATGTTGACAGGATTGATCAAGCAGTGTTGGCAGGAGAAACCTCCCTGGAAGCCTGTTTGGGCCGAAGCATATTCAGCCATTGTCCTTTTGGTCACTGTCTAACATGTTTGTCAAGAAGTAGGAGATAATCTGTAGTCTCTATCAGCCCCTTCCCGTCAAGAGTTGCAAAAATGTAAATAGGTAATGTACTTGGGAATAGGTAAAGCAAATGATGTTTATTTTCAGATTAATAATAGTATAGCTGTTAGAAGTGAATATTCTCTGTTGCGGAAATGTGTTTGAGTGAATCTCAATGAATTTTAATTGAAATTGCCAAAAGATAAAAGTTATTGCTCAATTCGCGAAATAATCCGATTTTAGAGCCTATGCCCAAGCAATTCTAGGTTTTTGCTTTTTGTATTAAATTTCAAACATTATTAGTAATGTTTAAAAAACAAAATCAATTCTCATATTTTTTCTTATGAGTGCATACATTAATTTGTTATATATAACAGCAACCGTTAAGTGGCTTACGAAGTGTGTTTTAACTCATGTTTATATAATACTAGCTGAAAGTACCCGTGCTCCGCTACGGTTTAATATCATTTGGATTAAGGACAACTTAAATTGGTAAAAGTTAAGCTTAATGTTGATAATTACTGTTACTTAAATAAACCTAAAGAATTCAATTCTTAGAATAATTTCAATAAGTAAATTTGACAATTAAAGGAAGGAATCAGCACTACCATCTTGCCCAGCTCCAATACCAGATCATCAGCTTTTCTTATGGCATCCTTCAAGTTAATATAGTCTCCACTACTCAACTTTTTTTTTTTTTTTTTTTTTCGAATAAAGTTTAGTATTTCTGTTTATATTTTTTCGTATATATTAAGCATAAATTGGTTCAGGATATTACGAAACTGTAGTAAATAAGGTTCTTCGCCTTCTCACTCCATCAACATATAGGCGTAAAAATCAGCTGCAGACACAGTGTTCTTAAGTGGTGTATTAGTGTTTGGGTCACGCTGAGGGATGTTAATACTGTACCCATGCTCAGCATCAGGGCCAGAGGTTAGCGGCTGAGACTATCAAGTGGCTCA
This sequence comes from Euschistus heros, assembly GCA_003667255.2. Classification (NCBI taxonomy): domain Eukaryota; kingdom Metazoa; phylum Arthropoda; class Insecta; order Hemiptera; family Pentatomidae; genus Euschistus; species Euschistus heros. The sequence goes on along the minus strand of RCWM02000181.1, from coordinate 722,396 downwards.
GGAAAGAAGAGAGAAATAGTATGTGGATGTAGCCTACTACCATGAGGCGGCACCAGGCCCGGAACTAGAGAGGGGCAGTGGGGGCACCTGCCCCTGGCGGCAGATTTCAGGGGGCGGCAAAATTTGAGAAGATAATAAATAAAAAATAAATAATAATTTTTTTAAATGATAATATCACAATCAATATTCTTTAATTTTATTTTGATCATTGCATAATTTATAAACCCTATTATACTGGATACCAAATTAATTCTCACGTCTTATAAGAATTAACTGCTTAATATAAATTAGTAGCCTGAGTGCTAGTAGCGGGCTCGGGGGCGCGAAACTGTGCGATGCCACCCCCTACCCCTTAAAATGGCATTGGACTATCTGTTGCCAATGTTTACAGTTATGCTGTCTGCGTTTATTCCAAAATCCGACAGTTGTTTTATTTTATTCACATTTAGTTTTTTATGAACGGAGTTTTAGTTATTAGTGTTACCGTTTATCAGTATTTGTAAAACGGATTTGTTTTGTACATTTTTAACTGCGTTAAAATTTCCGAATTATGGATGACGAAAACGACTCAGTGGAACCGAGTATAGAAAACTTGCTAAAGAAAAAAGGAAGAATAAAAGCGACGTGCTTTCCCTAACACCAAAATTAGCAGCTTTTTTTAAAAACCCTTAAATGTTAATGAAGACGAAGGCTCAAAATAAAAGGAATCCTTTAAAAAATCCAACAATGACTTCACTGATTTTTCATCATTTTGTAAGATTTAAGATTCATTTAAATTCACTGTTTTTTGTTTTTTTATATTACTGTTTATTCAATAATATTGAATATATCATTAAAAAAAAATTACTTTCATTTATTACAATTTTTTTTTGTTTCTTAACATCTATTAATGTTTCTGAATGATGGGACCCCTCCAAATATTCTATCGAATTATTGTGTACTGTAGAATACTGTGCCCGGAAAAGGGTTAATAATTAAATTATAACGCAGAAGAAGAAAAGGGAATAAAAGAAGAAAGGAAATTAATTGCGGCTAGTAGCATAAGTCTAAGTCCTAAATATTCCGGGTACCCCGGTGACCGAGTCGGCGAGTTCACAATGAAAATTTCTTGAAAACGTTATTTTGAATGAAATCCTATTATATATTTTCACTTCTAATTCACCTTTTAGATTCCTTTCGAACTTGGTCTGGTGAAGTGACAATATTTTATAATACAGATTGCGTATGAATTCATTGTTCTCAAAATGAAAAAAACGAGGTAATAAAATAAAACACAAGACTATGTGATTACTGTAATTGAGTGACTTGACAAATATGTTTTAAAATTGTATTTATTACCCCTCACACAAATTATTATAAGTGAATTAAGTAAAAAGAAAATAAAATACCTATTTTTATTGCCTCCGGTTAATCCGACTTTTCACTATTCCGACTAACCCCCACACCAGTCTTATCACGGTTGGATTAGTGAAGTTCTACTGTAATGATTGAATTAAGTCAAGATATACAGCCCGATTAATGTTTCCGTCGGATTTTTTGGCGAATGCATTTAAACAATAATAATGAAATATGTTTACAATTGAAAGTATTTTGTTTTTTTTAATTTATGTTAAAATCTTATTAGGACAAATTTTAAAAGTATCTTTTGGTATAAAATATGCCACTGGAGTCAAAGAAGAAGCCAAGCAGCCTGACACCCTTAGCGAGAAAATTACCACTATTGGCATTAAACTAAATTAAAGTTCAATTTTGAAGTTAAAATATTTTTTAAAAGTTTTTAAATGCGTCTTTTAATATTTTAGATGAAGTTGAAGTTAAAGAGGAATGTACTCAATATGAAGAACTTAGCAAGAAACTGAGCCCGACTAGGGTCGCCAATAGGGCTGCCATCTGTCTGGCTTTAACCGAACATGTCCGGCTTTTTACGGCCGTGTCCGGTCAAATATTTGTGGGTACGGCATTTGTTAAGCTTTTTAGGCTTCTCGCTTTTTAGTCAACTGTGTTCAGATCTTGCAAACTCCCACTCCTCTGAACTACGCACTCGCGTGCAGTGTTTTTCAACCAGCACTAGAATAAGTACCAAAATCAGTTCTTGTGTTTTCTGCATTATTCAGTCAGCAGAAATCCGAATTTTCGGTGAGTTAATTTTATAATATATTTTACGTTGCACTAATATGTTGTTTACAAACCTCAAATACAAGTAAAACATACATGATTTTCTTTCAGAACTCAATATGTCGAAAAGAAAATGTAAATTTTCCGATACCCTACAAAGTCAGTACAAGATGTTTAAATCTGGGAAAGAGCCATGGTATGCTACATGTGTTATTTGTGACCAAGCAATTTCAATAGCAAATAAGGGCAAAGCTGACTTAGAAAAGCATTTAAAAACCGAAAAACATAAAATGAAGATTCGTAGCACTGCATCTACGTCAAGAATAGATTCTTTCATGGATTCAAATGCGAACTTGATTTTTCAACGAACCGTTAGGGCCACAGAAATTACATTGGTTTACCATACCGTGAAACATCATGAATCTTTTAAGTCACTAGACTGCGCAGCTCCACTTTGCAAGTGTATCTACCCAGATTCGAAAATAGCAAAAAATGTTACTTGTTCCCGCACAAAAGCAGAAGCTGTCCTAAAAAATATTTTAGGTCCCTTTACACTACAAACAATACTAAAAGACGTTTCGAATGTCCGATATTTAAGCGCCACCACGGATGGTAGCAATTATGGTGCTAATAAGCTATTCCCTATACTTATTCAATATTTCAATCCTGAGAAGGGAGGAATTCAAGTTCACTTAGTAGAGCTGCGGTCCTTACCGAATGAGACTGCTGAGACCATATCTCACTACCTATACAGCGCTTTGAATGACAAAAACTTGTTGAAAAAATTAATTGCAATTTCAGGTGATAACACCAATGATAACTTCGGCGGTAGAAAGAGACAGGGAACGAACAACGTCTACAGTATACTCAAATCAATTACTGAAAACGACAATATAATTGAAGTTGGATGTATTGCTCATATCTTCAACAATTCTGTACATCGCGCTACCGGATCATTACCAATCGATGTAGAAAGTATAGTGATGCAAATGCACAACCATTTTGCCAACTTCACAGTGCGAACAGAGGTTTTAAAAGATGTGTGTTCCGAATTAGAAGTACACTTTAGACGGATGCTTATTCATTCAAAAACTAGATGGCTGTCTCTTTACCTCGCCATAGAGAGAATCTTACAAATGTATGAGCCATTAAAATTATACTTCCTTTCACTTGATTTTCCGCCAAGATCATTGAAAATGTTTTTCGAAGACCCATTCTCTGAGTGCTATTTATGGCTCTTGCACTTTTTTATGTCCATTTACCAAAGTCGAATCAAATGCATAGAAGCTGCAGATATTTCCGCCAGTGAAGTAATTGAACAATGTTCACAAATAGTTAACAATATAAATGATAGACTGGAACAAAATTTTTGCCCAATCAAAGTAACCGAAATTTTGCGGCTTTTATCGGATGCTCATCAAGATCGGGTGGAAGAATTCAAAGAAAACATGAAAAATATGTACAAAATTGCCAAAGATTACTTAAACTCTTGGACGAGTAAATTCAGTGCCGAATTAAAACATTTTCAATGGATGACATTAGCTGATGTTCCAAGGTGGGAACAAGTAGCAGAAACGATAAACCTTTTGTCCAGAAAAAATGTACAGTTAGATGTAAGTAAACTTTTTGACCAGTGGCAGAAATTCATAAAATTTTTACGAAAACATAAAGATATTTTAGATTTTAAAAAACTATCGGCACATAAAAAGTGGACTGCTTATTTTAGATCATTTCATAACGAAGAATTTCATTCTGAACTACTAAAATTGGCAGAATACTATTTTGCGATTCCAGGCCATAACGCCAACGTTGAAAGAGTTTTCTCTTTGATTAATCCCCAGTGGATAAAGGAACGCAATAAATTACAAACAGAAACAATTGAACAGATGATGTTCATATTATGCAATTTAGAATTAACATGTACAGAATTTTATGATATGATATCTATGGAAAACGACGTTTTGGATAAAGTAGGTGAAAAAGAAAAATACAGCTAAGAATTTAGGGATTTTTAGAAACATTTGAGATTACTTTATAATTGGCTTTTTAATTTAAATTTTTTGTTTTCTCCTTAGAGGAGTGCATATATTTCCATAATAGAGGACATAACAGGACAGCAGCCATAATATTTTTGTTTTATATTATTCTGTAATTAAAATGATTGACTATTAATGACCAATAAATTTTGTATTTAAATTTTTTTTTTTTTAATAGTATCTTCCAGTTTAGATGCTTTAAAAGCGTGAAGTTAAATATAAACATATATATATTTTTTAGTATGATTTTTATTAACTTCACCTGTATGTAACGGAATCTTTCATTGTAATTTTCGCCAATTTCCAGCAATCTCATTAACTTGAAAATTTGCATACGTTTCAAGGACCAATGACAATACAATAATTGCTCAATTTTACTCTAATGTTCTCAGTTATTGTTAGTCTAGTTAAATTACCCACAAAATTGGGGTCTGCCAAGCAAAAGGTGAAGTAGTTAGTTTAATGTTTTTATATGGTCCAGATGGGTCCTGATAATAAAATATTAAAAATTAAACTAAAAGTGATAAGGGAAAATGTTTGGGGGGGGGGTGGTAAAAAAAAAACCCAAACTCTTTGAACTTTTTTCAGATTTTAGAAAAAATATATAGAGAAATGCTTTCAATCGAAAAATGTTTTATTTTTATTAAATTTAAATAAAGACATCTCTGAAGCTGAATTTGATTTAGGCGTTTAGCCACAATCAATCGTCCAACATTGAAGAATTTCAAAAAAGTTAATTTCACAAAAAGTTAATTTCGGTCATGTTTCATAATCTATAACACAAAAATGGCTAATCAGATTTAAAAAATGCTATATAATAAAAGTTGTAGATCATTACATTTTGTGCAAGATAGAATTTTTGAAGTAAAAATTTGCCCACTCCTACTCTGAGATATGTCAAAAAACAAAAATTGTTTGTCGATTTTAGATAAACTGTGTTAAAATTGCAAACAATTCACGAATAGTACAGGGAAATTAGCTTCGAATCTTGAACTCTAAAAAGTAAAATATCTGACTGCTGCAAAATGTTCATTATATTTAGCTTTTTAGTTAGGTTTGCTATAAAAGCGTGCTTTTCTATTTTTTTTAAAAACAATTAAATCATTGTAATCAATATTTTAAATTATTTATTAAATAAGTATAATTTGACAATAAACAGTCAATAAAGAAAACAAGCTCATATCTTTTAGTCATAAAAAAAAAATGTCAAAGATGCAATACAAAATATTACATTTTATAAATTTTCAAAAAGAATGTCATGAGCTTTGAATTATAGGGCTAAGCAAACCCGTTTGAATACCTTTGGATCTTAATAGAATAAAAAAATTATATTATTTTTAAAATTTTGCTTAGAATATTTGAACTCACCGGCCATGACTATCAAATAAATTCTAAGTTGAGATGGGCGATCCTCAGCTGCCTCTGCTACTTCCATGGTTGCGATATGTTGACTGGCGGCACGAGAGTTCTATCTCAGAGTGCCTTCCCTGAGAGGCTTTAAGTATATTTCCACATAGCCACTCCATTTTATTATTCAAAACTAGCTATAAAACAAACATTAAATTATCTCAATATGAATCACAAATATTAATAAAAATGTCTTGAAGTCTCGTATAGAAATATCAAACTCGTCTGTTTCCTGAAATACGATTCTTCGTAATTCATTCTATAAAATTAAAGTAAATAAAATAAGTACCTCAATTTGTTTTATTACAGGTTCAACATACCTCTAAGTTCGCTGATCTTGGAGATGGGGAGGTTTAAAAAACCCGAAGAAGTTAGGCGGTGAAAACTGTATTCAGTGGCGCCAAAGAGGAAATGTTAATTTCCCACATCTGGTGATGATGTTGATTAAATAAAATTTAGCTTCACTCAACAAAATTATTCCTTGTAAGACCCTAATGCCATTTTCAGGTTTTAAAATTGATCGCTTTTTCTTGCTATAATAGTCTTTGTCAAAGACGTATAGAGCAAAACTCCAATTTCTTTACGCAAAAAAAAAAAAACACACACACACAATTTCCACTATTTTCGAAAGAATTCTCTTCTCTCAAGAGAACGCTCCTTTTTGAAGCAGCTCGGAAGGATATATTTTCTCTCGAAGAAAGCTCAGAGCTTCTTTCATTGTCTCACCACTATATTTTTGATACGGTCTTGTCCCTAACTTCTAGAAGATTGAATTGGACATATTCAAACAGTTGAATATGAGATAATAACTGGCTGTACTAAATTCACCCCACAAAATTTCTCCAACAAATGTGCACTAAAAACATCCCACCATTCTCCTATTTAATAATTTTTAAAATTAGTGTCAGTTACAATATGTTTAAGGAAAAATCAATATCATGCATGTATACCTAGATAAATAAGTGAATGAAAGTAACTTACCTTTTAAAATAATTCCTTGCATAGAAATGAAAATAACTTAGCTATTAAGGCTTTGTATATCTGTGTACAACCACCTGTTGAACAATAACCTTCCTTGGTAACTTCCAAAAAGATAAAATTGATATGTAGAAGGTACCAATGTGACCCCATCTTACGGTAGTGAAAAGTTAATTATTGATTAATATGGAGTTAATTAATTGTTTAATTAGTTTTAATTAATAGTTCCTTTTCGGGCGCCATATGTTATGTTTACTAATTAATTAGTTTGAAGTTGATTATTAAATTTTTAATTAAAATTTAATTATATTTCAATTTTGAGGGATTTATAGAGATTCGAGCTTTTCAAGGATCGTGATTTTGACGCAAAGAATCAGTTTATTACAAAAAAATAAAATAAAACATTTTACATAAATTTTGACATTTAACATTAAACATATTCTTCACATAATCTACCTTTTTATTTTCAATATTATCATTTCAAAGTCCTCATAAATTCAATTTCTTCCTTCAAACTTCTTTTAGTGTCCCTGACTTTTCTTCTACCATTTCTTCACTTCTCTTCAACAACTATTGATGCTATTTTAATTTGCTTAAACATTAGAACTTTAAAATTAATATATATAATGACCTTCACACGTTTGACTCACTGGCATGAAGACGGATACATGTTGACCCACGAAGAATCCGGCAGAGAGTGATTTCAAAAAAGGAAGCACGCGCTAAACCACGTTTTGGAATGTTCCAGAACTTCACAGCCTTCGTCTTTTCTTCGTCTTAAGGACTTATAATTATAAATTCAACTATAATATTACTAGAAATTATTTACAGATTATATTTAATATATTCACCATATTTATGTATATATATATATGTGTGTTTAGTAAGGTTCTTGAGGTTCAGTCATAAAATAAAAAATCAACTATTTTGGCGACGTTTCGAGACTATATTGTTCTCATAATCATGCCAATGTTACTGGTGGATATGAATAGTACACAACTGTGTACTAGAATTATTAGTCTATTCATATCCACCAGTAACATTGGCATGATTATGAGAACAATATAGTCTCGAAGCGTCGCCAAAATAATTGATTTTTTATTTTATGACTGAACCTCAAGAACCTTACTAAACATTTAATAGTAACAGTCAAGAAATTTATCCATATATATATATATATATATATATATATATATATATATATATATATATATATATGTGTGTGTGTGTGTGTGTGTGTGTGTGGTGTGTGTGTATTTAGTAAGGTTCTTGAGGTTCAGCCAATAAATAAAGACAACTATTTTGGCGATGTTTCGAGACTATATAGTTCTCCTAATCATGCCAAGATTGTCGATACCATATTCACCAGTATCATTGGCATTAAGTTAATAAAACGATTTTTAACTCTTTCTCCCTTTCCTCCCCTCAAACCCGACTCAATTTCAATGAAGATTTTACTACATTTAAAGCTAAGGGTGATGAACGATGTCCAGCAGTCAGAAATTGTTATTTTTGGAGTTCAAGGTTCGAAGCTAATATCCTTGTACTATTTTTTATTTGTTTGCAATATAGTAAACACAATTTACCTCAAATAAACAAACAATTTTTGGTTTTATTGACATATCTTGGAGTAGCAATCGGAATATTTAAAAATCCCATCTTGCACAAAATCTGATGATCTACAACTATCAGTATATAACATTTTTTAATTGGATTAGCCATTATTGTAATATAGACTCTTAAACATGACCAAAACTAACTAACTTTTTGAGAAAGTTGGCGAAATTCGTCGATTTTTGACAATCGATTATGGCTAATAGCCTCAATCAAATTCAGCATAAGAGATGTCTTTAGACGCATAATTAAATACGTTTACATTTTGTAAATACCACATTTTTCGATTTATTTTTGTATATGTATTTTGAAAAAAGTTGGGTTTTTTTACCCCCAAAACATTTTCCCCATATCAAATGTAGTCATATTTTTGATATTTTCTTCTCAGGATGTCATAGATTTTATGATTCAGTACGATCCAGATGTGTCTGTACCATACTGAATTATAAAATCTACTACTCCTTTTGCAATGCAAACATCCTTTTGGGGGATATTTCGACTGAACTAACAATAAGTAAGAACATTAAAACAAAGTTGTGCAATTATTGTATTGTCATTGGTCCTTGACACATTTGAAAATTTTCAAGTCAATCATATTGCTGAAAATTGGTGAAAATTACGATGCAAGATTCCGTTAAATACAGGTGAAGTTAATAAAAGCATATTAATAATAAACCACAAAATGTGCTAAAAGTAACGGTTTCCGAATTATTTGATCTAGAAATATGCGATTTTCAACCCTTTCCCCCCTCCGCCGCCCAAACCCGACGCTATTCCGAGGAAGACGTTTTACTACATTTAGAGCTAAGGGTGGTGAACAATTTCCAGCAATCACAACTTTTTATTCTTGGAGTTCGAGGTTTGACCATTTTTGGTCTAATTTCTCTGTATGTCTAATTAGTGTGCGCTGGTCGTTAGTTCCATCCCCCAGCCTTTGCTTAATTTATTGTTATTTTCATTTAAATGGATAGCGTTGGAATTCAACTGAAGTGTTTATTACAGACTTGATAATTATAATTTTGTATTATTTATGAATACAATTTAATTTATTAATTGATAACAACTTGCAAAAACCATTGAAATGAAAATATTTAGTAATTAATTTTAGTTCCAAATAATTTATTTAATGTTTTAAAAAATCGATTGTTAGTTTAATAATTATAATTAGTTAAAGAAATTGAGGTTTATCTGGAGTATTATAGGGTAGCACCCTTAATAAACGAGTCACTTGGCAGAAGTCCTGTCATGAAAATATAAATTAATGTTTGTTTTAAGAATAATAATAATGCATAATTTCTGGTACAATTGTCTGGACACATTACTTAAGATTGAATGCATCAGTAATGAAAGATCAGGGATTTTTCAAAGGAAGCAGTTCTATTCTAGGGAATGAACAGTTTAAAGAGGTTGGGACATTGTGTTCAGGAGGTGAATAGAAGAACGTAGAGTTAGTTATTGGGTCTAAAATATAGTGTTTTTTTTTTTTTTTTTTTTTTTTTTTGTGTGTGTGTTTGTGTGTGTTTGATTGGAGTAGGAGAGTACCGAGGAAGGATTACCCCAGAATACCAGAAAACAAAAGCTCAAAATACCAGCAAGTAACCTTTGACCACCTGGGGATCCCGAATATAAATATAATCAGTCTCCTCAATCTCGAGCTCACCAGATGGTTTCCCATAAGCCAACCACTCGTAAGCAACGAAAGATAAAATAATAGAGGAAACTAGAAGTTGGGTAAAAGCCAGATATGTCTGCTTAGCCGTATGCATCGCTAACAATGGTTTATTTGTTCATATCCGAAACCATTAGTCCATCTCTGGCCAAGGTTAAAATTAATATGAATTTAGGTTGTTATCCTTCAATGATATATTAACTTTGGTAAAGTATATATATTGCAAGATTTCAGGATATATTTTGATTTCTAGAACTGTTATCTAGAATCTCATACCAAACTCACCTTAGGAAAAGTTTAAGTTAAAAAAAGAAAAAGAAACAGTATTCCAGTAAAATAATTTATTTTCTTCCATTTCACATATATTACATTGTAATAAATATATATACATATGTATATATAATATTGTAAATTAATATTACACAGCAGTTTACTTGAAATACAAAAAATAATATTTTTCAGTATTCTTCGTAGCAGAATGCAAAAAGAAATCACATTTGTGTCAGTGAATTATACGTAAATTTGTCAAAAGTTTTATTTAATATTTGGAATACTAGGTTGAAACCATTGAATTTAAGAAAAACAAGAATTTAAATTAAATAGTTTGAAAGAGTATATTTAAAGAAATATATCAACGATGTATGGCGTTATGTTGTTATGTGTTTTTAACATAACTTGTACATATGCTTCACATCTTCACATCCAGTACATTTGTTGATTGTATTCTCAGAATATGAGATAGTTTGATTCAGGGAAAAATTGTGGTATTGTAAGAAGTTTTAAGTCGGGGAGGATAGTTTTAATTTTTTATAGGTAAAGGTTATATTTATAAATCATTTAAAAAATACATATATTTATTTAGCATTATTATAATTTTTTTCTAGTTATAGTCACAACTTTTTTTGTTATATGAGACATTTTTGAAATCTCATAATAAAATTAGTAATCAATACTAACGAATAAATTGTAATAAATATAAAATAAAAACTAAATCAATTTCTCCATGACTAGGAAAAACAATAGATCTTGGATTTATTTCTAGACAATAGAAATTGAGTTTGTGGAGGGATGTAAAGAAAGAAAGAAAGAATATATTAACAAAATTTAATTTTAATCATCTATGAAAGAAAGAATATATTAACAAAATTTAATTTTAATCATCTATGTACATTTAGACATTGCTACATTGGAAGTACTGATTAATGGTTTATGACATAAAAATTAAGGTATATAATATTTAGTTTACAAATGTTCAAAATGTCGAAATTTGGGATATTCGAAATAACCAAAGTTGAGAAGAAATAAAGATTCAACGGTGACTTGTTCAAACAAAAATTTCGTTCCGAGCTACACCAACAGAATGGGCTACATGTTATATTTTTAGGATGAAAAAAAAAACGTTACAAAAAGGCCATAAGACATATCATTATTAATTAGAAAACAATAGTATCCACACATAAAGACCGATATTAGGCGTAGTGACTGGTTGATGACTGATAAAAAGCAAAAAGAACTTAGTTAAAGGATTGTTGTAACCACATAAACTCCATACGGGTTAAGAATAGGCTTTCTGTAATATAAATGGCTTAGATAATTGATTTAGATTCAGTAACAATCAAGAGTTAACTTAGTTAAAGGATTGTTGTAACCACATAACTACAGCGTCTAAGCAAGAGTATAATATCTATAATGCTTTGTAGCTTTGTGCTCTTGCTTAATACTTTTTTATGTGATGAATAGACATATTGAACTGAGTTGGAGACAGGCAGCTAGTGGAAGACTTGTAGATACACTAAATTCAGTATTCATACTTATCATCAATGAAACAAGTCAACAAGTTATAGGTCAGGTCATAATATAACTTGTATTTATACAATGTACATTCACCTAATCTTAATTCATATTAATGAAAAAGGTTTCAATTCCTGTGTAAAGCTGTCATCGGCCTTCGAGGTATCATCAATGACCCTGCTCCTTGGCTGCTCTAGCCAACTCACGTGAGATGATGACTCTTTGAATTTGGGCAGTACCCTCGTAGATCTGTAATATTTTGGCGTCCCTCATCAACTTCTCTACGGGGTATTCTGTATTGTATCCATTACCACCAAATATCTGTATCAGAAGTTTACAAATATTAGTTTAATAACTATAAAAACATGACTAGGATATATGAAAGTTAGAATAGAACTAAAAAATGCTTTGTCTGAAGAGTTAGGATATAATCTATATATATAAAAAAAAAAAAAAAAAAACCTGGACAGCATCAGTTGCGCATTTGTTAGCCACGTCTGCAGCGTAAGCTTTGCTAATGGAGGCTGTCAGAGTATTCTTTTTACCTCGGTCTAGCTCCCAGGCAGACTTCTGGACCATAAGTCTGGCAGTTTCCACACCAATGGACATATCTGCGAGCATGAACGCTACTCCCTAAAAAAAATAATAAAGAGGAAAAATTGATCGTTATTCTGGGCCACCTTACGATTTTTTTTTTTGAAGGTTACGGAAATAAATGCCGGTGTTTTAAAGTGATTGTTAGTATCGTCAGTATGAGAGGAATCGCAATTCGAATAAGAATGACGAATGCAGAATCCATTGAAAATTGTATTGAAGAAAATTCAGTCTTTAACCTTGGTGTAGAAAAGCTGGTTATAAAAAAGTACAATAAAAAGGTATGTTTGGCTGGCTGCGTATATATCTGTTGATTTTAAGTTAGATACATACAAGTATATAAGATAAAAATTAATATTACTAAATAATCTTCGAATTATTATACGAAACATTTATATACATATATATTAATATATAATATCGAAAGATGATAATTGAGGAGACGGGTAACTAAATCAAGCTTAAAAAAACTCACTCAAGAGTAAATTTAGATTAGTCCTGCAAAAACATTACATATAAAAAAATATAGGATATAATGTCTAATTTATTAGTGTGCATCGATTTGCAAAAAAAAATAAAAGAACCGCGTACTATTGTGATATCCAGTTTTTTTTTTTTTTTTTTTTCGATGTTTTGTTTTTTGGCACCTTTCTCGCTTTAACCCCAAAACTATTTGTCAGATCCAAATTTCTTCTTAAAATCTCTAAGACGCTTAAATTTACTATCAAATCATATAAAATTTTTATTGAATTCCGTGAAACACCCACGAAAGCACGCTAAATGTGATTGCTTTGGCTAAACATGACGATTATGACATGTTCGGTGGGCTGGCGTGGGTATTTCACAGATTTAAACTTTTTTTGTACATATGATCTGGTAGTAAACTTAACCAAAGAGAAAAAAGAAATTTGAATCGGACAAACAGTATTGGAGTTATACATTTTCTGGTGTTTGGACAATATTTCGAATCGGTTTTTGCAAAAGTCATTTGTATTTTATAGTGTTAACTCGAACTTTTATAGATATAGTCTGATAGAAAATTTAACCAGTTTTGGTGTGGGAAAAAGAAAATTCAAATCGAGTAATATGTTTGGGATTATAGTGAAAAATATTCCAAACAAAACTTGGATTTCGCAACAGTACGCAGTCTTCAGCGTGGGTATTTTACAAGACTTGATCAATTTAATATAAATTTAATATTATATATAATCAGATAGTAAATTTAACCGGTTTTCAGACGGAAAAAAAAAGTTCGGATCGGATAAATTGTTTCGGAGTTATAGCAAAAAGATTACAGACTAACGTATTTTCGCGAAGTGCGACTTACCTCAACTTAGGCGTATTAGCATTTTCATAGAGACATTCTTCTCGGAACGTGTTTTTTTTTGCCAAAATGTTGGCACAAGTTCTGTTTATATTCAGCTATAATCCTTTTTTTTTTCTTCTTCTTTTTTTGCAAAACTATATACACTATAAAAGTAGACAAAATATACTTTTCTTTTGCTTGTCATCAAATTTTCAGCTCATTAGAAATTTGTGGATTATCGATCCACTTTTCGGCTTTAATTTCCTGGGCAATTATGAATTAAAACGTGTGAGGGATTCCACAATAAGGCTGCAAGAGAAATAAGGATTTTTCAAAGGAGGCAGATTGACGAGAGAGGGATGTACAAATCAATAGTCTGAGATATGATATTCAAAAGATGAACAAAATAATGAAGGGCAATGAAGTTATAAATATTCCTATTAAATTTTCTTGTAATCGAAAGATTAGAATAGAAAGGTCTTCGAAAACTTATGGAAAATATGGTTAGTCTCTGACCAAACTAAATTGTAAGTATTTGTTAGCCCAATAATATAAATAATACAATAATAATAAGAAAAAAAAATATTTTGTACTGCTCTAACTTTTCAAAATTACCAGGTATGCAAGTTTAAAATGTCGTTTATTTCTTAAAATATATACACAGTAATTTAAAAAAAAGTATAATATATTTTATTCAAAGTACTGACCCTCGCTTTCTACACATTTTGTCCATCTCTCGGGCAATATATGGATACCATTCCAAAAGAATGCTTCATCTTTATTTGAAATCCATTCATCGAGCCATTTTCGTACGTTTTCGAAATTGTTGAAGTGTTGCTCCGCCAATGAGTGTCCCATCGATGAGAAGAGGTGATAATCAGAAGGCGCCAGGTCAGGTGAATACGGCGGGTGGGGTAGGAGTTCCCAACCAAGCGAAGAAATCGTTTCCTTAGTCAATCTGGCTGAATGTGCAGGAGCGTTATCATGCTGAAGAATGACTTTGGCGTGCCTGTGAGCCCATTCTGGGCGTTTTTCGATCAATGCGTGACTCAAATTGATCATTTGTTGTCGTTAGCGCTCGGTATTGAATGTTTCGCCGGGTTTGAGAAGCTCGTAGTAGACTACTCCCTTCTGATCCCACCACACACACAGCATTGTCTTCTTCCCAAAACGATCCGGTCTTGCACTCGATGTGGATGGTTGTCCTGGCGTTACCCATGATTTTTTTTTCGTTTGGGATTCTGAAAATAAATCCATTTTTCATCGCCAGTTACAACTTGATGCAAAAAAACCCTTTCTTTCGTGGCGTAAAAGCAGCATTTCGCACACAGTTTTTCGTTTTTCCATCTGTCGTTCGTCCAATTCATGGGGAACCCATTTTCCAACCTTTTGAATCTTTCCCATAGCTCTCAGGCGATCGGAAATGGCTTGCCTAGTGACATTCAACTGTTCTGCCATCATTTGTTGGGTTTGGGTATTGTCTTCGTCTAATAAAGATTGCAATTCGAAGTCCTCAAACTTTTTTGGTCGATTTTCTCGTTTTTGATCAGTAACATCAAAATCACCACGTTTGAAACTTTGAAACCAACGTTCACATGTCCTGACGGTTGGAGCAACATCGCCATGAGTCTCAACAAGAATTCGATGACATTCAGATGCCTTTTTCTTTTGATTAAATAAGAAAATCATGACATGCCGCAAATGCTCTTTATTTGGCTTAAAATTAGACATTTTTAACACCAAAGAAAGGTATGATACGTCCACGTAAACGACTTAAAAACAACTGACTTTTGTAAACAAATGACTAACAAACAAAATAGCGTTTAGAGATAAGCAAATCCTTCAATAGGCTAAGAGCGCATTCTATTGGAATTAAAACGACATTTTAAACTTGCATACCTGGTAGGACTCAGTACTTGATAAAATAGTGCTGTTTAGCAACTAAACTTTTTAGTTGGTGTTAATATACGAAGTAGTCAAGTGCCGAAGACATATCAAACATACCGTGATATGAGCTCTTTCGAGTGTTGTGTAAGTATGTCAGATTTTGATCTCAGTGATGTCTTCACACACTCCATCCCTGGTAATATGTAAGATAAATATATTATTATTGTTTTTGTAACTTTAAGGAACAAGGTTCAAGATGGGATGTAAATAGATTTCTATTTTTCGTAGCTGGTGATTGTGGCTAAGATTTGAATTTGAAGGCTACGTAAAGAAGTGCCGGCGTCATGTAGGCAATTATTAGTATTATCAGAATGAGAGACCACAATTGAAAGCAGAACGACGAATGCGGAATACAATGGTAAAACAGTATTGAAAGAGAATCGGTTTTTAACGTTGGTTTAGCAAAGAAAAACTGGTTATATAAAGAAGGATAGGAATAGGCTTATTAACGGCAAGGAAGGGAAAACGATATAAAAATGGATAGATATGTAAATGTTTATAATGTTCATGATACTATCGAAATAGACTTTTCTGGATTCCGGACTATTTTTTTTAAAAATAAAGCTTAGTTGGTTCGTTACCTGATGTGATGCGATGGGTACGCCAAAAGTTTTTCGCTGGAGAGAATAATTCACCGCCTCGTCGAGTGCTCTTTGCGCCAAACCTACAGCGCATGCTCCGACCTGTACCAGTCAGCTATTAATGTAATATTACTTTAAAACTTTAAACTTTAAAACTATCATTTATTTTTATGTTAATTCATTTATTTGTATATAACAAGTGTAAATAGATTAGAATTTCCTGAGAATGTACCAGACTCGCCTTTGTACAAGAATTTTCTTTTATAAATAAAATTATTATGTATCTATCTACTTTAAAACTTCGGTAAAAGAAATATGATATCAATAATAAAAAAAAATCAATTTCTCCCTGGCTGAGAAAAACAATAGATAAATCTTTTAAAGAATGCAAGACTGGAGTAGGTACCGCTGGGTGCTGAACTCTCTCATGCCTAACATGCCAATTTCTACATAACTTCTCATATCACATTCGCTTATTGTCGTGAATTGAGTGACAGGTGTGAAAAAAAAAAAAAATTGGTTCTGTAGTTTTCGTGATATTTGATTGTTGGTCACAATCGTGATCACAATATAACAAATACTTTTATAAAATAATATAGATAAGGTTAAATTTATACCTTACACGAGATTATTTATTAGTAAGAAACTTATGATAGGAGACATTACCTTCAATCTTATTCCCTTCTTGATTGAACAGTTTATAAGAAAGTAGATATTAATAACAATATAAAACGCTAACGTTAACTGACCATTGGTCTGGTTACGTCGAATGTGCGCATAGCGATCTTGAAGCCATCTCCTTCTCCTGACAGGACATTTTCTTTAGGAATTCTTACATCCTCAAAGGTGATACCACGTGTATCGGAGGCCCTCTGACCCATGTTCATCTCCTAAATAAGATTGATAAAACAGAAAAAATAAAAATTAATAAGCCAGAAATAAAAATGAAATATGTATTAACCAAAAAATTATATAATCTATTTAATCACCTTTCTTCCAGTTGTTACTCCAGACCATTCTCTTTCCACAATGAAACCTGTGAATGCTTTGGATGCAGGGGCTTTGGGATCGAGATTTGTTTTCGCCAACACGAAGTACCTAAGTTAAAAATAAAGTAATTTTATTGTATTATCAGCATGAAGAACAGCCATCTTCAAGGTGGGGTGTAGACCCATTCTTAAAATTAATATAAGATGGGAAGGATCACCTTCATAAAGCCAATTGTCTCAGCATACAAAAAAATGTTATTTGAAAAGTTTCGCCTAAGTCAGGCATCATAAGTTACTACAATCTACAGATCAAATCTTCAACCACAACCATTTCCGTGGTAACTTTACAAAAAAAGGACTATATGAAAAAAATATATCGTATATATAAATATTACAAACAATAAACTATGTTAAAATAAATAAAATTATTTCAATTTGAAGTTATATTATAATCATTTGGAATCACAAATTTATTTTTTAAAATTTAATTAACAAATACTTACAAGTATTAGTCAAAATAGAGCTAAAATTTTTATACAAACACATAGCACACACACCATCTCTCTCTCTCTCTCTCTCTCTCACACACACACCAGTAATTTCACATATTGCTAAAACAAATCCCCGAAGAAACAAACCAATCAATTTTATTTATGGAATTTGTATTATTTTATTATATTAATGAAAATGAAATTTATATGATAATTGAATTTAAAAATTACTCAAAAAAAACAGAAAAACGGCTCAAAATATTTCCATTATATATTTGACCTCAAGAAATTCATTACTGATAAGTTATTAATGAAAGAAAAAATATTAATAAAAATAGAATAAATTAAATATTTCATATCTAAGTAACGATACAGACCTAGAATAAGATAATAGTAATATTATTCGCAAATAACAGCTAAGACTTAGTAAACTATAGAAATTGAATACGTAAAATACATACAATAATAATATCTCATATTAAAAAAAAATCTTTTTCACATTTTCTAAACTGTTCCAACAAGAAGACTTACAAATACCAGAATTGAAGGTTATGGTGGATGAAGGGGATAAGCAACAAAACAAAATTTTGAGAAATTTTTGTTTATTTTGCATAGACCCTTCATCTTCTTCACATCTTTTTTTCTAGTTGTTTTGAAGTATTCAGTTTTTGGTATCTAATACTTCTAAATAATAAATTCTATAAACATTGAACTAGATTGCATTACAAAACAAAGAGACATAACCCCTTCATCCACTCCAATTAGGATCAACGTTGAATAAATGTATTGATTAGATGTATTTAAATATTAAATCAGTAATTGTGTAGGTAGGGTTTTTGAGCATAGTATCGGAGTAGTTAAAACATATTTATGATTGTAAACATGATCGGTTGAAAACTTAATCCAGCCTAGAAGCTGTATACTCGGTATAAGATCAAAAGGTCACTCATCACCAACATCATATCCAGGACACTATTTTAAAGTTGGTAGGATTCGCAATAAATATGTTCGAGTTCTAATCGGTCTGTATTGGCAGGTCTATACTGTTAAATCATCTAGAAAAAAATATGTATTTTTTAAATTTAAATTTAATTTAATTTAATAGATCAATTGCATCTACTTATATAAATGATTTATTAAATTTTTGACCAATTTTCATTTAACGAGGTATAGTTACTCCATTTTTCATTACAAAAACTATTTCTTAAGTATGCGTGCATAGATTTACAGTTGATTTTTGCTACATAGAGAATGATGATGAGCTCTTAAAATAGTGAAAAATATAGATTTATGGTTGTTTTTTCTCAAAAATAACGTTTGTTGTGTTTTAACTAACAACATTTAAATACTTAAAATAACAACCTTTGTTGTAGTTATATAGTATGGATTTTCCTAGAGATAAATACTTTATTAAGCGGTACTACTCATGATTTTAACATAAAACATAAAACTTTTTGTTTATTTCAAACTTTTCCTTAGTTTTAACGATTATCACACTATTGAATACGAAACAACCAACAAATCTGCACTTTTCAGTTTTTTTGAGAAACATTCGTTTTTCTGTTTGATTTAAAATGTTATTCGTACTTGTCTTTGTCAGAACTATCTTTGGAGATAGTTTGAGCAAACTAAAAAAATGACAGATATTTAGTGTTTGGTGACACTTCCTAAGGTAGGTGGAATTTGAAAACTTCCTCTCCCTAACCTCAGCTACAAATTTCACTATTTTAAACTTTAGCATACGATCTAAAATTTGTTGCTATTGAATCTTTGAAACTCTATAAGCTCTAAAATGAAATATACTAGATATTTCAACTTGAACTGAAATACCAGATAATTTTCTCTACATTATAAAGTAATTAATTAAATTATTGTTTACATTTATCTCTATACCTATTGACCTTTACTGAGGCAGATTGTACACTTATTTCAATAAAATATATGATTGATCAAAGTAAATTATTTTAAGACTTATACTTAGCAGTTATTGAAAAAAAAAAAATTGAAAAGTTCTCAAAATTAGGGTTCCAGATGAGGGATGCACGATGGCATAGAGGAGTCAATACTATTATTGTATTATACTATTATTAGTAATAGATGAAATATTTCCCACTTCTTTTGGTATGCTTTATTTGAAGACTAGTTTCGAATATTAAACGTTCGTGACCAGTTTTAAAAATATACAAAAATTGAAAAACATTTTCAATCTTTAGTGATTTGTTTTTCATCAATAATATTCAACTAAATTTCAACAATGAAGTACAGTTATTGCTATTCTATGAATTTTTTCTTATAAACCTTGTAGCATTTTGCTGAACAAATATTTTAAAATTACCAATCCGCTAGGCCACCATTCGTAATCCACATCTTCGAGCCGTTTAGGATCCATTCATCTCCTTTCTTCACCGCTGATGTCTTAATCCCTGCGACGTCTGAACCTGCCTGAGGCTCTGTCGCACAATAAGCCTACACAAAATACGACTCTGACTAATAAATAACATCAACAGGATTTATATTTCTGCATGGAATGCTTTATTTCCATAAATCAAGTAACTTACCGATGTAAGTGGTTGGTCCATCAATCTTCTTAAATATTTTTCCTTCTGCTGTTCATTTCCGAAAAGTATCACTGGTACTTGCTGGGGAAAATTAACCGCCTTCTGATTTTTTTTTTTTTTTTCCACGTAATAGCCTTAGAGACCACGCGAATATAATTCACTCCTTCCTTCTCTCTTCCCACCTTTTCTTCATTCTTTCCGATTGCTCCTTCCTTCTTTCTTCGGTCCACGCTATTCCTTTTCTCGCATCTTTCCTTCCCACAAGAACCTTGATTACATTTAGTTTTTTCCTGTATTCATCCCTATCAAAACAGTCCTGGTCTGTTATTCCCAGTTTCCCAGTTTCCTCTTTTATCTGTTTGACATAAAATTGACGCCTTCCTTTATTAAAATAAATAATATTTATTAATAAAGGAAACAAATAAGGATCTATGGCCCCAAAAAGACTCAAGAAGGATACAGGCTTAGACCCAACCGGGAAATCTATAAAGATACAAAGGACATAGAAACGGAAATCCGGGTCAGAAGACTGAAATTCTATGAACATATGATAAGAATGGTCCCAGAAAGACTAAATAAACAAATATTTCAGAAAATCCGTGGATATAAAAGCTCAGGAGGATATGTAAAACAGATAAAAGAAGAAACGGAAAGATTAGGTACAACGCACCAGGACTGTCAGGACAGAGAAAGATATAGAAACAGACCTTAGGAATTGAAGGTTGTTGTGGGCAGGAGAAGTTCAAAAAATGGAGTGGCGTGGACAGAAGAAAGAAAAAAAAGACACGCAGAAATAATGAAAGAAAAATAGAAGGAAAGAAAAAACAAGAGAGGAGCCAAAAATTGATATTCGCGTGGTCTCCAAGGCCGTTTCGTGAAAAAAAAAAAAAAAAAAAAAAAAAAAAAAAAAAAAAAAAGAGAGAGAGAAAACAAATATTAATGAATTGTAATATACTCTTTCGAATTTTAAGTAGCCCTTTTTACGAGTTATAGAGCATTATGCTTTCTCTGATTTTGAAAAACCCTAACTGTGGAAATAGATTTTTGGAGGAGGTCGACTAGAAAATAAAGGACTCAGTGAAACGAGACTGTCAGAGAAATTATGGGAATATGATACAATATATTGGAAGGAACGTAGGGAAGTAGACTGAAATGGTTAGGACATTTTAAAAATGATGGATGATGAAGGAACCCCAAAAATAGCATTTAATTGAAAAACAGAGGGTAAGAGAAGGAGAGGAATGTTTCACGTCAGGTGGTGAGATGAAGTTTGGCTAGCCGGGAGAGGAGTGGAGAAACTTCGATTGGTAAAGAAAATCTCTACAGAGAAGAAAGAACAAGGAAAAATTATCTTTATTCTGAACAACATTATCTCATAAAAATATGAAGTTCGATATAAATATTGCTTGTTTCTGTTAATGTTTGACAGAAAAATCAGTATTTTACAAAACAAGATATAAATGTAGGACATAATTTTACGAAAGGAGATGGGAATGGTATGCCTCAACTAGGTAACGAACATAATGAAGAAGTTTCCATAGGAAACAGTTCTATTAGAGGGGATCGACTGAGTCGTGATCTTAAGTAGGAACGCATGGCAAAGATATCAGTAATCTTGGAAAGGTTTTTGGTAAGGTCAAGCTAAGCTTGGAACAGAACAGAACTCGATTTATTCGAATATGAAAAAAATAAATCTTATGAAGAAACTATATAGCCTCTTTATTCTCAACTCGAATTCACCGCAGTCTTTGTTAAACAGTTCACGAGTTCGGCACACATTGTCTATGTGAGTAACGATGAGTAAGAATTTTCAAATTTAATCATGTTGGAATTAATAACATAATATTAGCACATGAAGACTGAGACAGTTTAATTATAAGATTCTTTTTTTCTATTAAACTTGTTTTCTTATTTAATTTTTACTAATATACGTATCAATATTTTTCAAAATCTCAACAAGAGAGTCATAGATTTTAGGGACATAAATACAGAATGTAGAAGGCAGATTGGCGAAACAAATCCAAACCCTTACCCTAGAATATCAAAAAAATAATCTTTTTAACTTCAGAAACAAGATTTTCGAAGTAGTAAATAGTTTTCCAGATAGAAAGAAAGAACAAATAAGCTGGGAAGAAATGGAATTGAAAGATCTTTATATACACGAGGCTTAGATACTTTAGAGTATATTCAGTTTTTGTTTATCATATAAAATTCAAATTTTAATAGTTAAACCCGATTGCACAATGATCCATTGAATTATCTTACCGCGACACTACTAATGTAGAGCGCCGACTGAATCCCAGCGCAGGCATATGCCAACTCTTCGCAAATCAGGCATGTATCAAACATACTTAATCCTGGGCCACCTATATTACGAAATAAATGAAGGAATGGATTCGAAGATATTCATATAATACTTAGTTTACAGATAAAGCTAACATACCATACTTTTCTGGTATATATCCGTTTAATATACCGATTGAGTGAGCCTTTTTCAATATGTCCCATGGAAATTCACAGGTTCTGTCGTACTCCTGAGCCTTAGGGAGGATTTCTTCTCGAGAAAACTTTCTTGCTAATTCTTGCAGAGCTATTTGCGAATCGCTCAGTTCTAAAATAGTGACGGTAAGACAATTATTTATTATGTTAAAAACAAAGATTTAAAATTAAAAACTACTATTAATACTTGCCAAAACAGACGCCACTTGTTTGTTCGATAGCTGAAGAGCAACTTCTAGGACAGGATTGTAAAACTCTCATATACGAACTAAACAACTGCAAAAATCATTAGTGTATATCGCTAAAAAAATATATTCTTTTTCCAACCAAAATATGATAGATATATATAAAAGGTATACGTAAAACATCATATGTTTATGAAGATACGTCTATGACCATTAAAGACTTGAATTTTTCTTGTTGAATTTCTTACACTTGATCCATCTCAATATAACTTAAAATTTCATTTCATTTATAATAAAAATGTTGTTTGTTTGTTTGTTTAGTTAGTTTGAAAGGGCGTTTAACAGCTAGGTCATCAACACCTTTTGGTAGTTTGAATTTAATTAATTATTAAGGGTCTAACCATTGGCCCAAACACGAAGAAGGCCATCGAGAGCCCAAGTCTTTTAGGCCAGGTGTTGAATAGATTGTATATACAGGGCACGGGGATCTATCAGAGGATGTGGATAAAAACCATGCCAGGCCTAATCGTTCTATGTGCATTGGTACATTCCACAAATGTTTACAACTGAATAATCATGGAAAAGTCCAAATCCTCTCAAATCCCCGGAGCTAAAATGTTGGATGCTTTGTCACCAATTCTTATCATCTGTGTATTGTAAAGAATGCAACCGATAGTGGCGAAAGATTATTAAAAAATATTAATGATATTTAATACACTATTAGATCAAATTTAATTAATAAAAAGTAATATCAGATATAACTTTCATCAGACTCGGATTTAAAAAGTCACATATGGTATTTGCTAATGCTTGGTATTTAGCAGGGTTAGATGGAAATGTGGATCAGGTCAAAGATTTAAATTGATATATCAGGAGAAATTGCAGAGAAGTAGGGTTACAAATACCTTCTGAAGAAACAAAATTCTTCGCAAATGATAATAGCCGAAATTCGGATATTGGCAAAGATGTGTGTGGAAAGATTAAACGGCTAAAAATAAGCGGAAAAATTGTACAGGGAAATTAGAAGAGAAAATTCCTTAACCTCGAACAAAAGTAAAAAGTGCTGACTGCTGGAATTTTTTCACCACCCTTAGTTCTAAATGTGGTAAAATAACTTCCTGGAAATAGCATCCGGTTTGGGCGGGGGATCTGGGGTAGGGTTGAAAATCTATGTTCTTAGCGGTTTGAACAATTAACTCGTAACCGTTAATTTGAGAACATTTCGTGTTATATACATTATTAAAGCCAATCAAATTTCCAAACAGATTATTAAAAGCAATAATTTTAGAGCTGTGAGTGAGGGAAAGAGTCGGGTTTCTTTTCATTTGCGAAGAATTTTGTTTCTTCAAAAGATAATTGTAGCCATACATTCTCTGCAATTTCTTTCAATATCTCAATTTAAATCTTCCCCAGTTCCCCATTTTCAGCTAACACTGCTAAATGATCAGCAAATACTAATCGCGACGTTCTCATACTTAATTCCGAATGTGATATTATTAATACTAATATTAGATATTACAATATAAATTAGATTTAACCTAATAGTTTATCATATTTCATTAATATTCTTCAACCTCCTCGCCACTCTTAGTTGTATTATTTAAAATAAACAGAAGACAAGAATTGGTGACAAGGCATCTACCATTTTTATTACATATGAAATGAAATTTTAAGTTATAATGCGTTGCATCGAGTGGAAGCAATTCAATTTGAAAAACCTAAGTCGTTAATGTTCATAGACGTTTCCGGATAGTAACATAAAATGTAATAAAGGTAAAAACATTTTACCACCCTAATAAAATTCTTCAGAATTAAAAATCAGTCGCTATAAATAATTTGAATAAGCTATTACTACTTAGTGATGAATGTTCTATGTGGTAAATGAAGTTCGCATGAATGTTCACCTACATATAACAAGGGAAGACTAGAGAGAATAGAAAATGTAGAAAAGAAAATGGTTAGAAAGATCCTAGCAAATGGTGAATAGAAGCTGAAAAATATGAAGACCTTTGCCAAAAATTAAAACGGCCTTGAACAAAAAAAACAATAAAAAACAGTGTCCTAATTCTAGAATTATGTAATGCGAATTTGTCCAGATTGGTTAGCAAGGAACAATTTAGAATGCTTCAATGATAGATCTCGAAGAAAAGGATTGAAATTAAAGTTAATGAGATCGGGAATAGATGCGTATTCAGGAATAGGATTATGAAGTCTGAGAATTTTCGTGTAGAACGAGGGGACAGTACAGAAAAAAAGTTTGGCTAAAAAAAAAAAATTGTTTTCACTTTTTTACTTAGAACTAATACACAATGGATATTTATAAAGATCGAAGGAGGAAATTGCCTTTTTTCCAAGTATCCGAAAAAAAAAAAATATGAAATTTGATAATATGAGGACAAAGGAAGGCTTTCAGCATAATCGGACATTTTTGCCATTAAAATGTTGACGTCCATCTCCACGTTTTTTTGTTGTTGTTTTTTAGATTAAAAATAAAAGCAATTTGATGTTTTTAATCAAAATGAAAATCGACAAAATTTTAATAATTGATTTAGGCATTTTGAATATTTTTAGTTTTTTTTTTTGTACATATTTTAAAATAAAAATTTACTTTTTTTAAAAGTTAATCTACTCTAATTAATTAATTGAAACCAGTGACGGACAGTCCGGAAGGTTTCTTTTGTATCGTAAATATATATATTAGATAATACTCAAACAGTAAATTTTCTGATTTTTTGTGTGGATTCGAGTAAATAGCTACTAAAAAAAAAATAATAAAATAATAATGATACAAATAAAACAAGTAACCAGTTAATTATTCACAGTGAATAGAATTACTGTGAAGCAATTTTCTTTTTAACATTATTCATGTTTTATCGGTAACCTACTCGGTCAAAAACCGTACGTTTTTGGGGAACGTGAGGTCGTCACGCGTTGTTTGATAGTTTGATATTAGAAGAGTAGGAGCTCAACCCTTCTTTTACTAAATTCTTATCATAACATCTTGACTAAGAGGCAGGTTCTAATGAGTGAGCTCCTTTTGAATTATTTTCTCCTAATACAAATTTAAGTATGAAACCTCTATTTTTAAGTGCAGGAACCCTTTTGATACGCTCTTGTTCAAAGGTGTTGCTCGGATCAAAGTTAGACGACATCCTACTTGTCAAAAATTTAATGCGTTTTTTTTTTATTGTATAACATGCTAGAACCTGCAGTTTAGGAGCTATAATAGTTTGAATAAAAAAAGCCACATTTAAAAAACTTATTATTAATCTTAGGTTTTTTAACACACGTTCCATGTTTTACTTTCTTTAGCCTACAGGCTCAAGGGGGCCTTTAATTTTTTTTCTTCTAATATTAATAACCAAAATCATGCTAATTGTCAAAATAACTTACTTGTCTCAAAGGATTCATTCTTCAACTTGAAGATATGTGTAAAAAACTAAAAAAATTTGAAAGGGCTTATTCCTTGGAATAAATACGGACGATGATTTTCTAAGCAGGGATGATGATACACTAGGCCTTCATGATGATGTACCATGTATTACTAAACTAATCAGGACTATTCAAAGTGAGGTCACACATTTGCATTGTTCCCAAGGCACATGAATAAATTATAATTATGAAGAATATGTAATGAAAGAATTTAAGCGTGGATAGCATTGGTTTATTTTGTAAATGCTTCCTTAATAGGTGATTTTAAGGAACCTTTTAAAAGACAGAAAATTAACCGCATTATTGAAACACTGATTATTTGTTGATTTATAACATTAAAACAGACTACTGTCATTAATACATATTAAAAAATAAAATAAAAAACTATAGTAATTTTATTTTTGATCATCAAATAATCATAATAACACATTGAAAATCTCAGTGTTTCAAAACTGGTTTTCAGTGATTTTCATACTAATCGGATGCTACTAGATCTTTAAAGTTAAATACAAGAATATTGCTTAAAACAAATCAGCATGTTTTGTTCTGAGCATGTTTTTGAGATAAAATAAATACTACGTCTTAATGAAAAAATATCGCATACAATATCAATAGCATTAAACACTTCAGTATCAGTTGACAAAATAATGAAATTATTGAAACAGAGAGGCACCGATAATTGACATGAGTTGTATATTATAATACTTAACTTATCATATTGAGTAATAGTGTATACACAATTACGTCATTAAAATGAATCTCTGATGACAATTAAATTGCTTTTGTTGAGTAACTATTACAATCTGCCCAACCCAAGAGCAATAAGTAATATTGATATGTAAATAAAAAAAAATAAGATAAAATATAATAGAAAGGGAAAAAAAATACAATTATACGTTAAATGGATCCCCCAAGCAAGCTTGTCCCTCCACTTATTGAGTGACAAGCCAGCCAATAAGATGTCCTATCGCTGCTCTTTCAGCTGAACCGCTTGTCTTAAAACCTATTTGAGGCTGAGGAAACTATAACAGTTGCCCAGGGCTGGACTAAAGAAACTGGCTATTGCCAGAACTCCAACATCAATATATATTTAAATAAGATCTGGGGCCACTGCCGTTTTAATCAGCTTGGCGGCTTTACACACACACACACACACACACACACACACACACACACACACACACACACACACACACACACACACACACATATATATATACTGCTTCTCATGAAGAAACTATTGTCAAATTTTCGATCCGAGCAACGCCAACAGAGCTATAGTTATTAAACAAGATCCAAGACTTGAAAAATGAATAAGATTACATTATTACGTTACATTCTTTTTCATCATTCAAATGAATATAGTTCTTAAACAGTAGGTTCTAGCGACAATTTCCCATTAAATTTCTGATAAGGAAACTGCTATCAAATTTTTAAACAAAACAACACTAACAAAGCTAGAGCGAGTAAAAAAAAAAGCCCTTAAACTTAAAAGTAAAGGTTACAAACGTGACTTTTTTCATTCAAAGCAATATAGCTATTAAACGGTAGGTCCTAGCAACCAATAAATTAAAAAAAAGACCATTTTATATATATATTTGTCAAGTAAAAATGAGCATTAGAGGGGGCATAGGTCCAAGTTCTTCACGGATGGAATATATATATAAATATATACAGAAATGATCGCTGGTTTAAATCTGAAAAATCCCCAAGCCTGCATAAATTCATTCCAAAAATAACAAAAAATAATTTCAACATACTCAAATCCACACATTACAAACTGACACAGGTCTTAACAGAACATGGACAAACTAAAGCATATCTAAAAAGGTTTAATTTAATAAATAGTAACATATGTACTTATGACGGACGAGAACATACATTTAAACACATAATTTACAACTGCTTATTATATGACAGACAAAGATCCAAACTAATTATGACGCTGTTTTTCAAAGGTGAAAATTGGCCTGTGACAGAATATGACTTGTACAACAAATACAGAGCTGAATTCACAAAATTTATCTACAGCTTGGACTTTGACCAATTGACCAAGGACTGAGAAGGTGGAAGGACATTTTATGAAAAATCCTTTAAAGATTTAAAATTATGTACTAAAATCAGCCATGGACCATATTTTTTATTTCTAATTTTCGTATTCAATTTGTGATGTTTTATTTGTTTCTTTTATATTCTAAAAAAAAAAAATTGTTATATGTTCAATGATCTGAATTATTTTAATAATATTATTGTAAAAGTTTCAATGTAAATGTAATTATGATAATTAAGGTACGTAGTATACATATGTATGGAACGTACAACCTAAATAAACGGTCCTTTCAAAGGGTTACTTTGAAAGGAAAAAAAAAAAAAAAAAAAAAAAAATATATATATATATATATATATATATATATATATATATATATATATATATATATATATATATATATTTCCAATTTCCCAAAAAAATATAAAAATTTAGGAGCCTAATTCCATTTAGATAAAAATCAAATAAAACTGGAAAAGGGTGAAATATAAATGGGATTGTTGAAAAATAAAATAAAATGTAAATAGATAAAACATGATTAGAAAAATATGATTGCAAAAAAAATATAAACGGGAAAAGGTCTAATAAAACTGGAAAATAAAAAATAAATGTGAATATGGATTAAACGTAAGTAGAAAATGATTCAACTAGTCTGGAGAAGGTTGAAGTAAACTTGGATACGTATATTTCACTTTAATGTCTATTCAAGGAGTTATAAAAATTCCTACTTGGAATGCCTGCGCTAGGCAGAATTCCTCTATTTCATTAACAATTACAAACTACAATACCTACAATTTTTTTTCTGTAATTGTGTATATTTTACGATGCCATAAAATAGAGCTAATTCACAGCTGTCAAACAAAGCTTGAGAGGTGAGATTAGATTGGGTTCTATTTTTATCGCTGTTCTGCAGCACTGATCACTAAGCGATTGCCGTTGCTTCAATTAGTTTTCAGTGAAGTAATATTTTGAAATAATCTTCACCATATGCTATCGTAAGTAAATGTTTTTTGCTATATTTTATATTGTGTCTAAATACTAATTTATTTAAGTTAGGCCAATTGAGATATCGTGCAATTGCAAGTGATGTATATTTTAAAAAAATCATCAGTAACTTTGTCTTACACTTCGATCTTTATATCACAATCAAAACCATTTCGAAAATGTATTTAGTTAAAAATAATGAATTTTCAAAATATACGGACCATTGCTTACTAAAATAGTTTGGATAAGAAGGACAAATGACTATGTACAGCGCTAGCAAAAATAAAACTCAACATCTCCCTGATTGGGATAAATAATAGATCACGGATATGTCTATCTATAATCTAATACTTTTTCCAAATTACATTTTAAATTTAAAAGGATCAAATTACTAGAATTAATAATTAAATTAAATTGACGTTTAGCAGTCACATGAAAAGCTACTAATGTCACTGCACATATATGTCTACACTAAACAAAATCATCTTTGTTTCGCCCTTTATTCTGGATATTAATCAGAAGTACGTAGGTGTTGTCCTAGGAAAACATTTCAATCTATTCGTTAACAATAAATGTTTATCGTGAAAAATTACAAAGAATGTAAATAATAGGTAAATAATGGAAATAGTAAATATACCGCTTGGAGCGCTAGTGAATATGCTAATGTAGGTTATGAGTTGTAAAGGTTATCTTCTTTTTTTCAAAGTTAAATAGCAATAAAAAAGTAAATAAATACAAGAAAAAATATTTACGATCAACGTAAAGCATTATATTTATTTTTTCACAAATTTAAAGAGATCGTTTCTTATTTCCATATTTATCATATAGACCAAATTAATTTTAAAAAGTAAAATGCAAAGTAAAATAAAAAAAACAACTAAATAACTCAATTACTCCGACTTTAAAAAACAATATATGGATATAATGTAAAATCTACAATAGATAATCTATTTATTTTCCCAATTTCCGATGTAGAATTAAAATATAAAAATTAATGATTATTCAAAATAAACAAAGTTGAGAGGAAATAGGATTTTTAAACGTGACTTTTTTTCGATCCAAGCAACACTAACAGAGCTAAAGCGAGTCAAAATATTACATTTTGAGGCTAAAAAAAAAAAAAAAAAACTTAAAAAGCTTTAGTAACCCAGCCTAAAGAAAATCCATATAAAACAAAACTTTATTTCTTTTTATTTTAGAAATTAAAGCACCATACTAAAATAAATAATAAAAAAAAAGATACTTAACGATGAATTATTAACATGTAAAGTGTTACATTCTAAATTATTCGTACTAATTATATCAAGCGTTTCAAAGTTCAATATTGTACTGTCAGAAATTGATTGAAAGCTTTTATCTTTCATTTTTCGTTTCATTGATTTCGTTTCACCTTTAAAAAATAAATAAATATTTGATTAAGCTAGATCCAAGTAGATATATTTTATTAAATTATTTACTCTAATTTCTAGTCTAATTTTTATGTGCTTCAATCAGTTAACGTATTTGTTTCTAGGCTTAAATAACCTCAATTAGGTTTTACATTCACTTATGAATGTATATTTAAAAATGGAAAAGGAATTACAGCTCACATTTTGCATATATATCCTTCATTAATATATATAGTAAGTTTTATAATTCATATATGAATTATAAATTTTATTTTATTATAAAGAACTATAAAACTTATAGGTACCAAAATGGAACGTCATGTAACATCACAGAAGAAATTTAACACAAACGGCTAGGTAGCATACCCCATTCAAATGGGCCGCGTCCCAGTCTAGTCTTACATTGACTCATAATTACAATAAGTTCAATTCTTATTGAATTGTGTAGTTGTGTTATGCTATATGTTACAAACTATAATCTAGAATTAAAGTACAGTAGGGCCATTTTTGTTTTGGCGTTGACTTTAAGGTATTTTATAAACCTCAAGTAATACATTTACCCTTTTATCTCAATGAGATAATCCTTGGCTTCGATAAGCGATAAAACCTTCTTCTGATTTTTTGATACGATTATTTATATCGCTTTCTTCAGCAATTCAAAACTAAGCAAAGCAAGCGTAATCACTTTTCTTATTGTCATTTACTATTTCTTGGTTTCAGGGGCATTACCTATGTTGTAAATCTATTGCATTTCAAATGAAACCTAAATTTTAAGAGCTGAAATTTTAAATTTTTGAAGGGTTCTATGAAATTTAATAAAAACTTTAAAATTATTTGAAAATATTTTTTAGTGGCTAATTATCTTTAAATGAAAATAATTCGATAAACTATTTCGCAACAGAATACATCTTCTTGTTTAAATGAAAAAATAAGTTTATATATGTTTTTTTCTAAATAACTAATTATTTATAATTAGCATTTTATTTTATATCTTTTGTGACAGTAATTGATTTCACTCTCTGGCCTATCTAATCATTATTGTTTATGCGAGACATTGAAATTGAGTATTTTCAATTTTTTAGATGAGGAAGGTTGTTAAATAATGTTTCTCTTCAGCAATGTGTAAAGAGGGACATATTTAGCAATATAAATCACCACTCCCATAAGTTTCAATGCAGTTGAAAAAAAAGAAAAGTGTAAATAATGGTTTACGAAACCCCACTCTATTCTCATTATAAAAAAATTAGAAAATAGTGATGAAATGAAACAATATTTTCTTCCTTTCTTTCTTATACCACAATTATTAGTGTATCTTTTCTTACTTCATTCTCTGATCTTCTTTTAAACATATAAGTATCCTTTTTCTTATAAATTTTTTCATTTCTTATATATTTTTATTTAAGAAAACTTTTTCTTTCTTATTTTATTTTGATTTATTTGTTATCTTTTTCAATATTATTCATTCTTTCTTTATTATTTCATTGCCCCTACCCTTTCTCTCCTGTCTTGCCATATTGCACTAGTAATGTATTTTTTACGTTGCCATGATATCTATATCACTCTTAACTATACCATTAGCTCTTTTGATATCCATTTTTCATTTAGTTTATTCGTCAATTATCACTATGGTCACACCTAGTTTTTTGTTTATTTTAGCCCTGAAGAAGACCTGAAATGCGATCAAAACGTCGGCACATCAAAAAAGTTTTTTACTTGAACGTTTTTTTTTCTTTCCTCTGACCGCATCCCTGATCATATTCTTCTCATAGATATTAATATGGCTTATAATCAATTCTGATGTAGAATTAAAATCTTAGGTCTGTTCGAAACTGGAGACATTGGGGCTGAGATGTTGACTGCTAGACTTGTCAATCTGTCTGCACTTGGGTTAGCCAACAAATTGAACACTGCAGTCCTCTACTCGGCAAGGTTTTCGGTGTACCCGAACCCAGAGCTGACCACCGTCCAGGCCTTCATCTTGGTCCTTTTTCGCAGCTTTCAGCTAGGTGATGCTCCTGCGGTCTTCAGCCTCTTACCACTGGTGCCTCAATTACCACAGTTGCAGTCACCCTCGCTCGAAGTATGGTTTCGGGAGGACTTTTTGTTCAAGAGGCAGGACGTTGTCAAAGCTTTGTCCTGGTTGGCTCATTTTATCAAGAAGGAGGGCCCCGTAGTTCCGCAAAACGTTCTCTTAGTCTTCAGCAGTCTGGAAGAAAAGTATGAGGTCTTCAAATACTTCCAGGAAGTTGGAGACATCATCGGTCAAGATATGTTGGTTAACCTCAATCCTAGAATGAGCAGAACGACACATGATCGACTTCAGAATATGAAGGTATTATAGATTAAATTAACTTTTCTTAATAACTTTTGAAGATACAATTGACTGTAGTGAAATATTCTCATACTTTTGGTTATAAATAAATAATATTAATAATAGTTTTATGTATCAGGATCAGAGGGTGGAGTCCCGACCGGAGATGGTGTCTATAGGAACACAAACCAATATGGCGGTAAATTTAATAACCAGTTTGTAGTTAAAAACAACAGGGGCAGTAACTATATTGTAGATTGCATTTTTAAAAATCGAAATATATACGCAGATATCAACTTTAATATACAAAGTGACGGATTTTTAGCAAAACAGTAACATGATTAATAAAATTGTGTTTATTTTGCAGCATACGTATATTGCAAACGAAATTATTATAAAATCTCAACTTAACTACACAATAAAATTACGCACTAGATGCAATAATAACAAGATTAATTAGACCTGAATAACTAAAAAAAATCCTTTAGTTTTGAAGAATACCGATGTTCTTTTGCCATACAAATCTTGAAATTTAAAAATTAGATATTTGAAAATTAAGAAAAACTCAGTGGTTAAATACTTAGGAAGTTTGAAATTGGAAATTTTAAGAGTTGAAATTTTAAATTTAAATACTTGAAAAATTTCGTCAAATAACTTCTACTATTTCTCGTAAACATACAACATCCTGTCTGATAATGTTCCTTCTTTAATAATGCTCAATCGAACCTTGCAATTCTTGTTGTATCCAATCCTTACAATGTAAAATCCTCAAAGCTTCTTATTACACCACAAGCAAACCTACCTCGATGTTTCTGGATTGGCCCAATTGAAAGTAAACTCCATATCTAATCGAATCCACTAATATTTCTACTTGCCTCTCACTCAATTCCCAATAACCCTCCGAGGTGTCTGAAAAGAAATTGGCCTAGAGACCTTCTAATGTTGAACTTTTATTGAAGTGGTATTAGTTCTTTAAAAGTTATTGACATGCCATTTTAATAATTTCCCCCAAAGTTACTTGTTGTGTATATTATAAATAATTGTAAATATCAATAAATATTTTGTTTTTTTTAAATAAAAGAATAACCATGGGGTTAGTGTGGTTTATACCGCTTATACGTGGCAATAATGAGGCTTAACAGGCAGTTTCTTCCCAAACCAATGAGGGGCTAGGAAAGTACTTTATGATGGCTGGTGCCTCAGTAAGGTCTCCTGACCCCTGTTTCAATACATTGCTGAAAAAAAACAACTGATAAAAAGGTTTGGTCCACAGCTAGAATTGAAATCGGGCCAGGGATTAGGAGTTCAGTGTCTCCTCAACCCCTAGATTTATTTTTAAAAATTAAAAATGGGCTGGCCACCATGTCAGATCCGATCTTTTTTCTCTTTTTTATATAAGAAATCCGTATCAGTTTGACTGAAACTATTACGGAGGAAAGTTGGATCAAGTAAAATAACCTTCAGACTTATTTTTAAATATTGGTAATATGTTATTATTTATTTATTTTTTTTTTTTATATATCTAAAAGGGTATAAAATTTTAATGTTTTCTATAATATAGCGAAATTTTAATGTTTATGTAGGTATTAGTCCAGTCAATAAAGGATTATAGAGTGCGTTTTCTGTAATCCAAGGTTTTTCTTCGGAAACATGTTCAAGGTAATTAGAAAGTAAACATGCTAAAAGTCCTGGAGTTTTCGGGCCTAGGAATAGGATGGGGGCGCGAATGGTCCTTTTTTTTTGGTTTTGCGCTCATATTTCGAAAACGGTGCGTCGTGTGCATAACATGACTATTGATTAAATTATTGTTAATTAAATTCTCTACAACTTTTATTCTATACACATTTTCATATTCTGTACCGTTTCCGAGATATACGCTTGGAAAATGTTAATATTTAAAAACAAATACATATATCCATATCTTCTAAAACATTTATCCTACGACAAAAGTCTTCATAAATAATATTGTAGAAAATTAAATTTCCTTTAAAATACAGGAACACATGCTAATTTATCTTCAACCTGTCAAAAGTTACATAAAATTTAGCTTTTCTTGGTAAAACATACTTAATGTCCTTCACACTTGTCAAGCGCATATTTCGGAAACGGTACAGAATATGAAAAATGTGTATGTAACCTTTGAATGTTTAGACAATTTAATTAGCTTTAATTTAGTAAACAGTCATATTTAGCATACGACGCACCGTTTTCTAGATATGAGCGCAAACTAAAAAAAGGGACCTTCCGCACTTCGCGCCCCCTCCCCCCCTTCCTGTTCCCAGTCCCGAAAACTCCAGGACTTTTAGCATGTTTACTTTCTAACTACCTTGAACATGTTCCCGAAGAATAACCTTGGATTACAGAAAAAAAAATGTCAGGCCTTTATTGACTGGAGTATATATGGCAAAAAATCTTGGTATTTTTAAAATTTTATTACATTCTAATTTACAGTTTTTATTTCGCTTTAAGTTTATAGAAATATAGTATGATTGATATTAATAGCAGGATATATTGTATTAACTCTCCCTTGCTCTCTCTCTCTCTCTCTCTCTCTCTCTCTCTCTATATATATATATATATATATATATATATATATATATATATATATATATATATATATAAGTTCTATTACCACAATTATGATAAAATAATACATCTTAAACAGTGCAATTTTCACAGATGAGTAAAGAAACAATCCGAACACTTCCGTTGAATGCTTCCAACTTGAAGGTAACAATATTTTTATTGACTAATCATTTCATTTCAAATTATTTTTATTTTTTTACATATAATGGATTGCAAATTCAAAAAGGTTTCTTTCTGAAGGATCCTCCAGTGGTCTATGCCGCATTACAGAGCGTTGAATCGATTCAGACGGAGGTAATTTACGAAGTAAGTACATACAGAATTATTATTATAAATGTACAAATATGACATTGTTATCATTGTATGTATATAAAATATTATAATTAGTATGCAACTTGTCATAAAAATTATTTATGAAATTCCAATAGTTTTATCTTGGAGAAGTTGTTAATATTCATTAACTTGATTGAGGTTACATCAGATTAAATTTTTGTTTCCTGAATCTAGAAAAAACATACAATACTAGAAATTTGTATAAATAAAAGTGTGGGTATTTCACGAGATTTAATATGAATTAAATTGATAGAAAATTTAACCAGCTTTGAGATGAAAAAATGAAATTTGGGATTGTACAAATAATTTTGGAGTTGAACCGAGAAATTAGCCGAAAAAACGAGGATTTCACAACAGCACGAGCTTCTCAGCGTGCTGGACATCGGTGTTTTACTGGACTTGATCAAAATTTTATGAATGGGGTCTGATAGTAAATTTGTAATGCAGATATGAAATTTAAACAGCTTTGAGATGGAAAAAAGAATTTTTTGATAGGACAGATAGTTTCGAAGTTAGAGTCGATAGAGTGACTTACCGCAAGTTAGCCAATCTCTTCAATCCCCCCCACACACAGCTTTTGATGTGAGAAAAAAATGAATAAAACAAATTTGCTGTAAATACGATTTGCTTGAATAATATATAGATCTTAAAATGTGCTAAAAGTAACGGTTTCTTAGTTATTTGACCAAGCAGCTAAGAACATACGATTTTCAAACCTCTCTCCCCTTCCCCAACCAAACCCGACGCTATTTCGAAGAATATTTCTGACCACATTCATATCTATCTTTCTAATAAAGACAACCATGGATTCATTTGTGAAAACTTCACAAAATTTTGCACAATATTTTTTTTAGATCAAGGTAAAAAGTATTTAAACACTATATAGTATTTAGAAATTTGAGTCCTGTTTCTACCATTGCAATTTTCAATGTAAATCATTATAAATTAACATTAAGTAATAGTTGCTTTATTTCTAGGAACTAGAAAATTTTAACGAACCAACTTCGACAAAAACGATTCCAGCACAGAAACATAATGGGCTTCTTACATTTCTGGTATAAATTACATTTGCTTTTTTTTATGTTTATGTATGTGTGTGTATGTATATGAATATGAATTGTACTTGTATGATATTGATAATAATTTATATATCATGAAAATAAACGGCATATCTCTATCGCTTGAGCTTTACACATAATGAACTTAAAAGAAGATATAATTGTGATTTAAAAATTATATAATTTTTATAGCATTATAAACAAGACATTGGACCAATATAAGTGCAAAATTTTTGTATTTTGTCGCCGAAATAGTCCCTAAACTGAGTTGCAATTAAATAATTTCAATATATTAGTTATTTTGGTATGTTAAAAATAAATAAATTTAAAAATAACCTGTGCCACTACAATGAAAAACCTTTGGTTCAGTACTCTTTGTAAGGATATAGTTTTAATACTTACGATTGTGATTGTGATTGTAATGAGGTGATTTGGGCGGGATCACGCTCAATCATCAGGTTTTTGGATAAGCACTTAATAGAGGCTTTGAGTCCCAAAAGGTTTTCTCGATTCGAGAATTCGATCCGCGGCTAATATGATAAAAGAAATAATGATCTGCTTCAGCCGAAATCGAACCTGGGTACAGGTGTCATGAGTCTAGTTAACTGCAGAGCAACCCCAACTCATAGTTTATAGTAAAAAAAAAATTAAGAAAATTATATTTTATTCGAAATGCGAGGTTAAACTTAGCTCAGTGGATCTTACGTTTTTGTACTTCATCCCTCCTGTTATGGAAAGGAAATTGTGGTTGTCCTATTTTTTTTTTCTAATTACAAAAGAACTTTTACCTCCATATCAATATTTCTGACTAAATTAATTTTATAGTACTTATTCATTGATACCCAATATTGTATTTTTTTTACTAAGATACTTATGTTGAAATATTCTTAAAAAAATAAAAGTAATTTATTTTATTTGTAATTCGTTAAAGTATAAAGTACTTCAAGCCAATAGTATAAAGTCGTTATAAATAAAGCCAACATTCCTCACCAAAAATAAAGTGCTAATTAACTTTTTTGGTGTGTGTGTTTTCTAACATCAAAGATGATATTTTTATAATGGTGGCACACTCCCCAGTTTTAAACCCGCTGAGGTAAAAAAAAATTAAACATTCTTTTCCATAAACTACTGTTTCAATTTATAATAATATTCAAAATTGAAAGAGATTTGACCTTAGATTACCTTACGTTTTCACAGGTACAATCTGATAGGTCACGTCCATTAGCTGCGCATCCACCGCCAATGTATTCTGAGGTAGGATATCTCAGTATATTTTTATTATATATTATATATTCTGTATATTGTAATTATAAAATACATTCGTGTATCGTAGCTCCTGGCTATGGTACTTGCCTCCGTCAAGTAAAATTTAATAAAACAAGGTACAAAGAATAAAAAAAAATTGATTCAATGGCTATATAAAATTCAGTAATTATTTAGGACTGAATTTAGACATTTTGTGCAAAATAAAAAGTTTTTACTGGTTTTATGGTATTTTTAGTATTATGTAAAATTTATAATTTTCTAAATATAGGACCTTTCAGTTTGAGTGATAGTTTTTCAAATCGAGATTTTTCGGTTTCCAATGTTCTTTTTAATATCTAGCATCAATGCCTAACTCGATCGGTTGAAAGTAATAAAAAGTGGTTACTGATTAGTGAATATTCTACGTTTATTCACTCAAGTATTGGGCCGCCGTTATCGGTATTCTGCGAAAGTTTGAACGTGGGCTAACTTTAATAGGCCATAAGCCACAAAAAAGGAAATAAAACGTAGAAAGTAATATGAGAACATTGCAGCGGTGTATCTGTCTATTTCACGACCACTGCAACAACGTAAACTTGGAAAATAGTGTTTAAGGAAGGATCTGGGGTATATATAAAGTCGTATTGACTCAAAAACTAAAGTCAAATGCTCTCGCTTCGAGGTTAGAGCTTTGCTGAGGGGGTTGGTGATGAGATCATCCACACAAGAACTTGTGAATTAGCAGCCAAGGCCATGTGATAAGCACAAGTCTATGTCAACAAGCCATAGTAATTGGATCACTTAGAAGAGAATAATATAATACCGTCAAGGTATTATACTCCAAACATAACTGCTTTGACTAAGCTTCCAAAATTATGCAAGAATTAAGTTGATATGTCAAATCATTGTTGTTTTGTTCAAAATTAAAATCCTATCATTCTTAATGAAAGACCCTATATATTTCTGCTGGCAATATTTTTTTTTATGATTTAAGGTGGTAAAAAACTGGAGCTGGGTGGTTGGACATTAATTTTGTCACCGAATGCAATTTCAAATTACTTAATTATAATGTATAACATAATATGTTTGAAATGTATCATGTATTGTTAGGGTATAACACTTACAATTAGATTGATGCATTACTCTACTAAACAGCTACTAATATTGGTTACAGGTGCAGTCTAATAGACCGCTTCCATCAACTTCACTTCAACCACCACCTTATTCTTATGAGGCAAGAATTTGTTTTTTTTCAATATTTGTTTATACACACATACACGGCCTGACTTTGCACCTGTGAGTTAAATTAGCACCAAGCTCTCTAAAAAGTTTCAGTTGAAGAACAAGTATTTTGCTGTTGTCTAAATGAGGGATATTTTATATTTCCTACTTACTTATGACAGCACTGATTGGGTCTAAGGAATTTTCACGCTGATCCTAGTTACCTCTCATGTTTTATAACAGTTAGTTGATTGTAGTGTTTCTACAGGTGTGATTCCTTAGTGGGATAAAGTAGTGCTTTCAACAACTAAATATTTCTCAAATCGATTAGGTATTAATATATTTAAAAGTGCGTGAATCATACTTGTCTCTACCCTTATATAAAAGTTAGGTGTGTTCCGTGGTAACTTTAGCAAGTACTTCACGTATTTTAGTCTGCCTTGCTCCAATAAATCCGAGTATTCACTCCCTCAAATTTCAGCTGAGTGAAGGAGTATGCTTTGCGATAATGATTCGTACAACTGGCATTTAGTATTATGCATATATATATACATATATACAACTGGAATTCCAATTATCGGATTTGCATGCTTGGAGAATATTGGTTACCACTGCGTTTGCAAAAGAATGCTTTGTCAGAGCCGATCTGCAGGCCTGCCTAAATTTACCAGAAGAAGAAATGGTAATGCCGAGATAATTGAGTAATTTTACAACTTCGATGACCGAGCCTTTGTACTTAAAACTCTTAAGCTTCCCTAAACGGTGGCCTTTCTGCGACACCATGATCTTAGTTTTGTCAGTGTTAACTGTAAGATGGTTAGATTTGCAATATTATGTCAAAATGTTAAGACTTGTTTGAGTTTCAAGCCAGGTTGACGAGACAAAAACCATATCGTCTGCATATAAAAGAGCAACCAAGTCGACATGATTCATTATGTTTATTCCTCTCACATCTCTATCTCGAAAAAACTTATGTCAGAAATATAAAGGGAAAATAAGAGATGACTAAGTATTTCCCCCTGCGGAACTCCTTCGGACACATTCATTTGTAATAAGTTAAAGTTAGTGAAAAAAAGATATTTCCGACTTACCACTTTCAGAATGAAATTCATTCAACTCTATTTCTATAACTATTTGAACTAAAAGATAATCAGATAAATACGAAGCATTAATAACTCTAAAATTGGACATTACATCCAGGCACCCAGTGGATATCTATACTAAATCAATGACGCTCATACCTTTTTCGATGGTGTAAGTGAAGTTTGCAGGGATGTCCATAATAGATCTGCCATTACATACCAACAAACCTAAGTTTTCCATAATTTCTACTAAATGATTACCCCTATTATTAGTTACTTCGTTGATAGAAAACCTATTTCCTTTTAAGATTGACGCAATGAATAATATATATATATATATATATATATATATATATATATATATATATATATATATATATATATATATATATATATATATATATATATATATATATATATCAAACGTAAATTTACATTTTTTTTCTTTTTTTCAATTTCAAAACGTTACCTCTGTCACTAGTTATTATGAAATATGGTTACAAGTCATTCTCCCCTTCTAGCTTAGCACTCCTCATTTGACTTTCATAAAATAGATTTAATCACAGTGCTTATTTTGAAATCTATGTAATATTTGAAAATGTCATTTATATTTTTGTATTCGAATTTCTTCCTGGGCATTAATATTTATATTGATATTAATATCAAATTGATGATAAATATTGACCCCCTTCAGAGAAAATTCAGTACAATCCAATTTTTTAATATATTTTTTTGTTATTCTGCTACGCCACTATCACAAGATCACGCCATCAACCAGCTCTACATCATAATATTTTTATCATTTTTTTAAATTACGATTTCAGAGATTCCTATGTGCAATGGTGACTAATGTTTTCATACGATTTCAATGTTCGAACAAAACTAAGCATTATTTTGATCAGTTATACTGTTACTGGAACTTTGTGCCATTGCATTTATCCACATTCCACCATTTCAATTCATACCTTATTATAAGGTACTTCCCGCCTTATGCTCTATCATCATGTAAACTTATACATTTATTAATGTTTATAAATATTTTAAGAAATATTAGTCTCACTTTTGTTTTATCATTTACCTGACTATTGCAGGACCCGGTGGCAGATGGACCATCAACCGTGAATACCTCCACAGTTTTGGTAAATATGTAAATACAATATATTTTTACATTTTATGATATAATAGGCCGTATTTATAAAAACGAGCATAACCTTATACTTGCAAAATTTAAAGCAAATGCTTCCATTTTTATTTATAAAAAAGTGAAGCAAATGCTTCCATTTTTATTCATAAAAAAGTGAAGCAAAACCTTTTACTTCAATTATAAGGTTATGCTCATACTCGATTGATTCATTGGGTCATATTCATTTATAAGAAAATAACCTTATACTTGCTTAATTTGAAGCAAATGCTTACAATTGTATTGATAAAAGATTAAAGTAAAACCTTATACTTCGATTATAAGGTTTTGCTCCTACTCGAATGATTCACTTATTTCAAATTGAAGTATATGGTTATTCATAATCTTTACCTTTTACTTCAATTATAAAGCATATCCTTCAAAAATTCTGAGGTTGGTCAGACTCACCTCTGCAGTTAAAGGATTTTCAGCGTGATGGCAGATGTTGTGGATGTGAAATATTATAAACCCCGCTTACCTACACTTGTTCGGTATTTTAAAGTGGTATACCGTCCTTTATATACAGCATTTATATTATACCTTAGTATTATAATAAAAAAATTTATTAATACTCAAGTTTACATTTTTTAAAAATAATTATGTGAAAAATTTCTTATTAAATTAATTGCACACATAAAAAATAATTTATTTTTTTACTCAAATAACACATTTTTTTAATTTGGATTCAGGAAAATTAAATTGACAGGTTTTGGCGAATCTTATATAATTTATAGTACGTTCAATTTCCATATAAAAACAGTTTCGGATCCGAATATTTGCCGATAGTTTCCCAATCAGAAATTTAATGGAAAATATTTTCTGTTATATAACATTTATCGCAAAGACCTATCGTTTATGAGCTATATTGGTTGAATAAAAAAAGACACGTTTGACACCCCCTATTTTTTCTCAACTTTGGTTATTTCGAATTATCATTATTTGTGAATTTTATTTAAAATCATACAGGTAACGAAAAGGAAAAAGTATAAGGTGATCATTGTCAATATGTAAAAAGGAAATGCTTATACTTCAAATTAAGGTTTTACTTGCAACAATGCAACAAACAAACAAAACCTTTTACTTGCAAGCATAATCTTATACTTCAAGTAAAAGGTTATTCCCATGGAGTTATAGTACTATGGAGAGGCCCTTCCCGTATATCGTTCCGTGAGGGGCGAGACCAAAACACTAACCGGCCACGCCCACTATGCCCAACTGGCAACTTGCATTCCATTGGGCTAGGTCAATTGAAAGGGTTCGTAATAAATAAAATGAGTAAATCACTAAAGTACTAAATCATTAAAATAAAATAACAGCAGTATAAAGCCTAGGAAACCAAAATTTGAACTGATAAGAGGTTAATATATTGATAATGTTTATTAAAAATGGAGTTATATTCTTTATTAGGTGCTTAAAGCTGTCCTTGGGTTCTGTATCTTTATAAATCATCCAGAGGAACGTTTCCTGAATATTCCAACCACTTACTTCCAAGCCACATTCTCTCTCAGTGTGAATTTTGAAGTGTGGAGGAACGATAGTTTATAGTAAATAGAGTACTTTTTTATTTATCTACAACGAATGTAACAATAAATTTTTACAGACATGTTTCCTCAAAGAATGACTTTTTCATTTTAGAGTACAATCTCGACAATCTCGATAATCCGGTCCTTCGATAGTAGGAAACCCACACTAATCCGACCCTCTCGCGAAAACTACACTCGACCCATTACTGCCGGCAGTAAACAGAAATTTTCTGAAAATTTAAATGAATAAGATAACTGTTCTGCAAAAAAATAAAATAAAAGACTGTAAAAGACGATTTGTAAAGAACATATTTTCGGCTTTCAGTAGAAAATTATTAAATTAACGTCTGAATTTCCTGCGTTGTGTAAATTCTATTGTCATAAATTATATCTACATAAATATATTTTTTTCTTCGGAATAAGTTTTAAATATTTGTTGAAAATGCAATGTTTTTTTTCTTTATATCCATAAACCTGCCATTTTTTGTAATTCGGTACTCCTTTGGTCCGATATGTGTTGGATTATCGAGACTGTTCAGTGCTATATTTTAATATTTTATTGTTTTAACGAAGGAGGGAAGTTAGTGATTTATCGAATCTATCAGTCTCTCAGAGATCCTTTATCCCTCCAGCCAAGTGATCTGACTTAATTTAGACTTTCATAAAACTATTCCTCAGCTGCTAGAAGCCCAGAGATTTTCGTTTAAACTAAATACCTCTTTGTTCTTCCTCAATCAGTACGCCATCTTCCCTGATTGGCCCCCTACGTTTCGGTAAAATCCTCTCAAAACCTGAGTTTTTTTTCCTTTTATTTAACCCTCTAGCGCATAGTGTAG
This sequence comes from Euschistus heros, assembly GCA_003667255.2. NCBI lineage: Eukaryota > Metazoa > Arthropoda > Insecta > Hemiptera > Pentatomidae > Euschistus > Euschistus heros. The sequence goes on along the minus strand of RCWM02000181.1, from coordinate 678,410 downwards.
CATATCTGCAACATTATATTTATACTTATGGCAGCGAACTCTTTGCATTTTCTGGAAACAAATCTTGTATTAACTGGACCAGGCATGTCTCTAATTGTCGCTTACACCTGCAAGTCCTCAGTTGTGGAGACTCCTCCTTCCTTCCAGTAAAGTGTTCATATTTATTTTTATAAAATCCATTGTGTTTTTTTCATCAAATAAAGTTCTGTGGCTTTTTCCAAGATCTGTAGTTTGTAAAATATCAATGAGCACAAAATTCTTGTTTTTTATCATTGAGATAAATTACTTTTTAGCTTTGTGCAACATAGTGTATATTATTAATTAAGATGGTTTGTAGGTAAAAATATTTTTTTCAGTATTTTTCTATTAATAACCTGACCAAAACATATTAAAAAAAAATTATAAGAATGAAAAAGAAAAAATCATGCACTAAAGGATTAAGGAAAATTACTTGTTTTAAATTAGCAACTGACTTTTAGCTGAAATATTGTTGTATTAACGTTGTTCGATTTTTTCAACAGGAAAGGCGAAGACCATCAGTAAAACTGAGACAAAGATCTTCTGAAAGACCTCGATCGCTACAACCGAATGAGGTAATTTCTCAAATTATTTATTTAATTCTATTAATTAATTGTTATAATTTAGGTAATATTGTAATCGTTAGCTTTCTAGTGAACTCTAGAGAAAAATGTAAACTATAGAGAGCTTTATTATGACAAGGATTTTTTTTTAATCTATAAAAATAAAAAAAAAATTATGAAAATGAAAAATAAAAAATAAATTTTATTCTTGGTAATTACTGTCTCCTAAGAATAATACTAAATCACAATAGCAGGTACAATTGTCTGGCCGTATTACTTACAAATTAAATGCTTCAGTAATTACTGCACATTTTGTCGACAGGAAAAAATAAAATACTATTGTATATCCGAATCTAAATATTTACCTAACTATTTACGTATTTTCGGTAGATGATACCTCTACCCTACCTCCCCTTCCTATCGCATCTTAGTTCGGCTGAAGAGCCCTGAATAGTGTTGGTTCCCTTACATCAATAATAACTTTGATATTATTCATTTTTCCGTTGTAATATTTAAGCATTACATAAATTTAATTCATTAAATATAATTATCAGCTTTTTCTGTTTGCAGGTATTATCACCGGAAGTAGCCCAGGGATATGCTACTACTTCAAGGGCACGTCCCAGCTCTTACATCGAGGTAATAGATAAATTGCAATAATAGAATAAAAAATGAAAGAAAAAATAATAAATTAAATGCAATAATATCACATAAAATAATAAATAATGTCCGTTGAAACTTTGCCCTCTGAGATTTAAAAATATAGTTTCAGTTTCATAGTGACTATAGTTATCTTATAAAATATTTTAATATTTTTGTCATATAATTTTATCTGTTAGTGTACTTAATTTGAGTTTAACTGGGTTGAGCGAACTTACTAGAGGGGATGGCAAAAGAACACCCCAGTTCAGTCAGTAAGGCGCTTAGAAAAGAAAATCTATTACATCAATGAGATTTGAAAGTTAAGACATCGGATTTATGATATGATTAATAAAAATGGTGTGTTATAAAAATGTGAAGGGTTAGTCCCATTCTTGCTTTTTTGTTTTTAGTTTATGAAGGGTAAATACTGTTACTTTATGAAATTATGTGTCCTGAAATATTCAAAATTGAGATGACTTCGAGAACAATTTAACTGATAACTAAATAACATTTAGATTAAAAAATAAATAATGGATCTAACTTTTAGAACATTATTGTAATATGATGTATATGGTTCTTCTATAGATACTAATAAATATGTTGATTAAAAATCAATCCTATACAAAAAAAAAAATTCTCAATTCCCACACTGTTTTTGAGTAAAAAAAAATCTCCATTTATGTTTTTGGTAATGGTAACAAGCATAATGTTTTTTTATAATTTATATATGCGATTTGAATATATTCATTTAACAACAATAATGCCATTCATGATTTATAGCAATTTAAATGTATTTTATATTGTCAGAAAACATTCAACATTACGTTAAAAACATTCCTTTCCCACAGATCAAAGACTATAGACAATGTCTGGGAAGTCTGAGTTTATAATGATTTGAAATTATAATTTTGTAAATAAGATTTATAATGTTATTCAAATATTATTAAATATTACTATTGTTTGCTTTAACGACATTTCAATGGAAATAATTCTAACGTCTTATAGTTTCCTTGTGTTTCAGACTTTAACTCAAGAAAAAGACCGAATAAAAGAAACCACGTTCGTACGTTCCAATTCCACTTTAGAGGTAAGTCAAAATGTTCAAATAACCTACTAAACACGTATTTTTGTTTTACAAATTAAATTTTAATTTATTTATTGTTATATCCAGAATATACTAGAAAATGTTCTTTAGATCTTTTTCTTTCAAATGAATTATTTTTTCCCCCCTAACTTATGGCCTAGACACTTTATTATAGTCCAGAGTAAAATAATATGAAATGAGAAAGTTAGACTTTAAATATCTTTTATATTTAAAAAATAATTCAAATTAAAAATCATTAAAAAATTTAAATGCGATAGAAGAAATACATATAGATATGTAATAAAAAAAGGAAGAACTGAATGGTATTAAATTTAACATACAGTAAATGCATTCTTATAAACAGTCTATAGTTAATGGGTTTTCCGGAAATTGCAACAGGATTTCATATTTTCGTTTAATTGCTTCTCTGAATAACAAACTGTTTACCGTTTTATGTATATTTTCTTTGTAACTATATCTTTATCTATTATTCCTCTTCCAAACAATAATGTTTATTTACCTCTGCATCATGCTTGCGCTGCTTAGTTAAAATTTAGTTTTTTATGTCGAAGATTTCACCTAATTCGATTAATGAGTGTACTTAACCGGTCGAAACAGGTAAATAAGTCTGAGGCTGGAAGCTTTAACAAAGTCTGTGGTGTGATTATGATCAAACTTGTTTGAAAAACTTTGGGAGGGAGATAGACGTGGAAGAACTCCGTCCCTTAAGAAGGTGTGAAACCCCCAGAAGAACTGTTGCTCTGCCTCATTTTCCACGCATGACCTCATGCATTTGGTTTTAGCTCAGTGATGAAAATTTGCCTGATCCACATTACCACATATTAAGGAATAAAAAAATTCATAAATGAAAAATTGAATATAAAACACGTTTTTAGAATTTGTTATAACCACTTTTTTATACCATTCTATCCATAGAGCATATCGCTATCAAATCGTTGGCAGAAATGTATAGAGAGTATTTAGATTGATTGAAAAATGCTTTAAACCATTTTTTTTTATTTTTTTACATTTTAAAACCATTAACCTCCATTAATTTCCGGACAACCCATTGAAATAGACAACTCTTGCGGAAGAAGTTAGTTAACGATCCTATAGATATTTATGGGGAGGTCAAACAATTTATAGGTTGTTTATAATTGTTTAAAATTAATTTTTACATACACGATTGCTTACTGATGTCTTATTTATAGCGACCAATGAAAAGCTCTACACAGAAGCGTGCGATGGCTGCTGCCAAAGTAAGTTATATATTTATTATTCTGTTATCTTTAGATAATAGCTTTAAGAATTCAATGGGAATTATATTCAATGTAAAATGAATGAATCAATGCATGGTTATTTGTTGTTCTAAAGACAATTCTAAACAGAACCATCCAATTTCCTTTTATCATTTTTTCTTTGAAGTCTTTCGAATCCTTTCAAATAGCTCAATATTATCTAAGATTAGACCTGCTCCAGTAGTGCCAAATTTTAAATCAATTTGTTAAAATCATGCATCAAGGCTTTGATTCAGCCTCAAACCTACAGTAAATGTAGGATCCACCCGTATACAGATGATATAAAAAGAACAAGCCAGTTTTCGTTTATAATCACTAACTACGAAAACTACTGAACCAATCTGTACCAAATTTAAACCAACTCATTTTTATAGTTCCAAAAAGGTTTATCAAACATAAAACCTACTGATTTTTAATTAATTAGTCATTAAAAAAGTTATAATATGTGTGTAATAGTGAAAATTAACCGATAGGTGATGAGCTCCATTCTACATGAGAGGTTACAAAGATACGCTGTTATATGGAGCTTGAATTCCAGGAAAAAAGTTTACTTATATTCAAATAAATTATTAAAAAAGATGTAATTACGTGGTGCGACATGTGGGTCACAGTGAAGTTTGATAATCGACTGATATGTGGTTAGTGCTATTCCACAGTTGTGTTTACAATGGCCAAATTCTGTGTAGTCTGTACCAAATTGTAACTATATCATTTTCATATTTCTGGGAAGTTTTAGCAATAATGAAAAGTCTGGGTAGTAGAAACAAGGTTTACCACACTGTCCAACACTTTCATGGTCAGCGTGCCGTTGGTGGGAAGGAGGGGCTTTATATGTTCCATTTTTAAGTTTTTTGCTTGTAACTCTAAAACGATGCGTTGTATTGACAAAGTTTTTAGCACAAAATTAAAGCTTATCAAATTTAAAACAAGTTTAGCCATATATATTTTTACGAAGAAGTGGACCGTTTTTGTGCTACTCATGTTTCACTCATGTTTTTTGTATATATTTGTCTTCTAGTTCCTCACTCGTTCATTTTCAGGGAAGTCGTAAGGATAAAACTTGTACAGCATTAAATTTCCTATAAGAATATATATCATATGTTAATTTATATTAAAAACGTTGCAACTTACAGCAAGATGTAAATGAAATTAAACATGTGAACGAAAAATATTGATTTCTAAATTAAATTTTGATGTTACATTAAACAGAAACACGAACAGCTGAAATTTACACAACTGCAAAATTACACTCAGTAAGTGATAATCCTTAGCGGAAAATGACGTAATCGGGTGTGTTTTCAAAACTAGGGCGCTCAAACCCTTCATTAAGCATTTCTTCGGGAAAAGACGTATAACTCCGAAACTATTAGTTCGATCCATAACTTATTTCTTCCATCTAAAAGCTGATTAAATTTAATATTAGACCCTACATACGGAATTTTGATCAAGTACCGTAAAACACACATTCCAGGACGCTAAAAAACACGTACTGTGGTGTAATTCAAGTTTTTTGAGCAAAGCCAAATTCTTCATAATAACTTATATAACTCCAATACTAGTCGTCCTATCCAAAATTTCATTTTTTCATCTCAAATCAGGTTAAATTTACAATCACACCTTGTACGTATATAAAATTTTGATTTCCTTCCTAATACAAAACACCCCAGCACGCTAAACCTGTATCTTTTGGCAAAACATGACAAAGTTTACATGTTCAGAGAGCTGGCTCGGGTATTTTACGGGATGTAATAAAAATTAAATGTGATGAGCTTGACCGCATAATAAGTTTCAGAGCTATAGCGAAACATGACGAAAAAATTTGGTTATCACAACAGTATGCGTATTCTTATCGTGCCGAAATAGGTATTTTATATTTTATTGAATGTAACAAAGTAAATTTTATTATCAATCTCAAATAACAACGTACCTTTGTAAGATCTGTAGAATGATGATCGCCACCCATCGGTCAATTTTCTTACTTCACTATTATTCATATATTATCTTTCTTAGTAACACATTAATTAAAATCAGATTAAATTATTTTCGGTAAACCTTCCTGTTACTATGAAGATGATGTAGTTAAAATGTGGTACAGATTGGTTCAGTAGTTTTCGCGGTTAGTGATCACATACGAAAAATGGCTTTCCATTTATATAATAGTATAGATTGGTTCTCTACACGTACGTTTATGTTTTATCGTTAGTTAATTTTTTTTTTCTATAGGTGGACGCAACTAGAAAACTGATGAAGGCTGCTGAGCTAGGGGATGCAAGAGCAGTGGTGGCAGCCATAGCGGAAGGCGCTAACATTGACCAGAGGGACAGTGTGCGAAGGACTCCTCTTCACCTGGCAGTGGTGGGTGGACACGAAGATGTGGTTAAGCGGCTCATCGAGGCAGGAGCGGACAAGGACAAGAAGGACAGCATGGGCAGGACCCCGCTCCACTACACTGCTCTCAGGGGAAGAATCGACTGCGCTCAGATCTTGCTCAACGGAGGTGCAGATCCGAACCAGAGGGACGCCAGTGGGCTTACCCCAACAGCCCTCGCCTCCATGAAGCACCACAGCGGAGTGGCCACCGTTCTCAAGAGGAAGGGAGGTCAAGACTGTTCCATTTCATGACGAAAGCTCAATATTATTAAATATCATTCTGATGTTTGTATGATTATTTTATGTAACTAAGATGCTTCAATGTGCTGAAGCATTAATATTTCTTTATGTATATATACTTTCTAGTTATTTAATTATGTATAAATCACAAATATTAAAGTATGTAACTGAATTATTATCACACTATAACATATCCCAACTCATACCTTATGATTATAAAACCTTGTAATGACTGACCTAGGAAAGTGAAAGATTGCTGAAGGTATGGGAACGGAAAGTACAAGGAAGGATATACGGACCAGTGTGTAAAGTTGTGGAGAGTAGGAAAAATTAAGAAATTCAATGCATGTTTCCGGTCTGGTTAAATTCATTAGGAAGAATCAATTGAGATGGACGGGACATATCGAAGTAATGACTTCTTAATAACCTTTTATATGGCAACTCAGGAGAAAAAGATGTATGGGTCTCCATGGGGGCTTATTAGCTAAAAGAAAAGGAATATGTATACATATATACGTCTCCCCTGGGAGGCGCGCTTCTATTCGTGGCAGCCATTCCGACCCCAATTTTTCATGGAACTGATCACATTTATAATACTGGCATTGACAACCCTAGGATTTCGTTGGAACACAACACATAAGGGAAGACATCTACATAACTTCATTCCAGACTTACGGACCTACATTAAATCAAAATCATGGACTAACTTTTACATTACACAAGGAATCACATGCGGCAGTAAATAGTTATTTATATCGATTTAAAATACGAGATTCATTCCTATGACCTTGTGATCTCACTCAAGAACAAAATATACACCACCTCATATATGAATGTAGACTACTCACTGACTACAGAACTATTGTACAGACAAAAATAGTTCAGAAACTAGGACATTGGCCGGTGGATGGTCAATGTTTGATGAACGATTTATTTGAAAATTTCCAAATATTTCTTAAAAATTCAATCATTAAAATAGAGGATATAAATATGAAATATCTCTAAACCTCTAAATATTCATACACTTTTCTCTACATAACTTTGTTGCTGTTTTTATTGAACTTTGAATTATTTATGTTATATAACTTCTTGTTCTTTGTTTTATTTTATTTTATTTTTCTTGTTTATTTTTTATATTTTTTATACCTTTCAACACATGTAAAATTATAATCAAATTAAAAATAATAATTACATGTACATTGTATACTTTGTACAACTATGGTGTGTACAGAAAAAATAAATAAAATCCCTTCCAACAGGGTTATTGCTGGAAGGAAGACACCAAAAAAAAAAAAAAAAAAAAAAAAAAAAAAAAAAAAAAAAAAAAAAAAAAAAAAAAAAAAAAAAAAAAAAAAAAAAAAAAAAAAAAAAAAAAAAAAAAAAAAAAAAAAAAAAAAAAAAAAAAAAAAAAAGGAGTGAGAAAAGTACTGAATACTAGACAGATCTCGTGATGAGTACAGTTTACTAGAAACTACTGATTTGCTGGATGCTATAAAATTTTTGTAAAGGAGACCGAGGTTCATGAGGGACAACAGAGCTAGGAGAGTAAGTCATCTGATAACCATCCCCAATGGACATCCCTCCTTACGAACAATTTTTAAATTTCCCGACCTTATGTAAGGGAACCATTACTCTTTTGTGATGATTTGGTGCCACATTTCTATCTCAGGTAATAAATTTACTCCTTCTGAATGAACTCTTAAAACATATTGAAAATTTCCTTCAATGATTCTATTCTGACATTTGCTCGGTTCAACAGTATTTAAAGCAGTACCTGAACCTTTTCAAGCAGTCTAACCCTTTCGTTTCACAGTACCATCCTCTCACTCCCGCCTGGAGTGGACTTGCCCCACGTCACCCACTCATCTAAGTCAGGGTCGCTCTGGAATTCTCGCTCCTCCAGGTTTTTAGTTTAATAATTTTCATAATGTGTCTTAACCTCGCTCTCTTCATATCTGTCTCTTCAAGCCATTAGCTCTTATTTTTTTCACTATCTTCCAGTAGTCATTCTACTAAACTCTACTAAACCTTCAAATTCTTCTCGTATCCAATACTTACAATCCAAATCCTTCGTAAAATCCTCAATGCTATTTATTATGTCATAAACCAACTTATCCATAAAGATCTTAATGTTCCATAAGTTGCTGATTTGGCCCAAAACCAGATACCCGTCATTTCAATATAATCTCCATATCGAATCCACTAAACTCCAAGCTTTCTTCACACTCAATTCCCGATAATCATCCGAGGCGTATGAAAAGAAGATGGCCAAGAGACTTTCTAATTTCGAACTTTTATTGAAGAGCTACAAGAGAGTGGTTCTTTACATGTTATTGACATGTCATTGTAATGATTATCCTCAAATTTACTTGTTGTGTATAATGTATACAATTGTAAATATAAATATATACTTATGTATATATATATATATATATATATATATATATATATATATATATATATATATATATATATATATTAGTTATATACTTTATACAACTATGTACCTACTACGTGCATCAATTCATTGTCATGTCTGAAAATAATTACATTTTTTCTACCACTTATTTCATTTTTTATTTTTTTTTCATGAGCAAGTAATTGATTGCAATCAAAATTTTTTCTCAAGAGTCCCAAAGATCTTCAAATGCTTAATTTAAAAAGTAGTTTTCTTCGTTGACATATCGTTCAAATAATTCAATCATCGATGAAAATAAATCTCGATTATAAAAATGAAACGTTTAATTTTAATGTTTCATTTGTTTATTCATCACCAACTCTTTTTTTGCAAAACAAAAAATAATTATGTATATACTTAAGCTTTTGAGCTGCAACAGATTTTGCCTCATATTCAGCTCAGTATTAACTTAAACGTCCAATGACAACAATAGCAGAAGCAAAAAATTTAAAAAAAAGGAAATTGTTATTGTTGTTTTTCAGGTGTATAGCCTACTAAGGTATCCAGTTTTGAACACCAATAATCCATTTGGAGTACTTGGTACCACCATTTCAGTCTCGGCATGCCTTTACTTCTGCTTCTATTTATTTATGGCTTTTGTCATAGACTCCTTGGGATGACACTAATAGTCCAGTAAATGAAGGCCTGAAATGGGGTTTAGAGTACCTTAGGGTAATCTAAGGTTTTTCTTTGAAAACATGTTCAGAGTAGTTAGAAAGTAAACATACAAAAAGTCCTGGAGTTCTCGGGCATGGGAAGCGAAGAGGGGCCGCGGAAGGTTCCTTTTTTGGTTTTTGCTCTCATATCTTGAAAACAGTAACCACTTACCAGCAAAACATTTACCAAATTAAAGTAAACCACATTCTCTAAAAATTTTATTCTATACACATTTTTTATATTCTGTACCATTTCCGAGCCATGTGTGTGTCTATACACATCTATACGCTTGGCAAATGTGAAGGAGTTTTTGTATGTTTGTTTTCCAAGAAAAGTTAAAATTTATGTAACTTTTGACAGGTTGAAGATAAATTGGCATATATGTGTATTTTGAAGAAATTATAATTTTATATAATATTATTTATGAAGACTTCTGTCGTAGGATGAATGTTTTAGAAGATATGGAGGGAAGTTTAATAGAAGTGAGATGAAAACTTTTTTTTTCGAAAATGTTCACATTTTCCAAGCGTATATCATGGAAATGGTACAGAATATAAAAAATGTGTATAGAATAAAAAATGTAGAGAACATAATTACCATTAATTAAATAAATTTTCATATTTTGCATACGACGCAACGTTTTCGGGATATGAACGCAAAACCAAAAAAAGGGACTTTTCGCGCCCCCTCCCCCTTCTTGTTCTCAGGCCCGAAAACTCCAGGACTTTTAGCATGTTTACTTTGTAACTATCCTGAACATGTTTCCGAAGACTTGCAGAAAACGCACTCTATGATACTTTATTGACTGGACTATATCGCTCATCTTCGCAATATGACCAGCCCATCAGAATCTATTCATTTCTATGACAAATCATATCAGACTTGTATATCACTGCTACACAAACTGGTCCTTAGTTCCTTCTGAGATACTTTATTTCAAATTTTCGGTGGTTTCTCTCCTCGAGTTCTGTTGTCCAAGTCTCTGAGCCAACTTATTAATATGGACTTTAAGGGTGAACAATTGTCCTATTACACATAGAACGATTTTAGGCTATCGAGATTTGTTGTAATAATACCTAGTTCAAATTAAAAAATAATAATAATAATATTAACTATATTTTGTGTCTAAAATAAAACAATTATTGTTATTTATGTTATGTTGGTATTTAAAATAACAGAGGGATATTTTTGGAACTAATTACATTTATAAACGATAGATAATAAAAAAAACTTGTCTATGCAGTTTATAAAAAAAATATTTCCAGATTATTTTATTATTCAAATGAAATTAAAATATCAGAAAGATAATATACATGTGCATTAATTCAACATACCGCACATGTATTTCTAAAGTGACAAAACTCAAATCCCACTTTAAAAAAATATTTTTATGGGACAGAACTTTTTCTTACATTCTTGTATGAAATTCAATACATGAAAGTTTACCTGAATTATCTTTGAATCCCAACCGCAGATGTACCACATGAGATGTACCAGTATGGATTTGGAGGTAATTCCATACATTTTTGACGTTTCATAGAAAACTATTGAACTGAAACAGGAAGATAAATCATAAATGCCAATTCTTGAACTGAGTCACTTAAGAAATATAAGTGCGATATTAAAAAAATTAAGTGATTATTCAATTACAGCAAATATTGAAATCTAATATAAGATTATATTTAAAAATTAATTATTCATTTCATAATTAAAAGGTTTTCGTAACCCAATTTAATTTAAATTTGTTATTCCTAACATACATATATAATGCTGTACTCCGCACCACATATTTCTCTGATTCCTGGAAATTATCAATAGTTAAAATGATACCTAAACCCAAAAAGCCACCTGAGCTCCCATCCTCATACCGTCCTATTTCTCTCTTGCCAATCATGGGTAAAATCCTAGAAAAACTCATTTTAAAACGTTTGTATCCTATCCTAGAATCCCATCATGTAATCATAGATCACCAGTTTGGATTCCGAACATTACACTCAACAATCCAGCAATGTTATCGTGTGGTGGAAGTTGTCTCCTCTGCATTGGAGCGCAGAATATACTGCACGGGAGCGTTTCTTGATGTAGAACAAGCGTTTGACCGATCTGGCACCCGGGACTGCTGTGTAAACTCCGTCAGTTCCTACCTTCTACATATTTCCTTATTATTAGATCCTATCACAGTGACCGAACCTTCAAAGTAAACCATAAATTTTCCTATTCTCCCCTGTTTACCCAATCTGCCGGAGTGCCTCAAGGTAGTATCCTAGGTCCTATCCTCTACACAGTCTACACAGCTAACATCCCAACTCATCCTACCACTGTTCTCACTACTTACGCTGATAACACATGTGTATTATCACTAAACAATGATCCCTTTATTGCCTCTAAAACACCCCAATACCATATCCTAAACCTTCAGGAATGATGTCAAAAATGGAGAATCAAAATAAATCACACCAAATAACATTTACCCTACGTCATAAACCTACGACTTCCTGTCCTACTGTATCCTTTAATGATATTCCTCTAATCCCTGTTGAACAGATCCGCTACCTAGGACTCCACTTGGACAAACGTCTAACTTGGAATCCACATACAAGACTAAAACGACAAGAAACTGCCCGTCGTTACAGACTACTTCAACATTTACTAGACAAACGTTCAAAGCTCCCAATTAATTACAAAATACTCATTTACATGGCTGTGATTAGACCTATTTGGACGTACGGAGTTGAGCTTTGGGGCTCTACTAAACCATCCAATTCATCTCGTATCCAATCGTTACAATCCAAAATCCTTCGAAAAATCCTTAATGCTCCTTACTTTGTGACCTATAAACTTATCCATAAAGACCTTAATGTTCGATATGTTTCTGATTTAGACCAAACCAGATACCTATTCTTCCATGGTAAGCTCCATAACCACTCCAATCCACTAGTCTACTAACTTGCTTCCTCCTCCATCCCTGATAATCCTCCGAGGCGTCTGAAAAGAAGATGGCCTAGAGACCTTTTAGTGTAGATTTTATTGAAGTGCTACTAGTGAGTAGTTCTTCACAAGTTATTTACACGCCATTGTACTCACTGTCAACCCATTTAATTGTTGTATATTATTTTGTACAGTTGTAAATATCAATAAATGAAAAAAAAAACACAACATACTATCCTTCAACATTCTTCCTTTAAATAAGCAGCTAATCGCCGCTATGCCATAAATGCAGCTTTAATTTACTTTATTCATTTTTAAATAATTCTTTCTTCTTGGTGCCTTGGGCACAAGAAATATTATTTGACTGTAACCTCAACTCATAGTGGCTTCCTCCAACAAAACTCCTCTGTCATTCGCTTCACTGCCTACTTTATCAGCACCTTCATTTTGGTTTAATCACTACTTATTTTAGTCAACTATGCAACCTTTTAAAATATATTTTCATTCTTAACATTACATATTAAATAGTTATATATCTTGATTTTAATGCAAATTTAAATAATGATCTATGGAAAAAAAATTCATATGTACAGTATTTGTTACTGAAACAGTTTATCAAAAATATTAAAATATTTTAAGTATGCCCCTGCATTTTTAAATAATGTTTGAAAAATATGATTATTAATTTCAAAGTCAAATGTTAATTTCCATTTCTTTAACAAAATAAAATTTATTAATGAAATGTTTCCTCATATTGCACCTATCTATTAAAAAAAAAAAAATAATGGTTTTGATCAGTTGCATATTTCCCCCAATAAAATTAATGTATTATTAGATTGTATTATTATGTATTATTATTAGACTTTTGGTTAGTGAGATTGCACTATCACAAAATAACAGTCTATAAAAAATAAATTGAGGGTTAAAGATCTGCTTCGTAGTATTTCTAGGAAGCTTTAAACAAAACAATTTATATTTATTTAATGTGATGGATTAATTTTAGGGTTGAGTGGGTATATCAAGCACCTTTTAAACTACAGATTCCAATCAGCCAAAGTTCACTGATCATAGTCAAGATGTGTAGTTGAAAGCGATGTATTTATCAATCCGTTATCTTAATATTGAAGCGGTTTTGAACCTAGGGAGTTATTAGACTTCCTTCTTATAGTTCATTTAAAATTTCTATTTCATCGATTAATATTGAATATCAAATGGAGTGAATTTAGTATTTTAACCCTGAGTTAATATATCAATTTTTATATACATCTAATTTTTTCAATAGTTTTATTTATTAATATAGGTTATAGCTAAGCCCATTTTCATTATATATATCCTATTATATAGTGTAAACAACGTAGTTGAAAAATCCACTTTGATGCGCTGCGTCCGATCCGTCATTGTTGTGCGCTAGCCTTTAAATAACAATGACTATATAGCAATGTTTAGAGAGTAATAAAGATTTATATATAATGAATCATTTATGTTATTTCTTATATTTTAAAAGATAGACAAGTATTAATTCCGGACAAGGGATTAATTCCAGGATGATTCAAAGGGATTATTGATGACTCTTGGGAAAACTAAAGTAATTAAGGAAATCAATTTAATATTTTAAAAAAATGTCATACAAAAGCAATCATGGTAAAAGGAAAATAATTTCCCTTCCTATAAAACATAATTCAAAATCCTTTGTAAAATCCTCAATGCTATTTATTATGTCACAAAACAACTTATCCAAAAACATCTTAATGTTCCTTGTGTTGCTGATTTGGGTCAAACTAGATACCTGTCTTTTCATAGTAAACTCCATACCCAATCGAGTCCACCAGTCTCCCACTTGCTTTCCATTCTATTCCTGACAACCCTCCAAGGCATCTGAATAGAAAATGGTCTCAGGAACCTCTCATATAGAACTTTTATTGAAGTGCTACTAGTGGGCAGTAGCTTCACAAGCAATTAACATGTTATTATGAATGTTGTAACTACATTCGGTGGATGTATTTATATATATATATATATATATATATATATATATATATATATATATATATATATATATATATATATATATATATATACCGTTGTAAATTCCATTAAATACACAAATAGCCACAGTTCATTCATAATCGTACCTTGTAAGCTTTAAACCAAAATAGTGGGTCAAGAAAGTATTCTCACATTAAAGTGAACTTAACTATTATGGCGGATTATATGGAACGTTAATTTTTACAGTTGACTGTATAAAATAATTGCAATAAAGTAAAATCGATGGTATTTGTTCTTAACCAAATTTCGCAACTACGCCTTCTTTTTTTCTTTTTTTTGCACCATTGTTACCCTTATCATAAGTTCGATTTACCCCTCATAATTTTCCAAGAACTTTTTATGAAAAAGCCGTTATTATTATTATTCGTACCAACAAACTGAAAAGAATTTAAGATTTTCAGTTTGTTGATATGAATAATAATAACAGACCCTGTTACCAATTCAAAACAACCTTTTATTAACTTTAATGCACACTAAACATTTCCTTTATGACTATCACCTTGATTATTGAATTTCAGTATTATAATTTAAATTGGAGCTAGGCAAATTATTTAAAGCTTTGTAATATTCAGAATAGGTTAAATTTTTTAGTTTGAAATCCTATTAGAATACAATAAGAGCTTCTCGTAAAAAGTAGAACGCATGTTAAAAACCATACACCAAGTCAACGACGTACTCAACAAACTCGCTATATCCTTGCCTGTTAGTCCAGACAATAAAGGATTATGGAGTGCGTTGTCTGTAATCCAAGGATTTTCTTCGGAAACATGTTCAGGGTTATTAGATAGTAAACATACTAAAAGTCCTGGCGTTTTCGAGTCTGGGAAAAGGAAGAGAGTATGGAAGGTCTCATTTATTTAGTGATTAGATATCTCGAACAAAAAAAATGCGTCGCTACCAAAAAAAAATGTGGAGGATTAAAATTTGTGACTTTATATATGTATATATGTATATATATATATATATATATATATATATATATATATATATATATATATATATATATATATATATATATACACAGGGTGTTCAATATTCGATGGCCACCCCCTTTTTTTTCCACAGTTTTTGAAATTTTGAAACGAAACTTTCAGGGTCTTAACTTTTCAGTGAGTTTCTTCTCAGGTTATAGTCTGCTCTCC
Organism: Euschistus heros; assembly: GCA_003667255.2. Classification (NCBI taxonomy): domain Eukaryota; kingdom Metazoa; phylum Arthropoda; class Insecta; order Hemiptera; family Pentatomidae; genus Euschistus; species Euschistus heros. The sequence continues at coordinate 662,964 of RCWM02000181.1, read as the reverse complement.
AACCATCTCCAGTTCTTCTCCAGCGACCCTAACTTTGGAATTCCCAATGGGATGTGGTATTTTTTACGACGGGTTTCGATAGAAAAGCAAATTTTGAATCAATTTTATGCTGGTGAATTTTTTTATCCGGGGTACCATTTCGCCGCAAATCGCGAAAAACCATTTTAAGAAAATAAGCAGTATAAAAGTGGTATTGCAAAAATAAAATAAACATAGCACAAAAATATGAAATTAAGTCCTTCCCGCGACTGGTACGACGAGCGGTGAGAACAGATCGACTTGGAAGTTTTCCCCCAAAATTTTATTTTTGCAATGCCAGTTTTAGCTATATTAGGAGCCAAAACCTCCTGTATTTGAAAAAAAAAAAATTTTTTTTCAATAAACAGTAATTTTTCATTCATTTATTCATTCAATTTATTTAGAAGTTTTAGATTGCTTATTTTCTTAAAATGATTTGAGGGTAGCTGGAGAAGGTTGGACAGTAACCTGATAAGAAACTTTATTTGACACAGTTAAGACCCTGAGAGTTTTCTTTCAAAATTTCATAAGCTGTGGAAAAAAAGGCCTTCGAATATTAAACACCCTGTGTATATATATATATATATATATATATATATATATATATATATATATATATATACATTTACTTTCTTGACTGTTACTATTAAATGTTAGAAAAAAACTTACAAATAACCATAAAACTGACTACACTCTCACATTCAAAAAATACCTCCACCTTTGATAAATTATTCACCAAAACCAAAGATATAGATAAGTTATAATTGCAGTCTAATATTGTTTAAATACCGTGTGAAGATAGATGTGGCAAGTCTTATTTCGCTATATTGGAACAATATCTTAAACGACGTGTTTATCAACATAAATACAGTTGCGCTTGACCAAAGAGATCTCATCACACATTACAGGCAAAAAAAACATTCTTTTAAATTTGATTCCCCCAAAATTATTCACCATGAGCAAAATAATTTTAAACAAAATATTAAAGAAATGATGACCATAGAAAAATTTAAAAATCGCGCAATAAACAAAAAAATCAGACTTTCTAAATCTCAACACCTATTATTCCAATGACCAATAATTTACATTTACATTAATATACATCATATAAACTATTTATCCATTTATAAGTATATTACACCGAAATACGGAAATCGTTTTTATACTTGCATCCTTGGGAAATCCCCCATAAACCTATTAACTGTTTTTCAAAAATTCCCAGATCAGTTGTGTACTAGAATTGTTAGAATTTGGTTAGTCGATACTATATCCACCAGTAACATTGTAGTAGTTTCATACTCCTTTATATTCTGTAATTATATATATATATATATATATTATATATATATATATATATATATTATATATATATATATTATTGTTCTAACACATGTTGTTATATACTTATATTGTAGCTAACTTTATGTTTTGAAATAACTTGTATAACTTATATAATTTTATTGTAACCTGTTTTTTCACTGTAGGGCATAATAATGGGAACAATATAGTCTCGAAACGTCGCCAAAATAGTTGTTTTTATTTATTGACTGAACCTCAAGAACCTTACTAAACACACACGCATATATATATATATATGTATATATATATATATATGTGTGTGTGTGTGTGTGTGTGTGTGTGTGTGTGTGTGTGTGTGTGTGTGTGTGTGTGTGTGTGTGTGTGTATAATTTTGAAAAAAATTGAATACTCAAAATTTTTTATCGGGAATTCTGTTGTAGGATGAACGTTTTAGAAGATATGAAGGTAAATTTAACAGAGAACTTGAGGTGAAAATCGCTTTTCCGCAAATTTTCACATATGCCATTTGTATGTTTTGGGAACGGTACGGAATATGAAATAAGTTTAGAAACTAAAATTTGTAGAGAATTTAACTAACTTTAATTTAGTAAATAGTCATGTTTTACGTACAACACACGATTTTCGAGATATGAGCGTAAAACCGTGAACCTATGAAAAAATTGGGACCTTCTGCCCCCCTTTCCTTATCCCAGGCCCGAAAACGCCAGGACTTTTAGTATGTTAACTTTTCAACTTCCCTAAACATGTTTCCGAGGAATTATCTTGTATTACAGACAACGCAATCTACACCCCCATTTGAGGCCTTCATTGACTGGACCAATTCATTGGTTTTGTTTTTAATTTGAAACTTAAAACTGTAAAGGATCTTAAGGTTTAACTTTGAAATCATAATTTTACTTTGGTTTGTCGAGAGCACATTCCTATAATGATAATTTAAAGAACTAATATGGTTAGTATTTTAATTTTTTTTTTCATACTCAGCTTTGAGTAACAGCACGTCATCAGCTATTTTTAGAATGACACTTTTCTCTCACCTTTGAACGGAGATCGATTCCCTTTCTTGGGAAGTGTGATAGGATAGAGGTCTAGATAAGAAAAGATATATAACAACGAATCAATAACACTGACAGCACTTGCAGCAATGTTCAAAATGAAAACTGTTCAGGCTTTATTCTTTTTAGTGGCTGTTTCATCAGCTGCTGAATTGTATGGTATGGTCATTATCTAAAACTAAGTCGCTTTATTATTAATTTCATAATTTCACTAATTTGAATCATAAAAGTGCAGTGAATAGTTAAGATTAAATATAGTTTCTCTTTATAGAAAGGAGGCTCCTAGGTAATCATATGGAAGATCTTATCACAGAGGCACTGGAATATATCAGGTTTTTGATGAAGAAGCATGACCCCTACACGCTACCTAGCATGCCAGATCAGAGACTAACAGACACCGATCTGGAGTAAGTTAGTTCGTAAATATCACCGACAAACTATTGTTTCTAGTATCATTTAACAAGAACAACTTGAAATTTCAGTTTAGTATTTTCGGCAAGCAACGTAGAGGTCTCTAAATCTGCAGATTTCACAATCGATTCTATCAAAGTAGACCCTCTTTCCTTGAAATCCAGTTTCCAAACAACTATTCCTCTTAGCCACCAACAAGGCTCCTACAAAGTCTCTGGAACGGCCTGGAATAAGAAAGTCGAAGGGTCGGGTACCTTCACGTAAGTAATATACCTCATATAACTATAAACAACTTTCGACGATATTAAAATATTAAATTTTATTTTATTACATCATTTTGCTGTGCATAACGAAAATTATGCTCCTGCAGGCTCGAATATAGAAATTTCGTCCAGTCCGGTAACCTACAACTTACAACAGTCGACCACTCTATCCAAGTCAAGGATCTAACCCTAGACTTTTCTTTAGAAGACTTAAAGGTCTGAAACTGAAATTAATTACTTTAGTTTATAATTAATTTAAAATTTACTTTTCAAAAATGTTTTGTTCAACTCAGATAAACGTAGACGGACTGAGCATCGAGGGGTTGACTAAAGACCAGGTCAACGACTTGCTCAACAAACAGTTCCTCAAGTACATCAATGAAAACAAGACCTTCGTTGCTGAACACACCGCGGTCCACGTTAAGAACGTCGCAAACACACTCCTGAAGGGACACAGTTTGGCAGATGTCATCGCCTGGCTGGAGAAGTTGGTCGCCTCAACCCCTGACCCCCCACCATTCACCTTTTCTCCCTGAACGTTTCTGATTCTTTTTATTTATTATTTAAATAAAGTTATCGATTGTTCCTATTAATTACTGTTTAAATCGTAATGAGTTTCTTTAACATTCCTCTAACTATTCCGCAACAATTGCTGCCTTCCCTCCGTTGTTATAATATACCTCACACATTAAAAGCACTCATTAAGATTAAAAACAGACTTAGGAAAAAATATCAACGCAATAAATGCCCTACATCAAAGACAATACTCTATAAATTCAATAATTATGTTCGATCTCGCTTAAATAGTTGGAAAAACGAAAATTGGACAACCACATTAAATTCCTGGCACCAGGTGACAACAAAAGCTGGAAAATGCATAGAATTTTCACTAATCCTTTGTCTAAAATTCCTCTACGAAACCAAAATAACAATTACGCCTACCTAAATAAAGACAAAGCCACACACTTTCACTCTTGTCATCTTGCTACTTCAAAATTTGGCTAAAACCACCAGAATAGAAAAATCCTAAAATCAGTGCGTGATTATTTAAATGTTCCTTAGAAACATTTAATTTAGAATCTAAATGATCATTACATTTATCTTCGGGATCTCTAGGCGGTCACACGTTACTTGCCGATACTGTGACCTTGGGTGGCTATTTCCTAAATTTCGATGGCAATACTTTCTGGGTACTACAATACAATACATATTCCAATGTCTAAAAACCAAAAACCCTTCCTATATTCTTGATTTATTAACTCTGCGTTCTTCTATCCACCACCTAAACACTAGATCCCAACCTTTTAACCTATATATACCCTCACATAAAACCGCTTCCTTTGACAAATCCTTACAAATATACATATATATACGATTGTATTTTATGTTATAATTATTATTTCATATATTTATTTATTTTTATTTCTTATTCAATTTAATTTTTTTTTTCCTGTAAAAAATGTATGCTTTAATTACTGGAACATCTAATTTGTAAATAATTGGCCAGACAATTGTACTCTTAATTGTGCATTATTTTTATTCTTAGGGGACAATAAGTCCCAGAATAAAGTTTATTTTTTCATTTTCATTCATTTTTTCATTTCCTTTTGATAGTAATTTTTTTATATTTCCCCATAAGAGACTGGAAAAATAGGAAACTGTAAACCTAGTAACCAAAAAAGCCTCTGGTGACGACGACGGACGACGGTATTCCCATCTTGCGCTCCAATCCATTTTTAATAATTGATAATTTCCAGGAATCGGGAAAATATGTAGTACATAATTTGGAGAGGAATAGTCAGTTATAATGCCATTTGGCCCTTGCTCGACGTTTCTCTACTAATAAAACGCGAAAAAAAAAATTTGTTGACAAGTTTTTAGTGGAATTTTGAGGTCAATATGGTTTTCTATGGAATTTGTCCCCAGTCCAAAAAAAAGATTTAATTCAATACTTTGGTACCATTACTTCCCTAGTGCATGGAAAACTTCAAAAACAATAGCGATTCCAAAAACAAAAAAAAATTCTAAAGATGTCTCGAATTACAGGCTTATAAGTTTGTTAAATATCATATCAATAATTCTAGAACGATTGATCTTAAACCGCATCCAAAACTACATTAAACAGCCTAAACTGCTTTTAGAAGAACAATTCAGCTGTAGGCCGCACCATTCCACTTTGTCCAATTGGCACGTCTCATTGACCTTATTACTAAAGCGTTTAATGAGAAAAAGCTCACAGGAATGCTTTTGTTAGACTTGGAAAAAACACTCGATACAGTTTGGCATACCGGTCTCATTCACAAACATATAGTATACAAATTCCTCCCTTACTTAATTCATATTATTCATTCATTTCTCTCCAGTAGACAATTTTATACACAAATAAACTCTTTCTCCTCCAAAGTACTTACCCGTCCCACCGGTCTTCCACCAGGTTCCCGCCTATCCCCTACTCTCTTCAACCTGATCCTATCAGACTTTCCAAAACACCCTAACGTAATAATGCCCATGTACGCAGATGACTACAATTTACACAGCTTCTTACCGTATCGACTCAATTGTAAATCGGTTGCAACAAAGTTACAAAAAAATTAAAAAATATTGCCGAAGATGGAAACTGAAAGTGAATACAAGCAAATCAGAGGCAATCATCTTCACAAAACGTAGAACACTCATAAACCAGCATAACAATTTAAACGAAGTACACATCCCTTTGACTAAATAAATAAAATACTTAGGTTTAACACTGGGCAAATCATTAGCATACACTGAACATATTAACAAGAAAACAGATAAAGATTAACACTTTTATACAAAATGTTCCCCTACTTCAATAAAAAATCTAAATTAAGCCCTAAAAATAAAATTATTCTATATAATACAGTAATCCGAGCAGAAATCGCATATGCTTCACCGGTGTTGAGCTCAATTTGCTCCACTAACTACAATAAATTGGAAAGGGTTCAAAAAATTAGCATGAAGATCATCAATCGTTATACTGAAATATCAACCATGCTCCACGACCTAAACCTACTCCCTCTAAAACAGCATGTCTTCGAACAAACGAAAGCATACTTTACAAAATTCCCTAGTAAAAGAAATTGGTAACTATGATAAAAATTCCTTCAAAAGATACAAGCACAAAAAAACTGAACATGTACTCTTAACATAAATCTTGCTACAAATCACTAAACTGCTATGTATATATAATGATTATTTATATTTATTATTATTATTTTTTATTTAATTATTAATTTGAATTTAATTCTTATTCTATATTATATTTTATTTTGTATTTATTTTTATTTATTTTACTTTTTTTTTGTGTGGGATTTTTCCTTATTTTTCTTTCTGTTCACAGATAATCTTTAAAGAGTAAAACTATTTACTAAAGTATAAAACTATGTTAATCTTGAAGAGGGTTTTAGACTGGCACTTGTATACTAAATAATTTTTAATTGTAAATAAGCCAATAAAGCTTTATTGTTATTTTAAAAAGTAATAGTGATAGATACATATATTTGCATATTCATACACATTTTTTTCGTATCATATGATGTCATGAGAAAATTAACACGAACCTATCAAACGAAGATTAATAAAAGATCAAAACACTTTCATATATTAAAAGCACTATATTTTAAATTAATATATTAATAGCATGACAGGCGGTTATAGCTACCCTCGGTACTCTCGACAGCCTTTTCCCAGGCATCTCAGTTACTTCTTTCTGATTATGGAAACATATGCCGCTTTATAATCTAAAAAATGGATCCAAACAACCTTGCTGAATTATTTAGTTTTTCCATAATTTGGTCTAAGGAAAATATATATTCGATAGTTAATTTATTCCTTATAACCTGTCTTGAGTTTCAATGAGTGGTACCCGATAGTAATATTGATACATTTGAATTTACCGCAACAAAAAAAAATTCAACCACATATGGTAGCCTCAAGCCCAGTGGAGACGGCTAGGTTTGACGTACCATAAGAAACAACAAATCTCGGATACCAGGCTATGTTTTAAAATAGTGACACTTAATCAGAAAAAAAAAAACTCACCAAGCAGCGAAAATATATGTTATTTACTATTCAATCTTAATAGGGGACGTTTTGACTTGTAACTCATAGATTTAAATGCCGATTTTCGTGTGGGTAGTAGGGGCCTATAATAGTGCAAAACTAGAATTTAAGAGCCGAGAAAAAATATAAAAATCACGTATTATTTTATTCTCAGCTCACAGTCAAGATAGAGAAATGACGGGCTATAGGGTGCTCAAAAACTCGAACAAAATAATAAAGTTCCAATGAAAACCACTGTAATTCAGTGGAATTTTTAAAAAATGAAAACTGACCTTAAACCTCAATTGAACGCACCAAAAACCCCTTATATGTGAAATTTTATCAAAATCAAAAAATATTTATTTTTTACCGCTTTACCGGACGTTACAATTTTTGACATTTGAATTTCTTCAACTTCTAACGGCCATTAAAACTGCAGTGTTCAACCGATTAAAATAGTAATATCACAAGAATCAGCGTACATTTTGCACTTTATCTGTGCATATAATATTACTCTAGATTTTAGTGGACAAAAACTGATGTGAATACAAAAATTCGAGGTCAACTATAACTTGAGATATCTCGATAAGGAAAAATGCTGCAATTTCTGGATTTGGGCTAAACTATGCAGTTTTACGGCTTCTAGGTTCCCTTAAAATGTGATTACAATCGGTGGTTTTATTTATTTGTAAGCAGGGCCATGCCCTATACAAAGGAGTTCGGTTATTCATTATGTACTATAAAATACAATACAAATATTAATACAACTACAAATATTATTTAAATTATGATAGTAAGCAAGCAGTAATACCAATAATATACCAATAAAATTTAAATATAACTAAGGATTAAATATAAAGAATAAGACGTAAATAAAAGTTCTTCAATCTAAATAATAAATAATACAAATAATACCTGAAACAAGAATTTACACTTTTTGATTTCATTTTTAAACCTTTAAAGTTTCTCAAAGTACATATTTGACTATTCCTACTTTCAAATATACATATGTCATATCTGAGAAACTTTCATTATAGCCTGATTTAAATTTTCGGCTATTGTGTCAATATTTTCGTTTTCAAAGTTGATTTTAATTAATTAATGGTGACTGCAACAAACTATTTTTAAAAATATCAAGTTTTTCCTGTTCCCACTTGATTTTACTTAATACTTTTTTTATTTTTTTCTCTATTAGGTATCTTCTTCTTTGTCTTCCTCACAGGTATAAACAGAGAGTTTTAAATTGAACAGAGAGTATTTGACAAGTACTAAGGCGTGCAATCGGTGGTTACAATTTCACAAATTGACAGCCTCTTCTCTTCTAAAATGCTACAACATTTTAGGGGTAAAATAATTTAATATTTGATTTTGCAATAATTGCACCAGTTTGTTCTAATGTTCTCTCTAAGTCCAGTCAAGTTATCCCCAAAAATGGGGCTTGCCTTACAAAATATGGAGTAGTAGATTTTATGTTTTTATATGGTCCAAAGGGGTCCTTAGAATAAAATATCAAAAATGAGACTATATTTCATAAGGGGAAAAGTTATGGGAGGGGGGGCAAAAAAAACAAAATCTTCCACTTTTTTTCGGATTTTTGCATACAATATATACAACTTTGCTTTCAATCGAATAATGTTTAATTTACAAAATTTAAGTTTGTTTATTGTGCGTCTAAAGACATCCTTTAAGCTGAATTTGATTAAGGCGTTTAGCGACAATCGATTGTCAAAAATTGGCGAATTTTGCCGATTTACTCAAAAAGTTAGTTAGGAGTTTATAACACAAAAATGGCTAATCAAATATTTAAAAAATCATTACTAAAGGTTGTAGATCATTAGGTTTTGTGCAAGACAGGATTTCAAAGTCGAATATGACCATTCCTACTCTGAGGTGTCAATAAAACTAAAACTTGTTGATTGATTATGTATAAACTAAAATTGCAAACAAAATTGTACAAAAGTACAGGAAAATTAGCATCAAACCTTGAACTCCAAAAATAAAAAGGTCTGGCTACTTAGCTTATCTGTAGTCAAAAGTTTTCCTCGATATAACACCGGTTTGAGGAGAAAGAGTTGAAAATCGTATGTTCTTAGATGTTTGATCAAATATCTTGGAAATCGTTACTTTTAGCAGATTTTGTATTTTATAAGTTATTGACGCAAATTAAATTGGGTTCTATTAATTTTTGTTGTAGTTGTAGACTACTATTGTATATTACAGTTGCTGTAAGTCGCACTTCTTATCTCTGCGAAAACACTTATCGATACTCTTTTGGCTTAAACTCCAAAACTATTAGTTCGATCCGAAATCTATTTATAACACGCTATTATTAACATGACATGTATGTAATGAAATATTCCACCACAATTTTCACTAATTTCCAACAATCTGATTAACTTATAAATTTGTACACATGTGAAGAACTACTTCCAGTCAATAAACATGTTGTAGAGTGCATGAAATGTGCAATAATTTTTTCCTTCAGGGTTTCTTTAGGAGTAGTTAGTAGGTAAATATACTAAAAGCCGGTGGGGAGGGATGGAAGACGGTCACAATTCCACAACTTTAAATATTTCGATAAGTTTGGAGGTTAACTGTATACCATTCACGGGACGTTGGTAGATGTCGTCCTTTTTCACCTAAACAAATTTCTTACCAATTGAAGATAATTGGAGAATATTAGTTATAAACGAAATAATTCAATTTATAGTAAAAAACGGGAGGGGCTTGATATTAAATGTTAAAAAGTTTTATTGGTTATTAATTATGAAAATTTTATTATTATAAAAATAGTAATAATAATTCTCAATCAGTGTTAGTACATCCGTTCCTCCATAACAAAAGTTTGTTGCACTCCACACTTCTTTACTATAAATTGAAATATTTTGAAAGTAATATGTTTTACATTGATTTACTTCCAAATTAATTAATCATAATTGATTGTCTGGCTTTCTATTGCCATAACACAACCAATTTATGAAATAACAATTATTTTCTAATTTTTAGTTCGGTTTGCTATTAAAGCGTGTTTTTTTTTAAACTTTTAAACTTTTTAAGTATATAAATCACTTTTATCATCCTATCTCTTATATGTTACAAAAATTTATAATCGAATTCATAACATTAATTATGGTTATAATTTAATTATTGATTAAATAAATAATAAGAGGTCTATACAATTGGTACAAAAACCTTTGTTGTTCTTGAGAGTTAGTTGGAAATCGGTATCTTGGACTGAAGTCGAAAAGATGTCCTGGTCGACTCCTTCGATATTCTCATTTTATTTTATAATTATTATTTTCGGTTGTCTCTACAGAACCGAAGAAGATCTTTGACCGCCCTAACCAGACTGCTCCACCTCTGCTTAGCTTTGGATGTCGCTTCCACTTTGTTGCATGTAGTGGGTATCTTTGCTGTGCGAAGCCGGCCGTGGTCGTTACAGTTTTTAAGACAGATTTTCTGAGGCTGATTAAAGGTTTGGTAACATCAGGACTTTAACAGGATAGAGATATTAGCCCTATGCCCAACCCCCAACCTGGAGGACCAGAAGCTATGTCCAGGCACAGGTCACTCACATCCCTGTGATTCTCAGAAAATTAATTAAATTTAAAAACCCGAATCAATATATGTTTTTGATGATCAACATTAAAAACTATCGTTCTATAAATATTGAAATTGAAGTCACCTAAAATGTAAACCTCTTCTTAAAGCCTATGTAATTCACTTGATCAAAAAGTTCTAAGAAACATATTCCATGAACTCCAACGATAATAGTGTATGATAATAATTTGGATGTTTCGCTTGTTACATTCTAGTAGTATTAAATGATTTACTTGTTCTTTGAGCAGCTGTCTTAGAAACAATGAGACAGTTAAATATTTAAAAAATCTACATAGCTAGAACAAAAGGTGTTACCTTAAGTTATTCCCGTTATCATGTAAATAAGACAATGATAATAATAATTTAATATCAATTAAAAAATAGATAAAAAAATATTTTATTTTACATATAAATTTATTTAAAAACATACCGCCCTTAAATTACACCGGATGTCAACACCAGAGAGCTACATTGGACGTTCTATCTACATTTTCTCATATTAAACATTTTACGGTTGTTAATATAGAAAAATTTAATTTAAAAACTTATTTTTCAAATGTTTAAAAATGTATTACACCATTTCAGATATAGGTAAACCAGTCATTTTAATAGAATAGAAAATTGGTATCCATATTGTGACGAAATTCTTTTACATTTTTACACATTTCTGGGTAGATTTAAAATCATAAACGAAAATTTTTAAAAACGAAAGTTTAACTTTCTAGCGTGATTCCGTAGTAAAGTACCATAAAAAATTAAGTCAGGTGAAGAGAAACATGCCAGTGCTGAATGTACCAGCAGATGAGCATACAATTGGGTACCGAACGTTACGAATTTCAAACCAGGGAGAGCCACTAGAAAAATGTGAAGAACATTGAAATAAAAAAATAGAGTATGCTGAAAAATAATGTACTCAAGTATAGAGTAACAAACAGAAAACTTTATTCTAAAAAAAAAGTCTCTTCCCTGCGTATTTGTAAGAAACGAACTACACCCCATGATTCCACCATTGACCAGTTACCTTCATTACTAATTACTTCAAAAACACATACTGAAACAATTACTTCATATCTAAAATGTTATAGAGATAGCCAGAAGAGGCCGAGATAAGAACATGTTTATAAGACATACGTTCCAACTTCTTTCCAAGCAATTTCAGGGTTCGAAATGAAGGCATTCCTGGCTCTGTTTTTCTGCGTTGCCGTAGCGTCGGCTGCTGAACTGTACGGTATGTTGTCAGATAGTTATCATACAATTTTTTTTTAAATGCTTTCCTTCCAAAGTACAAATTTATTGCTATGTTTACGAGATTAATTTAAATTTATACTTTTTTAGAAGTAAGACTTCTAGGTAACCACCTGGAAGATCTTGTCACAGAGACACTTGAATATGCCAGATTCTTGATGAAAAGACACAACCCCTACGTCTTACCTAGCATGCCCGATCAGCATCTTCAGGACACAGACGTAGAGTATGTCATCAGTTATTTTGTCAAGTCAATATTATTGGCAAAGAATCATTCTAAAGTTTAATACTAACGTAATAAAATATTTAAATTTTAGCTTCGTCCTATCAGCTAGTAACATGGGGGTGTCCAAAGCCACCGATTTCACTATCGATAGTATCAAAGTGAATCCCCTTACATTGGTAGCTAGCTTCCAGGTGACCATTCCTGCTGCCCACATTGAGGGTAACTACAAGATCTCTGGAACTGGATGGAATAAGAAAGTTGAAGGAGCCGGTTCTCTGTCGTACGTATACTTCTCTGGCTATATATTGCAAACAGTACTTTAGTAATAATAAAACTAATAGAATATTGATAAATATTGTCAAATATAAAAATTAATCTATTGTTATTTTTTGAATTTTAATACAATTAATAATTTGCGGATAGCGGTGATGTTACGAACTTCGTTCAGTCTGGTAACCTCCAATTGGGTGTTGTGGACCACTCTATTCAAGTCAAAACACTCAGTCTAGATTACTCCTTCGGAGACTTCAAGGTAATTTAAAGGATATAGTTTCTAGAATAGATTCTTATGAATAGATTTAAATGTTTGTCTATTCAAACCTTTCTTTCTTAACGCAGATAACTATGGATGGCCTAAACATCGATGGCATGACAAAGGAACAAGTCAACGACCTCCTCAACAAACAGCTCCGCGACCACCTCAACAACAACAAACCATTTTTCGTAAGAGAAATGGAAGGCAGAAGATGAAAAAGCCAGGGGGCGCTATATGTTGTCTGTTGTGCTAAAAGACGAAGAAGAAGAAGAATTTCCGAAAAACGTAATTTTGAAAAACATAAACATTCAGAAACATATACTCTTGCGGTATTATCGTCTTCAACAGGCTAACACATTTACTTCTCTGCTTCCTCCTTCTTGAGCAGCTGATGCTACGACGCACAGTGGGGCAAACTAAAGCATAAAACGTGGCAGAAAGTCCTAAAACTAAAATTTTCCTTTCAACGTGATGACTTAATTATCTGTTAGTTAAGGCTCTGCAGAACAAAATAATGTAATTCATCAAGCTGATAACGGTCATGTCTTGTATTGATAATCGGTGGAAGTGGACAAAGTTCAGTGGCATCAATGTCAGTGTCTGCATCAATTTGTTATTAACAGATCGTTTGTTTTTTTTACATACAGTATTGATACTTGTATATTTTTATGACATGGAATCATCATCTTCAGGTATATAATTTTGAAATATAGTATTATATTTGCCTTAATAATATAATAAAATAAGATTATTGATTTTAGTTTATATGTAGCGAAGGGTTTAGTAACCTTCCGAACCCGTCCAAGCATATTATTTTCCACCATCTTCTAGTACGTTATGTAAATATTACGATTTCGATAAAAAATCTTGCTCCAATCTGCCCCACCGTCAGAAAAATTATTTCTTCTTTGTTATTGCATAGACGAAAAAAATCATTTTATTTCCTATCCTATACACCTATCATACACCTATCCTACAAGCTTCCACTAAAAAAATGGCAAGACCGCAGCAATGAAGACAAACAAGTTGTTAAAGAAACCAAGAGTCGAATCCAAGAAAGTTTACCTGGCTTTGGAAATAGTAACGATGGAAATACGGCTAGGCGATTTTTCTCGCATGCTGATATTTCGTCAGAAATTACCAGAGTTGACACTGAACTAATTAAAAGGCTTCATACAATACTGATAGCAATATCAAGTGGGTACGAAATTTAAACTAATGCCTATCAAGCGTTTGCTCATGGTACTGCAAAGTATTATGTAGAAAAGTAACCATGGTACCCAATGTCACCGATCCTCGACAAGTTTCTTATTCATGGTACAGGAAGCACAGGAAGCTCATAACAAGGATTTCAAAAAATATCGTGAACATCACGGAAGTGAAGTCAAGAAAAATCCAACTATGATATATTCATTAACTTTTTGTTGTGTTCAAACCCAATTCTAACAAGTAAACGAAAAATGCCTAAGAAAAAATTTAAGTCACTACCGACAGAGGCTTTAAACTTTCTTTCTTTTTCTTTCTTGCTAAATTAGCTAGAACTTCTTCTACAAACTTCTCCATAAAAATCGAATGAAAAGTGCACAAACGATAATGGCTGGCATAAACGTTAACTACAGGAAAAGCAGGAGCAGACTGATATTGCCTGATAAGGGGGCTTCTTGATCTGGAACAACAGCGCGATCTAGCGGATGTGGAGATGGCCGGTTTTGTAACTCACTCACGGAAGGATTTGGCCGGTTTTGCAGCACACTGTGTTTTTCAAACGCAGGTTTAACAAGGATTTCACGGGTTTTTGCGAGGTTTTTTGTTTCCAATAGATGGAAAATGTTTCTTAGGACTCAGAAAACAGAAAAAACGAATTTCTCAAAATTGAGGAGTTGGCCGGTTATGCAACAAGACGACACACTTGTTCTATAATTCCATAGTCAATTAAAATTTCATATCCTACATCCATACTATCCATGTTTAACCAGCAGCTTACCTCTAGCTTATTTTTTCTCATTTTATAACCTGGAGCAGAAGTTGCTGAGGCAGATGCTAATGTTTTTGTAGGAAGAGCTTTCCAGTATTCCGGAAATTCGTCAACTGCACTCATACTTCCTTCAACTCTTCGTACAATCAATGGAGGGTTCGACTCCGAGCTTGTTCTTTTTGTATTTTTCTATGAAATAATTTACAAAATGTATAAATTTAGGCGTATTTTTTTGTGACAAACCAAATGAGGCGGTTTAAAGATTAAATAATTGGTAAGGGGGAAAAATGAATTATATATATTTAATTTTGTTATTTATAGTTGCCAATTTAATAATAAAACAAAAACCTGACGAATTACAGAATAAGACGAATTACCGATTGACGATATAACGAGTTCCCACTGTATACACTTTTAAAATTGTATCAAATAATGAAATATAATTATAAATTATTTAATTAGGTAAATGATGGATGTAAGATTATAATAGTATTAATGTTCATTTATCTAATATTTAAAAAAAAATTAAATAATTAATTATCAAACTGAGAAAAGAATTGTAATGTAATTAAAAAATAAAAAGAATTATTTACATGAGATGATAGATATTTCTATCCTCATAAAATGGTGACGATTAGTGGATTTCTTGTCAATGTTCGTTGTCAACCTGGCCTAAGGAAGAATCCAACTGGTATACTGGTAGAACCTCACTAATCTGACCCCTAAGTGAAATGTATAAATATAAACACTAAGACTTGTAGTTATGTAAACGTACATTTATATACACCTATAAACAAATATGTTAGCATACAAATGTTTTAGCCAGCTATCATTGTAGAGTGTGGGGTCAAAGCTAACTCGGTTTTATAATAGTGTAAAATAAGTATACTCTAACCATTATTTTTAAGTTATTTTTAATAAATCCTGCCTGTACATCTTTATCCAGTATGTAAAATATGTATAAAGTTCAAAGCTAGACTGTTAAAATTAAGAAAATAACTTTAGATTTCGTTCACTTTTAAAATTGTCACAAATAATAAAATATTTTTATAAATTAATTAATTAGGTAAATAATGTATGAATTATTCAATAGTTTTAATATTCATTACTCTAATATTAAAAAAACTTAAATGTTAAGTTAACATTTTAAAAATGAAATGGTGAGAAAGATCAAAATTTCTTTCTGAACTTTATGAATATTTCTTTTTTCTCTCTTTTTTTTTCTTCTTTTTTTTTTTCGTTTTCTTCATGTATTTCTTACATTTCCTCAATCTTCTGTTTTAAATGGGGGTTTTTAATTCACCATTGTTCTTTTCTCGATTAGATAATTAAATTATTCAATTTTGCTAAACGATGCTCAATGTCCAACTCCTATAATTATTCATGTAGTATAAAGTTCACTTACATTGAGAGTCGGAGTCACCTGTTCTTAATCCCTTTGATGAACTAGACTGGGTGTTGTAGCTTAAAAAAATAGTAGAACTTTGGTAATATTGAGGAGTTTCTTCAGGTCTACCAACAGTACCCTGTATTATGAAATTTCAAAGACAAAGACTACTACTTCTTACTATTATTTACTTCACAAACACTTTTATTACTTTTTAATTCATTTTTGATACCATGAGCTAAAATAATGAATTCAACACCAACTACATCTGCCGGCGAGGCAATGAAACCAAACAACAACGAGATACTCGCAGCTAGGCCACTAGCAACTATAATGACAGTTTACTATAGGTAAACTGGCCAGCTTGTAGCGAGTTGTACATTGTACAATTAATGTAATCGACCCTATACTTTATATGCATGTAGTTTAGAATATATATGTATGCAGAGATATAGAAAAATAACTGTTTTTAGATTTCAGAAGTTGGGTATTTACAAAGGAACTTATATTGTAATCAAAATAAAAAATAAATAAATATTCTATGAAATATGCTTTATTATTTTTTTAAGCATATATTCGATGGGCCGAATTTATGGAGCAAAGGTGAATGGTGGTGGGTCAGGGGTTGAGGCAACCAGTTTTTCGACATAAGCGATGACCTCAGCCAAAGTGTGTCCATAGAGGATCTTGTTGGCTACCTTCATCACATGAGCGGCAGTGTGTTCTGCGACGAATGGTTTGTTGTTGTTGAGGTGGTCGCGGAGCTGTTTGTTGAGGAGGTCGTTGACTTGTTCCTTTGTCATGCCATCGATGTTTAGGCCATCCATAGTTATCTGCGTTAAGAAAGAAAGGTTTGAATAGACAAACATTTAAATCTATTCATAAGAATCTATTCTAGAAACTATATCCTTTAAATTACCTTGAAGTCTCCGAAGGAGTAATCTAGACTGAGTGTTTTGACTTGAATAGAGTGGTCCACAACACCCAATTGGAGGTTACCAGACTGGACGAAGTTCGTAACATCACCCCTATCAGCAAATGATTAATTTTATTAAAATTCAAAAAATAAAAATAGATTAATTTTTATATTTGACAATATTTATCAATATTCTATTAGTTTTATTATTACTAAAGTACTGTTTGCAATATATAGCCAGAGAAGTATACGTACGACAGAGAACCGGCTCCTTCAACTTTCTTGTTCCATCCAGTTCCAGAGATCTTGTAGTTACCCTCTATGTGGGCAGCAGGAATGGTCACCTGGAAGCTAGCTACCAATGTAAGGGGATTTACTTTGATACTATCGATAGTGAAATCGGTGGCTTTGGACACCCCCATGTTACTAGCTGATAGGACGAAGCTAAAATTTAAATATTTTATTATGTTAGTATTAAACTTAAGAAAGATTCTTTATCAATAATATTGACTTGATAAAATAACTGATGACATACTCTACGTCTGTGTCCTGAAGATGCTGATCGGGCATGCTAGGTAAGACGTAGGGGTTGTGTCTTTTCATCAAGAATCTGGCATATTCAAGTGTCTCTGTGACAAGATCTTCCAGGTGGTTACCTAGAAGTCTTACTTCTAAAAAAGTAAAAATTTAAATTAATCTCGGAAAGATAGCAATAAATTTTTACTTTGAAAGGGAAGCATTTAAAAAAAAAAAATGTATGATAACTATCTGACAACATACCGTACAGTTCAGCAGCCGACGCTACGGCTACGCAGAAAAACAGAGCCAGGAATGCCTTCATTTCGAACCCTGAAAGTGCCAAAGAAGTTGGAACGTATGTCTTATAAACATGTTCTTATCTTGGCCTCTTCTGACAATCTCTATAACATTTTAGATATGAAGTAATTGTTTCGGAATAGGCTATTGAAATAATTAGTAATGAAGGTAAATGATTAATGGTGACATCATCAGATGAAATTTGTTCCTTACAAATTCTCTAGAAAAAGTTTTTGTTTTTGTTTTTTTTGCCAACGGCAAATTATACAGTTCGTGTGAACTAGAAAATGGTTGGCCACGACCTTTTCACCTCCCTTACTTCTTCATATCTCTGAACTTGTCCTCAAAAGTCGCTTCGATACATTTATTGGAACTACTTCTGGTCCAGACGTACCTTTGAGCAAACGTTTGGGAAAAAGATTTAAAAAAAAAAAAAAAATACCAAACTGGTCTTTAGGATATCCCTGAAAAATTACGCTTCCGAATCCAGGAACTTCTGTTCTAACTAGATCGTGAAAATAACCCCATTTAGTTTAGATATCTAGTGTATACAATATCAAGGAAATAAGATTCAAGAGGAAATAAAGGCAAGATTAAAAGCCAGAAACGCGTGTTAGTTCTTTGTGGCAAAACTACTCAGGTCGTGCTTCCTCTTCAAAACTTTAAAAATTATTATATATAAGACTTTCATACTATCGACAATGCTACATGTTTGTGAAACGTGGCCACTTACTTCAAGGGAAGAACAATGTATTAAAGTTTTCGAAATATTGTACTGCTTAGAATATTTCACCATAAAATATAGACCTTACCTTTCTATTCCAATCCGTTATATATATAATATATATATACAGTGTGAGTATCTGTTATTGTAAAAAAAAAAATTGGGTGAAACTAGGTCAAAAATTTAGCAAAATGTCGCATACCTTACCTTTCTATTCCAATCCGTTGCAGATGTACGATAAATCAAAGACTTTTTTGAGGAGACCACGTTTTTTTCCATAAAAGCTGTAATATCTTCACTTTCTTTAAATATCTTTCAAATTTTGACCACATTTTCGGATTTAGCATTAAATGTTCTATAATAGCTGAGTACCTGTAACCTTGAATTTTACAAACTTGGTATCTAAAGAACAGCTTGATCTTCACCTTATTTGGGGAAGTCACAATGTTGTATTTACTTCAACGTTCACTGTTTTTCGAAAAAAATATCCACAAAACGTCAAATCTCACACAAACTTGCAAATTTAATAAGCTTTCGAATGATATGTTAAACGTAATGATTTTGTTTCAATTTCATGGAGAAATTTACATTTGAAACCAAAAAAACATGGTGTTCTCATTTGGCATACAGATCAGTTACTTGTGTAAATAAAACATTATGACGATCCCTTAATGTAAATGTGCATTTTAAACATAATAAACTCTTCATTAGAATAAAAAGCAAAGAAAAAAAATATTGTTTAATAGAAAATAAAGTAAAACTGTCAATAAAGCGACACCAGATCTAGGATCTTATGTTATTACATTTATTTATTTAGGATTATTATTTAGGATTAATTTTATTAGATTTTCGATGTAAGGTTTAAAATTCAATGATAATAAACATAAACTTCAATTTTGCTATTAGCTTTTGAATGCATATGATACTAAAGAATACCAGTTTTTGCGGTGAATTTATGGCTAGATGGGTCTGTTTTTACAGGGGAAGGCATTTCTATCGTTACATGTGGAGTATCGTTGGTTTCTTCATTTTTGTATTGCTGTCGAATAGTGTTCACAAATCATTTTTCTGTTTGCCCAACAGATTGAATGATAAAATTACAAAGATTTGTTACAAAACATCCTAACACAACTTCATCACGATATTCCACCTGAAGTTCGGCAAAATATGATTTTCCAACCCCATGGTGCTCCTCCACATTATTCGAAAGCAATACAAACATAAACCAATGATATACATGGATAGGTAAAAATGTCTTCCCTTGTAAAAACAGACTCATCTGCCCATAAAATTCACCTCAAAAAGTAGTATTCTTAAACACAATCTGCATTCAGAAGCTAACGGCAAAATTGAGCTATACGTTTATTATCACTGAAGTCTTTGATTTATCGTACATCTGCAACGGATTGGAATAGAAAGGTAACGTCTGCGACATTTTGCTACATTTTTGATCTAGTTTCACCCAATTTTTTTTTTTTACACTAACAGATACTCACCCTGTGTGTATATATATATATATATATATATATATATATATATATATATATATATATATATATTTATTTATTTATTTATTTATGCTTAAAAAGAAGGATTGAACTTCTGTTGAGAGCTCTGAAAAATGGTGTGTGGAAAAGAGGGTCTATTGAGATTTCCTTACATTCTAATTTTAGTTTTGCTGCTTTGACAATATACGAGTATATGGGTCCTTCTTTTTTCAATTGACCTATTCACCAATAGTCCATGAGTGTTACACTGCAATGGGAAATCTCGCAGACTGTATGTAGGCTAGAAAGGGTTGGTAATAGCAGACGCAAGGGAACGAACAACTTCTGGGCTTCCTTTATAAAGAATTCTTTTCAAGTGATCACAATCGTCTATCTAAATAAAAATAAAAATGAGATAAAGAAGATAACGTACAAGCTCTAAGTTTTGCTACAACACACAGGGAAGTAAATGACAGGTCTAACTGGCCAAAACTATTTTATTGCAATTTTCTATTAATTTTAGGTCACTGATTTCGAAAACAATATTCTAAAAAATCTAAGACCTCTGGTTTTTGAAATATGACATTAATATACAACTCCCATAACCATGCAAACAAGACGACAATAATAAAAATTTATTATCAACTAAAAAAGCAATAAAAAATATGTAATTTATACAAATAGATTTATTTAAAAATGCACCACTCTCAAATTATAGTAGCTATTCACCGTCGCGGCTTCGCCATCTCTCATTAGTAAAAAGAACTTAAAGGGGACGTTTGCAGTTGTAACTTACAGATTTGAATGCCGATTTTTGTGTGGGTAGTAGGGACATATAATAGTGTAAAACTAGAGTTATAGCCGCCAATGGGCATTAGGAACCGCGAAAAAAAATAAAATATGAAAATCACGTTTTATTTTTTTTCTCAGCTCGCAGTCTAGATAGAGAAATGATTCTTTCACATTTAATTGCAGTTACGTAAGGTATTTTATATAAAAATACTTTCGTTATGCTCAAGACACGATCCGGCATTAGGGTACTCAAAAACTCTAAAACAATTACAAAATTCCAAGGAAATCCGCTGTAAATCAGTGGAAACTTTTTTTCATGAACAACTGACCTCAATTCTCGATTTAACGCACCATAAAACCCTTATATGTGAAATTTTATCAAAATCAAAAAATAATGATTTTTTACCCCTTTCGAGGAGGTTAAAATTTTGAAGTTGAGATTTCATCAACATTTTCTACCGACCATAACAACTGCTGTGTTCAAAAGATTACAACAGTAATAGCATCACTAGAATCAGCATACATTCGGATTTTTATCCATGCGTATAACATTGGATTTACTTCTGATTTTAGTGAATAAAAACTGATATGAATGAAAAAATCCAAGGTCAGCTATAACTTGAGATATTTCAATAAGGGGAAATCCTGCAACCTCCGTATTCGGGCTAAACTATGCAGTTTTAAGGCTTCTAGATGACCTTAAAATTTTCTCTTAATCAGTGGCAAAATATGTGGGATAGCGCAAATTATTTACATTTTTTCAGAAATTGACAGCCACTTGCCTTCTAAAACCCTAAACAATTTTAAAGGTAAAAAACATTTTTTTTTTTTTTTATTTCGACAAAATTTAGTTTCTATATGTTTTTTGAGATGAGGAATATGAAAATAATATCAGTTTTTAGTTTAAAACTTTTCCTCACCTATATTATATAAATAAGACGTTTTAAAATGACATATTTTTATTTCAAATTGCATAAAAAAATCCTAAGATTGATGAATAATCTAAAATTAATATCAGGTTTTGGTTTAAAAAAATGTATATATTTTTTAAATGGTCTTATTTGAAATTTATTGTGTAAAAACTAAAATAATAATAGAAAAAGATCATTTTATATCAGTCTTATTTATATAATATAGGTGAAGAAAAGTTTTAAAATAAAAACTGATATTATTTTTAGATTCCACATCTCAAAAAACATGTAGAAACTTAATTTTGTCGAAATCAAAAATAATTTTTTTTTACCTTTAAAATTTTGTAGGATTTGATGTCAGTTGTTCATGAAAAAAAGGTTTCCACTGATTTACAGCGGATTTCCTTGGAATTTTGTCATTTTTTTTAGAGTTTTTGAGTACCCTAAAGCTGGGTGGTGTCTTGAGCATAACGAAAGTATTTTTATATCAAATACCTTACATAACTGCAATTAAACTTGAAAGAATCATTTCTCTATCTTGACTGAGAGCTGAGAAAAAAAATAAAACGTGATTTTCATATTTTATTTTTTTTTTTCGGTTCCTAATGCCCATTGGCGGCTATAACTCTAGATTTGCACTATTATAGGTCCCTACTACCCACACAAAAATCGGCATTCAAATCTGTGAGTTACAACTGCAAACGTCCCCTTGTTAGATAATTTTAACTAAGATTTAAAGATTTATTTGTTTACCGATAAAAATCTTGTATTGAAGTACGCAATTGAACATTATTTCTTTAATGATATTTTCACTCATAGTAGTAATTTTAGCCTAGTTAAAATTGCACTGATAAGGTGGTTGAAGATTATGTAAAGGCACAATTAGACATACAATTTTTAATTATATTGCATGAGTTGGTACTCCAGAGGGACAGAAACTATTAAGAAAAACTCTTGTGGATAATAGACTGCATTATTATCAGTGCTTACAACTATAGGACCGTGAATCATATTTTTACTCACAATATCAAAACGCGAATGGAGCGACATTTTGATTTAGTAATAATTTTGATTTGGCAAAAATAATTTTATTGATTTCTTCTGGTTAGATATTAATTTGTAACCAAAAAAAAAGTGTGGCAAACCTCTTCCTGCCACTCAATAATGTACATTTTTATTTTTATTAGTGTAGATTTTATTATTGCTAAACCTTTCTAGATCTATGAAAATGAAGTTAAAATTTGGTACAGAAAGGTTCAGAAGTTTAACCATTGTGTTGTTTTTAAAACGACTGGGATCCGCATGTTGCATCACTTATTTAAGTGATTCTCTAATTACGGGCAATTTCCAGTACAAAATGTTTAATAATTTTTACTGTAGTATAATATTTTTTTTTAAATATCAACACTTTCTATTGTCGTTTAGCTGTTAAAAAAAAAACAAATGGTTAAGATGAAAAGTCATATTTTCAGGATAAATTTAAAATTCTAATAGTGCGGTAATGACAATATCAGCTAGGTAATGATAATCACTCGATTATACTTTTTTAAACAGTATACTAGAGGTCATTAAAAAAGTATGTTGGAGAAGGAGCCATTGGCGGTTTTCTTTTTGAGAGCCTAGGGGAAAAAAATAGAAAAAAATATTTCAAATATTTTTTATTTGAAAACGGAAGTATTTCAAATAATTCAGTTCTAATTAAAAATAAAATACTAAATGGACAATAAAACATAAACACATTTAATTCAGGAGAAAACCTATGAATCTAAGGTAGCAATAGCTTAAAAATGTTCATTATCGCACAGTTCATGTCATTACACACCAATAATTCGTGCATTTTAGGGACCCCGCGCACTGGCAACTTTGTCAAAGCAACTATTTAGTTGCTTTTCAAAAATTCAAATGAAACACACTGAATAGAATACGGTCCCGCGCACGGGCAACTTTTAAGTTGTTGTGAGTAATTAATTGCGCCTAGACCTATTCCAAGGGTGACTAAACAGTTGCCAGCAGAAATGAATCACGCGGGTTTCTACGTAACCTTCTGCAGTGTCAACTATTTAGTTGCTAGACGGTCCTGTTCTGACAAGCTCTTTTTAAAATAATTAAAGAACTTGTTTGGATGATCATTCAAGCTGTAGAAGAGCTTATAAAATTGCCCGTCAGGAAGTCGCCAACTAAGTATTGGATGTACCCAAAACATTTTGTTCCTTTGCTTCTTTTTTAGAAGTCTCAAAATAAGCGCAACAGCACAGATGACTTCCACGAAATCCATTGTAGACTGAGCTGAGAGGCAACTATTTAGTCGCCGGCGCGGTGGTGGACAACTCATGGGTGAGTAAACTGTTTAGTTGCTGGGGATTAAAGTTGCCACTGCGCGGTGCCCCTTATTCAAACGTAACCTCTAAATGACCAAAATAAAAATAATTTTTTCTGCCAACTCTTATACAACAAATGACATTCTTAATTAAATTAAAGCCAATAAATTAATTTGAAAATTTACTATGATAATATAAAGCGTGGTAATGACAGCAAAAAAAGTAAGTGACTTATTTCACAAAGAAAAACGTGGGCGAAATCTCCCTAACTCACTGTCTGACCTTTGGCGGCTGATCTTAAGCTAACGGAGTACTACCACTACTCCTTGAAAATATTTCCTCGCCGTGGCCCTAAAATCGCGGCTGTTTCTCTACAAATTTGTTATTTGCTTGGTAATGACATCATATTGATGGGACAAAGATTGGAGCTATGTAAAGATATAGTATATTATTACCTAAAATACAAAACTAAAACATTTGTAATTGCTGTTATTCCCATAAGTGTGAAAATAAATTCCACCTTACGTAACAAAAGAAATGAATAAATGTATACTGAAAGCCAGTTAAATTTACTAAACAGACCCTATATATGAAGTTTTTATCAAGTCACGTAAAACACCCATGCCAGCACGCTGAGAAAGCGTTCTATTGTGAAATTCTTGTTTTTCGGCACATTACGGTATAGCTCCAAAAATTTTTGGCCGATTCCAAATTTTGTTTTTCATCTCAACGTAGGCGAAAAATGTGCTTAAAAAACTTGGATTTCATAGTAGTACGCAGGTTTTAGCGTGCTGGCATAGGTATTTCACAGGATTTAATGAAAACTTCATATATAGGGTCTGAATAGTAAATTTAACGAGCTTTCAAATAAAAAAAAAAAGAAATTTTCTATCGGCAAATAGTTTCGGAGTTATAGCCAAAAGATACACCTTAATGGGTGTCCTGCCAAAAACCCTCTGCCACTACCTGAGTTCTTAATGCATAATAGTAATGGTTTTAGTTATCAATATACAAGAATTATTAATATTATTTATTAATTTGGTATTAATAAAAACATTACACCATATCAACCATGTTGTCAGAAATTACCGAACTAAACAACATATTCGAAAAATTTACAACTCACAGTAAATAATATATATATATATATATATATATATATATATATATATATATATATATATATATATATATATATATGAACTTACAGTACATTGTCAAACAACGTAGTTCCATAACTACTACAGTTTACCTCCTGATGAAGTTGTAGGAACAAAAAAATTTTAACATGTATTTGAAGGCTGTAAATTATATGAAAAATTAAAATTATTATTTGACTGAAAAAATACGTAGAAATAGAACATTTATATTTTTAATTCAAGAGAGACTCGCTTAAAACCGATTTACGCGCTCAAGCCATTTGGGCAAACTGACTTGTGCAAGCCAGTTTGAACAAATTAAGTCGATGCTCTTCACACGATCAGTTCTGTTTGCACAGTTGTGAAGTGAAAACCCCTCTGTTGAAATGGAAAATTGTAATGAAGAACAATTAATTCTTCCAACGGACAACAATAGTATAATATCCTTCTGCCATCTTAAAATCGTTAAATCCTGAATAATTTCAAAACTGTGTCCTTAAGGATAAAAACTAAAAGAACGGCGGAATATCCTCGGATAACTTAAAAATCGTTAAATCCTGGCGGATTTCAAAATAGTATCCTTAAGGAAGAAAGCTATGTAAACCTGCGATTACACGCTCCAATATAACTACACAAACTGGCTTGTGCACGCCAATTTGCGCAAATGGCTTGATCGTGTAAACCGGCCTATAAAGCTGAACAAAAGATGAACTTTAATACAAAAATCTTTCCAGGTTATTATTTTTTGTTATGATTAAATAATTAAATTGAAGCAGTCATTATTTTTTTTTTTAAAAACACCAAGAAATTTTAAACGTACCCGATTTTTAATTAATAAGGTTTATATCTGCCCATTGCTTTCATGATTAGGACACACAAAACTTCCTACTAGCTTAGTAGCTAACGAGCAATCGAGTTGGAATCACCTGCGGTATATCTTTTCGCTTAAATTGTCTGGGTTTTCTAGCGTTGAAATGTTGAACTTAAATAATATTCTCAGATATCCATCAGATAAAAATAATTACTGCAAATTAACAAACAAACTAAAGACAGAAATTAAAAAATACAAAATTCAAAAATTACATAACGATACAGAAAACCTTAATACCACTGACAAATCTTTATGGAATACTACCAAAAAACTACTGAACTACAAAAACTGTAATCATCCTCTACTAACCGAAGCCAAAACCTGGTCAAAATCTGACGATGAAAAATCACTCATTTTTGGCCAGCACCTTTTCCAAACTTTTAACCCTCATCCTGATATCCTTAATCTTGCTCACCTAGAATATATTGAAGCAGAACTCAACATCCCACTCCAAATGTCTCCTCCCCCTAAAGCATTCCATCCTTCAGAAATATTAAACATAATTCACAGATTACCTTCAAACAAAGCTCCTGGACACGACCTAATTACATCCCACATCCTATAACTCCTTCCTCGTAAAGCCATCCTATTCCTAACATACATATATAATGCGGTACTCCGCACCACATATTTCCCTGACTCCTGGAAATTATCAATAGTTAAAATGATACCTAAACCCAAAAAGCCACCTGAGTTCCCATCCTCGTACCGTCCTATTTCTCTCTTACCAATCATGGGTAAAATCCTAGAAAAACTCCTTTTAAAACGTTTTTATCCTATCCTAGAATCCCATCATGTAATTCCAGATCACCAGTTTGGATTCCAAACATCACATTCAACAATCCAACAATGTCATCGTGTGGTGGACGTTGTCTCCTCTGCATTGGAGCGCGGAATGTACTGCACGGGAGCCTTTCTTGATGTAGAACAAACGTTTGACCGAGTCTGGCACCCGGGACTGCTGTGTAAGCTCCGTCAATTTCTACCTTCTACATATTTCCTTATTATTAGATCCTACCTCAGTGACCGCACCTTCAAAGATAACCATAAATTTTCCTATTCACTCCTCTTTACCCAATCTGCCGGAGTTCCTCAAGGCAGTATCCTAGGTCCCATCATCTTCACGGTGTATACAGCTGACATCCCGATTCATCCTACCACTGTCCTCACCACTTACGCCGATGACACTTGTGTGTTATCAGTAAATAATAATCCTTTCATTGCATCCCAATCACTACAATCTCATATTACTAACATTCAAGAATGGTGTCAAAATTGGAGAATAAAAATAAATCCAAACAAATCCCATCAAATAACTTTTACCCTTCGTCGTAAACCTACGACATCCTGCCCTACAGTATCCTTTAATGATATTCCACTAATCCCTGTTGAACAGATCCGCTACCTAGGACTCCACTTGGACAAACGTCTTACTTGGAATCCACATACAAGACTAAAACGACAAGAAACTGCTCGTCGTTACAGACTACTTCAACATTTACTAGACAAACGTTCTAAGCTTCCAATAAATTACAAAAGACTCATTTACATGACTGTGATAAGACCTATTTGGACATACGGAGTAGAGCTTTGGGGCTCCACTAAACCATCCAATTCATCTCGTATCCAATCCTTACAATCCAAAATCCTTCGAAAAATCCTCAATGCTCCTTATTTTGTGACCAATAAACTTATCCATAAAGATCTTAATGTTCCATATGTTGCTGATTTAGCCCAAACCAGATTACCTATCCTTCCTTAGTAAGCTCCATAACCACTCAAATCCACTAGTCTCCCAACTTGCTTCCCTTTCCATTCCCGATAATCCTCCGAGGCGTCTTAAAAGAAGATGGCCTAGAGACCTTTTAGTGTAGATATTATTGAAGTGCTACTAGTGAGTAGTTCTTCACAAGTTATTTACATGCCAATGAATTCACTATCAACACATTTACTTAATGTACCATATATTGTTTTGTACAGTTGTAAATATCAATAAATGAGAAAAAAAAAAATAAAAAAATAATATTCTACTTCTTCAGGTCTACCAACAGTACCTAGTGTTATGGAATTTAGAAGACAAAGACTACTATAACTTAATAACCATGAATCGACCCGCACTTTCCTGTTTCTAGATTAATGATTTTCCTTTATTTTTTATTTTGATATCTGAAATCTGATAACTACGAGATTCTCGCAGTTAGTCCACTAGCAATCATAACGGCAGTTTACTACTGCGACTAGTGAACTCGCCAGGTAGTAGCGAGTAAAATTAATGTAATCAACCCTATACTTTATATGCATGTAGTTTAGAATATATATGTTTGATGAGATTACATATAAAGTACCTGATGAGTAATCTTGCAAAATAACTGTTTTGAGGTTTCAAAAGATGTGTATTTACAAAGGAATTTGTTTTGTAAATAAAAAAAAAAATAATAATAAATAAAAAATATATCTATGAAATATGATTTATTATTTTTTTAAAAATGTATTCGATCGACCGAATTTATGGAGCAAAGGTGAATGGTGGTGGGTCAGGGGTTGAGGCAACCAGTTTTTCGACATAAGCGATGACCTCAGCCAAAGTGTGCCCATAGAGGATCTTGTTGGCGACCTTCATCACATGAGCGGCAGTGTGTTCTACGACAAATGGTTTGTTGTTGATGAGGTGGTCGCGGAGCTGTTTGTTGAGGAGGTCGTTGACTTGTTCCTTGGTCATGCCTTCGATGTTCAGGCCATCCATGGTTATCTGTGTTGAGAAAGAAAGGTTAGAATAGACAAACATTTGAATCTATTCATACAAATCTATTCTAGAAACTATATCCTTTAAATTACCTTGAAGTCTCCAAAGGAGTAATCTAGACTGAGTGTTTTGACTTGAATAGAGTGGTCCACAACACCCAATTGGAGGTTACCAGACTGGACGAAGTTCGTAACATCACCCCTATCAGCAAACGATTAATTGTATTAAAATTCGAAAAATAAAAATAGATTAATTTTTATATTTGACAATATTTATCAATATTCTATTGATTTTATTATTACTAAAGTACTGTTTGCAATATATAGCCAGAGAAGTATACGTACGACAGAGAACCGGCTCCTTCAACTTTCTTGTTCCATCCAGTTCCAGAGATCTTGTAGTTACCCTCTACGTGGGCAGCAGGAATGGTCACCTGGAAGCTAGCTACCAATGTAAGGGGATTCACTTTGATACTATCGATAGTGAAATCGGTGGCTTTGGACACCCCCATGTTACTAGCTGATAGGACGAAGCTAAAATTTAAATATTTTATTATGTTAGTATTAAACTTAAGAAAGATTCTTTATCAATAATATTGACTTGATAAAATAACTGATGACATACTCTACGTCTGTGTCCTGAAGATGCTGATCGGGCATGCTAGGTAAGACGTAGGGGTTGTGTCTTTTCATCAAGAATCTGGCATATTCAAGTGTCTCTGTGACAAGATCTTCCAGGTGGTTACCTAGAAGTCTTACTTCTAAAAAAGTAAAAATTTAAATTAATCTCGGAAAGATAGCAATAAATTTTTACTTTGAAAGGAAAGCATTTAAAAAAAAAAAATGTATGATAACTATCTGACAACATACCGTACAGTTCAGCAGCCGACGCTACGGCTACGCAGAAAAACAGAGCCAGGAATGCCTTCATTTCGAACCCTGAAAGTGCCAAAGAAGTTGGAACGTATGTCTTATAAACATGTTCTTATCTTGGCCTCTTCTGACAATCTCTATAACATTTTAGATATGAAGTAATTGTTTCGGTATAGGCTATTGAAATAATTAGTAATGAAGGTAACTGATTAATGGTGACATCATCAGATGAAATTTGTTTCTTACAAATTCTCTAGAAAGAGTTTTTTTTATTTATTTTTTTTTGCCAACGGCAAGTAATACAGTTCGTGTGAACTAGAAAATGGTTGGTCACGACCTTTTCACCTCCCTTACTTCATTCATACCTTTGAACTTGTCTTTAAAAGTTGCTTCGATACATTTATTGGAACTACTTCTGGTCCAGACGTACCCTTGAGCAAACGTTTGGGAAAAAGATTAAAAAAAAAAAAATACCAAACTGGTCTTTAGGATATCCCTGAAAAATTACGCTTCCGAATCCAGGAATTTCTGTTCTAACAACTAGATCGTGAAAATAACCCCATTTAGTTTAAATATCTAGTGTATACAATATCAAGGAAATAAGATTCAAGAGGAAATAAAGGCAAGATTAAAAGCCAGAAACGCGTGTTAGTTCTTTGTGGCAAAACTACTCAGGTCGTGCTTCCTCTTCAAAACTTTAAAAATTATTATATATAAGACTTACCATCGACAATGCTCCATGGTTGTGAAACGTGGCCACTTACGTTAAGGGAAGAACAATGTATTAAAGTTTTTGAAATATTGTACTTCCTAGAATATTTCACCATAAAAGTGATAAACATACGATACAATTCGGAAGTCACAAGGCGGAACTGCGTGGATCTTGCAACATACAGCGGTAAGCTGCACATAGCTCGACTGCCTGTTGGTTCCTTTGGGACCAATACGCCCGTGCTCTTACCACTGACGTACCTTCAAAGACTCGGGTTCATAGACAGTGATATATTGGTCTAGTTCCAAAAATTATGGTTG
The DNA here is from genome assembly GCA_003667255.2 of Euschistus heros. Lineage (NCBI taxonomy): Eukaryota > Metazoa > Arthropoda > Insecta > Hemiptera > Pentatomidae > Euschistus > Euschistus heros. The sequence continues at coordinate 632,249 of RCWM02000181.1, read as the reverse complement.
CTTAGGGTCAACAGGCCGACTTGGATCTACATGTCTTTCTCCAAAAAAGACCGTTCATACAAACCTCAGGAGACTACATCCTAGAAGACCCTCTCATGACATCCGTATCTCTTAATCACCGATCGGTGCGAGTTGTCTCCGGTAGTCGGACGTTCCTTGCCAACCCAAGGGGAAAAGAGGGTAATCCCTTTAGTTACCTGGGCTAACGTGACTTCCCTTAGAGAATGGTCACCCATCCAAGTGCTGAGCACGCTTAGCTGTGATTACCTATTGTAAACGCCTTAGCTTTTTCGGCCATCGTGACTATATATATATATATATATATATATATATATATATATATATATATATATATATATATATATATATATATATATATTTTTTTTAATCTCAATTCAGTAAAGTGTATATATATATTGAGATTAAAGTGTATACTTTACTGAATTGAGATTAAAAAAACATTAATTCATAATATAAAAGAAATTTAATTTCTGTAACTTCACTTCTCAAGAGATTAGATTAGATTTCAGTAAACACTTATTTCGTGAAAAATACTCGGTGGTTAGTTATCTAACAATATTTATATTGCAGATATTGAAACGATAACATTTATTTCCTATCTCATGGAGGAAAATGAAAACATTGCAATGGACACCTAATAGAGAGTCAATAAGCTCCCATCAAATTAGTTCATCAATTTAAAATAAAGTCATGGTTTTATGGTGTTCTCTATCTGTTTTAAGGTGTTACTAATTGATTTAGAATCCTGTGGTTTGATTATATCTTTATAACGAAAAAGCTTATTTGAAAACCACTCTAGTTGTTTAAAAAGTTATAGTAGTATATTAAGGAAAATGAAGACAGGCTGAAACTTTAAAATACGAATACTAGAATCTTCCAAAGGTCAGATGTATAGTTTACATCCCATTAAAAATTGTGATAGGATAGATGGATCCATTAGATTGGCTATTAATGAGCTTGTTATCACTTACTTGAAATATTGCGCCGAATTTTTTTCGGATTTTTTTTATCTCCTGACCTGTTGAACTACTGACAAGCACCTCTCTCTAAAAATTAGCATTGTAATTTAAATTTTCCATTTTAAATAATTATTTTCCACATTTTTTCTATCATTACTATATACGAGTAGAATCAATTTCCTACATTATGTAATATTTATGTTTAAATTTTAAGTATCATTTTCGACTATTCCAACATTTAATATGCAACCGTTCAAAGCTCCCCGTTAATTACATAATACTCAATTTACGTGACAGTAATTATACCCATTTTATCACACGGTGTTGAGCTTTGGGACTCCACTCAACCTTCCTATTCTTCTCTTATCCAATCCATAAAATCCAAAATCCTTTTTGAAATATTTACTGCTCCTCACTAAGTGACTAATAAACTTCTCCAAAACAATCTAAACAACCCATACGTTGCTCATTTGACCCAAACAAAATACCTTTCCTTCCATTCTTAATCCAAGTGCCTCCCAACTCGCTTCTCACTCGATTCCCGGTAACCCTAACAGAAGTCTGAAAAGAAGATGGCCTAGAGACCTTCTAATATTGAACTTTTATTGAGCAACTACCACAGGATAGTTACTTTACAAGCAATTGACATTTCATTATAAGCATTATCTTCACATTTAGTAGATCCATTTTTATTTCAATCGTAAGCAGTTATAGTAAATAAATAGAAAAAATAAATAAAAATTAAATATTTTGTCTTTCTTTTAAACTATTTATTGATATTTACAACTATATACAGCAAATAGATTTGAGAAAAATAATTAGAATGACATCTCAATAACATGTAAAGACAGTTCACAAGTAGCTCTTGAATATTAACATATACTAATTGGCAATGTACGTTCATATTAAATACTTTATCTTTGTTCAAAAATACTGTATTTGTATTATATATATTATAATGTATCCTATTTTTTTTATTCAATCGCTAATCTAGTTATTTTAAAATGATTAATATTGTTCATTTTATATTATGTCATTATAATACATATTGCTTCCTAAATTCCACATTACACATATTAAAACTCAAATATACTCTTTATTGTAATGGTAAAAGTTTTGTATTAGTTGCAATTTTATGATCCTATTTACTAATCACCTGTTTTGTTTTATTCATTAATTTATACTTACAAATTGTAAGTGTGTGTGTGTGTGTGTGTGTGTTTCTTCTAGCCCTAAGGAAGGCTTAAAACGTGTGCGAAAACATAGGCACAATGAATTTATGCGATTTTAAATTATCATACACTCCCAACATCTTCTTCTCTCTCAATGAGAATAGTAATTATCATCTTATATTGCCCGTTATTAATTTTTATTTATATTTATTTAAGACTTTTATTTTTAATTATTTTACTATATCTGAGTCGTATTTATTTTAATTGCATCTGCTCAACAAATGAAGGTCAATTATAATTGAAATCAGCGCTCGAGATAACGTATCAAATCCGTAGGTGTTATACGAACAAAACTCTACATATTAAAAGTCATCTTTATTCTCATGACCCTCTCATACGTCCAATTACACAAGGAACCTTAAAAGCAGAAAAAAATTACTTGACACTCTTTTTTTCTAGTCACATACCATTTAACCAAGGTAAGATAGTTGTTATGTTATTTTGGTTTCAAAATAAAGAAATGATGTAATCAGATAATACAATAACCCTTCTGAACTGTTAGAATTGTGTTTACTTAGTAGTTATACTGTTTGATTAAAAAAATATAAAATCCCAAATTCTCCCTGATTAGGAAAAACAACAGATTATGGATATGTCTACTTTTCTCTATATAAATTTCAAAATTTCTTTAATTAATAATCAATGATCATTCAAAATAAAAAAACTTTTTTTATTCAAACCAATTGCTCCTAAACGGTAGGTCATAGTGACAAATATTATATAACACAAATATTCTACATTAAGTTTATGATATGGAAACTGTCGTCAAATATTCGACTCGAACAACATCAACCGAGCTAAAAATTTTCAAAAAGCCCAGAAGCTTAAAAAATCTCAGCAAAACGACCCTATTCATTTAAACCATATTGCTCCTAAACGGTAGGTCCTTGTGCCAAAAATTATTTAACAAAAAATAATTTCCGCGACACAATCAAATTTTCTTTTTTTCAACTAAAATCTGGTTAAATTTACTAAATCAGGCCCTATACAGGGTGTTCGGAAGATCGTTGGCCAAAAAATTATCTCGGGTAAGGAGGTTCATTTTGAACCTATTTAAGGTCACTTACCTATATACAAAGTCTTACGTTTTTTTTTTTTTTATGAATTTTTTTGTAAAAATGGCCAAATCCAAACATTTATGCCTTATAACTCCGTTGTTTACTGATATATCAACGCCATTTTTTTTTTCCTGTAATTACTAATACTTACCTGTAAGAGAATGTTTAAACAGTTGTAGTGGGCTTTTTCAAAACAAGAACTTATTTAAAAAATCAATGCCGCGTTTACCATAATGAAGGAAGAATTCATTTTTAGAACAACCACCACAGAAATAATAACAATATATCGTGCTTGTATTAGAAATAGTGGAAATCATTTTGAGCAATACCTGTGATACTCTACAAATTAAATTTATGAATAATTTAAAATTAGTTTAATTTTGTTCCCTGATTTTTGCTTACAAAAATGTAGATAAAGTTTACTCTGATAAAATCAAAATTCCGAGAAAGAAAGAGAAAATATGCAGTTTAACCTATGCTATGAAGAAACACAACTATTTGTTACGTTTTGCATAAAAAATATGATTCGATTCATTATTATTGTCAGTGTGCGCTGATGGCACCCTTTTGTTACTTTATAAAAAATAAAAAAATACTTGATGTGCTGCGTGCCTGCAAATGGTATTTTTTTAAAGAGTATTAAATAGAGAAGTTTTTAAAACAATTTGGATTTGGCTGTTGCACATAATTTTTTTTTTATTGAACCTAAACTTGAAGTTCATAATTTTTATTTTTGCTTTTGACAAGATTTAACGATCTCCCGTTTTTTGGTATTTGTTTTTGCACCATATCTTTTTTATTTTACATGGAAAATGTATTAGTAATAACAGGAAAAAAAATGGCGTTGATATATCAGTAAACAACGGAGTTATAAGGTATAAATGTTTGGATTTGGCCATTTTTACAAAAAAAATCATAAAAAAACCAAGCCGTAAGACTTTGTATATAGGTAAGTGACCTTAAATAGGTTCAAAATGAACCTCCCTACCCGAGATAATTTTTTGGCCAACGATCTTCCGAACACCCTGTATATGAAATTTTGATTAAGTCCCGTAATACACCCAAGCCTGAACGCTGAATATGTATGTTTTGACAAATATGACGATAATGACATTTTCAGTGGGCTGGTTTGAGTTTATAACATGACATGATCTAAATTTCGTTCGGAAAAGTTAGAAGGTAAACATACTAAAAGTCTGTCACCGCCCCTGGGGGTGAGCTAAGGGTGGTGGAGAGTGGAGAATGTCCCAATTTTGTGTTTACCGATTATATCTCGAAAACGGTGGACTCTAGGAAAAATGCTATAAATCAAAATTAAAGCTAATTAAATTTCCTATAAAATAGATTCTATATATGTTGGTCGAGATTCCAACGGTTTTTTAGATATAAGTTATTAAAAATCAATGATTTAAGAAATAAAAAAAAGGTTTACCTCACTTTTTGTTAAACATTAACATTAATAAACATATATGAAATTAAACTAACTTTAATATTCTACAATTTTAATTTAGACATTTTTTTTTGAGAAACGATCGTGGAAGGTACCAGAAGCAAAAGTTCGACAAAAGATAGGTAACATCTGTTTTTTTCCCGAAAATCACCGATTTTCAATAACGTATTTCTCGAAAACTGTTGGAATATCATGGAGTCAAAACTTATCACATATTCCATGCGTTCTACAATGCGTTTATTGACTGGACTATATGTTTATTTAGATGGTCGATTAGATGTAGTCAAAGTTATTAGTGATGATGTAATCTCCTCTGGAGGTTGTTCAATGTACATGTGAATTTCTGAACCAATGCTGACTTTTCATTTGTAACGAAATTAAGTGGTTCATAGGTCAATAGCGATATTTTAATCAACTCAGTATTGGAGCTGAGTCTTGTGGGTATATTGTAATCCATTATTTCGTTTTGCCTTGTCACTAAAGGATCTCTAGGTAATGATACAATACGAAAGGAAACGAAGTGATTATTTCAGACCTGTTTATTAAGCTAGGCATGCAAATCAGGCTACAAAACCTAGTTTTGTCTAGCAAATACTTTAAATTTCTCTTAATTAATGGGATACCCTATGACCAACACTCTAAGAACTTCACTCGTATCCTTGCACCATTATTTGTTACTAAGACCTTAGTGTTAGAAAAACGGCTTGCTACTTCCTTCAATTATTGAACTAACGAACCTGGCTTAACTCTTAACTCGTTTTCCTGGCCGGGAGGGGAGATGCAAGGAATTAAATGCTCAGAATTAATTTCACGCAGTCAGTCTGATTCGAAACTAGAATTTTCTGTAATTTTTTATTTTTCGTCTTTGTTAAAACGATAGGTACTCAGTACACTGTCAAATGTGTGTTAGTTGCGATAAGTCTATAATATGTGTGTATATATATATATATATGTATGCATGTATGTATGTATTTGCCTCTCGCACAGCTTCCACTCAGGCAATCCGAGGTCTTTCTCCATGGTCTTCTCTCCACTAGTGATTTATAAGTCATCTTTGGTATCCTATGACAGTTCATATTTAAGAGGTGCCCAAACCATCTTTACTTAATTTCTTCAAAGGTGATTCCTGCTGGCTGCACATTGAGGTTTGACCTAATACTGCCTTTTCTGGTCGCTCTCTCTACTTTCATATACATCTCACCTGGATCGGACTCCTATTTTTCGTTGTGAGTGTCCAAGACTCATAAGAACAGTTAAGAATGGGCATGAATGTTGACCTGTAGACGACCATATTTTTTTTCTTTATCAAATCTGTTGTGTTGAGGAAATTTCTCTAGATTGAGACAATATAAAAAGCTAAAACAAGATTTTTGGACATTTTTCATATAGGTTTTTCAACATTAGAATTGAAATTGAAATGAATGACTAAGCTTTAAATACGCGAAGAATATTGTAATGACAGAAACTTCTGTATAATGATTACCTTGCAGATTTTTTTTTTTTCTTTTTTGTAATTGCAACAGAAAAAGTAATTACTTCAAAGGGTTTAATACTTGAAACTTTACCTATATATTCCCTTGTATTTTGCGTATTTGTATTTTTATTTTCTATAAAATCTAATAATGAGATAATCCCATGAAACAGGCTAGGCTTTACTTATAATTACAGAACAACTCAATAGAAAGTAAATTGATTTTTTTATTTGTCCATTGGGTGGAGAACTGTGAGTTTCAATCTGGCTTTGGTATATTAAACATGATGAGTAAGTGAACTTGCAAAACATGTAACTTGATCCATGTTTCCTATCTATAAGATGATAGGATGCTAAGCCCTGATAAATAACATTCTTCTTCCTAGTGTGAATTTTGTTTTAATTACTTCAGTATGGGTGTTCTCAGAGCTTATAAAAAAAAATTGGGAGGAGCAAATAAATTGTAAACAATAAAAAAAAAAAAAATAAATATGGAAAAAAAATAATTATTTCTTTGAGGTAAAATTATGATTCAGTTGAAAATGATGCCACCATACTTAGTCTCCAATTAAACTTTAGCATGATATAATTTTTTTTAATTTGTTATTGTTTTATTGAATAAATATTACAAGCTGCCTCTCTAAAGGGCAATAAATAATATGGATGAGAAAGAATTCATACAATATGTACAATTAAATTAAATGAAAAGAAAGAGGAAAAAACAAAAGAAGAAGGCATGATATAATTAAATATGATTTTCAAATTGTGCTGAAGAAGGGAAGGGATTCTCATTGAGTTACATATTTACATTAAATAATTGTTATTGTTGAATAAACTATAATAAAAATCTATTTTGAAAAACGCTAAAAAAAAATTCCGATTATGTCCAATACAATAATTAACTAACAATAAATTGAAAAAATATTCCAGTCTTATGAATATTACTTTATTGCTAACCTTCAGCTAAATTCAAAGGTAGTTAATATCTAAACACTTGTTGAATAAAATCATTTCTATTCATATCCACTAGCCAAACTTATATTAATATCTACGTAGTTCGGATTCAGTGGTTAAAAATTGATGTAATTTTCATAAAACTATTTCACTGTTTCAAATTTGAAATTTGAAATAACAATTTACTGTGTAACAAATGTTGAATCATACAAAGAAGAAAGAAAAAAAATCTCTGAAGAAATCTCATAAATCGCAGGACGAAATATTGGAAAGAAAAATTTATCCCCATCAGAAAAATTAAAACTCAGAGAAGAAGTTTAAAACTACAAAATAAATAAATAAAAATAAGATTTATAAATGAGTAAATAATATAAAGTGAGATGAAATATTATCAATTTTTTTCACCATTTGCCATTAAATTGAGTGGCTCAGAAGTCAACAAAGATCATTAAAAACTACAAAGAGAATATTTCAGGATCAAAGCCCTAATGCAGAAGCAAAGAATAAGGAATACCTGATTTAGTCATTACTACTTGACATTCCTCTTATACATATCTACATTTAGCTTAGTGACATTTGGCATTGTTAAAAAAGCTTGGTGCAGTTATTTATCCATCATTTACTATTGTAATAAATAATTTCCGACTATGCTGTAATTTGATATGCAAGCTTTCAAAATTCATAATTATTTACAAAAGACTCATTTACATGACAGTTATTACACCCATTTGAACAAACGGAGTTGAGTTTTGGAGCTCCTCTTACCTTCAAACTCTTCTCATTAATGCTCCTTATTACATCACAAATAAACTTATCCTGATTTGGCCTAAACAAGATACCTATCCATACATTCAAATTTCTCCTTACTTGCTTCTCACTCAATTCCCGATAACCTTCTGAGGCGTCTGACAGGCTCAGGACCTTCTGATATAGAACTTTTATTGAGCAACTATCAATGGATAGTTGCTTTACAATCAATTGACATGTCTTTATAAGCATTGTCTTCACATTTAGTAGATGTATTTTTATTCCATTGTATACAGTTTAATATATATATATATATATATATATATATATATATATATATATATATATATATATATATATAACTATATATATATATATATATATATAAAAAAGATGTTTTGTTTTTTTTATATTATCTGAATCATAATTAAGTTATATATTATATCGTCAACACTATGAAAACTAACTAATTGTAAATTGGGAAAAGCAGAAGATTAACATATCCATGATCTATTTTCCCAATAATGAAGAAATTCAGTCTTTATATTATATAAATTATATAATATTTACGTGTATTTTTCCACTATCCCTTTCATCTCATATTTTTTTTAACTATAAATAACCCCTAATAAATTCATTCCTACATCGTAAACCTATTTACATAATGAATTTTAATAGTCTAGTTATATTATTTTTAGAAACATCATTTTTAATGATTTTTGTATTGATGTGGCTCATCTTTTTAATTATTTATTGTATACCATAATCGGGGGCTACTTTGAACAGGTCTCTAAAGAATGTTTTTAGAGTATTTCTATTTTTGTTTTGAGTCGAAAAACATTTCATAAAATCACTTTTCAAGCAAAATGCTGTCGAAAATCCGCCAATACACTTTATCACCAGATTTGTTGATTAAACATAATTAATAAAAACACAAGTATTTTTAACAATGTTGATAGCTTTTATAAAAATATAGCTATTAAATTAATAACTAACAAACTACCTATCTATTAACATAAACCTGATTCAGTTTTCAAGGCACATTGGTATTTACCAAAAAAAAACACAAAAGGAAAACTTGTGTATAGTAACAAACTTGAATAGAATAACAAAATTACTAGAAACTAAGAAACAATAGTGCGTATGCAGCTACAATTTTCAATTAAAATTTAATTGTTATAATTTAATTTTTTTTGTCAATTTTATTTTATTGTTCTTGTTTTGTATACTTCACTACTGTCTGATTAACTATATTCCTTTTATTTCATCAAATCTAAATCAATTTTAAATATATAATAAAGGCATCAATCTAAAATAGTTTTAATAAATAAATATGAATGAAACTAATTGTTCGTATTCACCAAATAAACAAAACACATGATTACAGAATGTTTAAAGTAACACCCTCTTGTAAAATGTGTCAACAACTTTGTTTAAAGTAGTCTGATACAATAAAAAGGCTTACATCGGCCAAGGACGGCCAACATGAGCTCTTATCGCGATCGTAGTACATTTTATGTTTAATCCTTAAATGTATAGAACAAACTGGAGGATGCTAGCTTGTAAATTGAGCCTGGCAGAAGTATTTTCGTTTTAAAAGTATTTCGGATGTCAACTGCTTATCTATTTATGGTTAGTTTGTTTACAAGCAATTGACTTCTATAAGCATTATCATCACAAATACTAGATATATTTTTATTTAATTGTATACAGTTGTGAACTTCAATGAAAGGGTAAACAAAAAAAAATTAAAAAAATTGCTTATTTAACACTTTAATAATTCAATTTTGTCAGTAGTCTTAATGTTGTCTTAAAATTTGATAAAATTAATAAGAAAACACTATTATTTTTATATTTCACCTTTATCTGAAAAAAAAAAAAATCACAGGTTGGGTGAAATGTGAATCAATGTTGTTATAGGAATATAATTTTAAAAAAGTAGCAATAGGTTCAGCGGTGAGTTACAGCTTGTTTTTTTTATTATTAGGACATACTGTAACAGTAGACTGAACAAACATTAAACAAAGTAATACATGAAGAATAGAAAACATTTAACCTCAATTATGTTTCATAACAAAGTAAGACAATTTTACATCTTCCTTTTCCATTATTGAACTTTTTTTGTTGTACTACACCTAGAAAAGAAATATACTCTACACCCTACTGCTTAAAACAAAGATTAGTTTAAATTATATTGCTTAGATATTGCAACAATTTTTTTAAAAGTATATAAACACTAACTAATTTAACTAATTAAAGATTAAAGAGAACATATACTTACCAGAAATCCCTGGTTTTCCAACAAGAACAAAACTTATTGTTTTACCAACAAAAATCATAAATTTGATTATTCTTCTCTTTAACCTGTAATACGAACTTCTATGACAGTTGTTTAAGATGGTGGCACTTGAGATTGACAAACAATTAAAGATACATCATAGTCAAATTAAAAAAAGAATGGAGCTAAGCATGAAATTACACTTTGCCCCTTGTTACACTGTACCCCACTTGACCCTACACATCTGTGATGTACAAAAGAACTTTTTTTTTAATTAAACATTTATTAGCAATTTATCTATTTTATTTAGCAACTATCTTTAGTAGCACTTCAATTTAAAAAAAAAACAAAAAAAAACTGAAGTTATTTTTCAATAGATTTGATAATGACAAGGAAATGTCAATTAAACAATTCTTTGCATAAACAGAATTTTGATTTATGTAAACCATAAATTTGGCTTAGCAATAAGAGGTTTGTAAACTGAACTAATTGAAAATTAATAAGTGCAGAGTGTTGATAATATTGTTTATTGTATGAAGGAAATATAAATGACAGGATAAAAATACAACAAATTCAAAGAATAAAATTATCTACATTTAGACTATAGTTTAGGACTATTTACATTTAGAAATGCTATAGATGTTAATAAACTGATAGCAATATAACAATAGCACTGTCACTCTCTTCATATCATAGAAAAACAAGGGTTAGAATTTGCATATATCACCCTCAACGATTTTTCACAAATACTTGCAATAATAAATGTCCATTTTGGTACAGTGCTTGTTCTTGTAATCTGGTGATTTTCCAATATGATATATTATCGAAAAATAAATATTATCTTATTCTTTCCACTCCTTGAATTAACACATAAAACAATTATAGGATATGAGTAGAGATTGTCAAGCCAAAAATGTATGAAATAATTATTTTGAAAGCCATTTTTACAAAATTGGCTTGAATGATTTAAACAAGAGGATAACTGGCCATTGTTGCAATGCCGCAATTGTTATCCATGTTTCTTGCCATCCTGATGTAACCACTCTCACCCCAGGCTGGGCCCCAGGAGTTCTTCACTAACCAGTAATCATGCCCTTCTGTTGAACCATAGCCAACAACAAGAACAGCATGGTTCAGCTGGACCTGGTTGCAGGATTTATCATAAAAGATACCTAAGAAAAAAAAATCCTTCAATCTGACAGTTGAAATACATTATTTTTTTTTACATGAATAAGTCTTTTGGCTGGGGGTCTATAGGTTTTTTTTTTTAAATGTTTTCTTCAACCTCAAAAATGTAACATTTTTCCCAAAAAAAAACATGTACCATGTATCCTTGCTTTGTTCCTTGATCTACACTGAGATAATCCCGGGGTTTGGGATTCGGTCCCCAAGAAGCCAGAAGACATGTACTATGATAATTTTTTTTTTTTTGTAATACATTTGTGGCTAGGACCTACCGTTCAGGAGTTTTATTGGTTTGAATTATGTCCATTATCGATTCCTCCGATTCTTGAGGAAATAATCGGTATCAAGAATCGATGATCCAAAATCGATTCCTAGGAGCCGATCGACTTCAGTGATACTTTTATAATGGTTTATTCTAATATGTCTAATTATGTAATAATATGTCTATTCTTCCCCGTAGTAACAAAAAAAAAATTCATTTTTAATAACAGAAAACAATTTTTCCCTGTATTAGATCAACCCTCCTAAGTACAAAATTAAAACGAACTATCTTAAACAAATGAATAATTTTTACTGCATTTGTTCAAGATATTTATTTTCAAATTGAATATCAAAAAAATATAATTACGATTTTAGCCGAAGATGTAGCACTAACGAAATACATGCTGGAAGACAATACTTTATCGTTATTCTTAGGGGATTTTTGTTACATCAGAAAAAAAAGATGTTTTGTTTTTTTTTATATTATCTGAATCATAATTAAGTTATATATTATATCGTCGACACTATGAAAACTAACTAATTGTAAATTGGGAAAAGCAGAAGATTAACATATCCATGATCTATTTTCCCAATAATGAAGAAATTCAGTCTTTATATTATATAAATTATATAATATTTACGTGTATTTTTCCACTATCCCTTTCATCTCATATTTTTTTTAACTATAAATAACCCCTAATAAATTCATTCCTACATCGTAAACCTATTTACATAATGAATTTTAATAGTCTAGTTATATTATTTTAGAAACATCATTTTTAATGATTTTTGTATTGATGTGGCTCATCTTTTTAATTATTTATTGTATACCATAATCGGGGGGCTACTTTGAACAGGTCTCTAAAGAATGTTTTTAGAGTATTTCTATTTTTGTTTTGAGTCGAAAAACATTTCATAAAATCACTTTTCAAGCAAAATGCTGTCGAAAATCCGCCAATTGGTTACACTTTATCACCAGATTTGTCGATTAAACATAATTAATAAAAACACAAGTATTTTTAACAATGTTGATAGCTTTTAATAACTAACAAACTATCAACAGATTGCTTTTTTAACTGTTTTTAAGGACACTGTTTTACAGATCTGCCAGGATCTTACGGTTTTTCGAGGCCGAAGAAGGACATCCTTGGCCACTCTCTCCATCCACAATTAGAATTAGCTTTTTCGTCCTTAAGGATTACTGTTTTAAAGGTTTTTTTAAGTTATCCGAAGGATAACTTCTGCCATTGTTGTCCTCCAGGATACTGTTTTAAAATATTTGACGGTTTTAAGATGGCGCACCTTAAAAGGACACTTTTTTAAAAATATTTGACAATTTAAATTTTTTAAGACGGCAGAAGGATATTAATTCGTTGTTAACTCATTCTACGGGATTTCAATTTCTAACCATAAAAGTATATCACAGTTTTGAAAACCTCGCTTCTGCCACTCAATACTATAAATTTCAACTATTATTATCTATTAACATAAACCTGATTCAGTTTACAAGGCACATTGGTATTTACCAAACAAAACACAAAAGGAAAACTTGTGTATAGTAACAAACTTGAATAGAATAACAAAATTACTAGAAACTAAGAAACAATAGTGCGTATGCAGCTACAATTTTCAATTAAAATTTAATTATTTTAATTTAATTTTTTTTGTCAATTTTATTTTATTGTTTTTGTTTTGTATATTTCACTGATTAACTATATTCCTTTTATTTCATCAAATTAAATCAATTTTAAATATATAATAAAGGCATCAATCTAAAATAGTTTTAATAAATAAATATGAATGAAACTAATTGTTCGTATTCACCAAATAAACAAAACACACGATTACAGAATGTTTAATGTAACACCGTCTTGTAAAATGTGTCAACAACTTTGTTTAAAGTAGTCTGATACAATAAAAAGGCTTACATCGGCCAAGGACGGCCAACGTGAGCTCTTATCGCGATCGTAGTACATTCTATGTTTAATCCTTAAATGTATAGAACAAACTGGAGGATGCAAGCTTGTAAATTGAGCCTGCCAGAAGTATTTTCGTTTTAAAAGCAGTTTTGTTCAAAGTAGCCCCACTAGTTCAAAGTAGTCCCCGTTAACGGTACTAAAAAATAAAATTTTAGGTTTTCCATAAACACATCCCACGCTATAACAATAAACAAGATCTTCGACAGACAGATCTTTTATAATGATAATACAACAAACATTATATTCGTGGACTTCTAATTACCTCCTCTGTATTGCATAAATGAGGGTGTGGCATCAATGGCTACAGACACCGGACCTATATTTGCTACAGCTGCCTGGAGGTTGGCCTCGAGAGGTGAAACTGACCTGTAGCCTTGTATGGTTGCCCCAACTCCATCTCGTTTAAATCTGCACTCACCTTCCTGTGAATGGATCATATAGGTTTAATTGAAAAACAAAAATGAATATAGTATATGTGCATAGGTTTTATTTTTTGTGACCCAATAAGATTACCTGGCCTAAAAGATGTTAAAGACGTGGACTTGACATAATTAAAACGATAAATACTTTCATATTTAGTTCCTAAAATAGTGATTAACTAAAACTTATTAACCTTAATGGACGAAGACACAAGGGTTAATTAATTTAGATAAAGGGTCACTCTACATGACGAACAGATGACGCCTTAGTAAAATCAGCATAAAAAAGAATTTACCTTTAGAATACTCCTTGATACGTTTGACTCGAATAAAGTGTATTAACACCGAAGTAATTAGGAATCAGAACAAGGCTTGGCATCAAACTCCCAAGAGTTGGCCTTTATATAAATTTATCCCAAACATTAAATTAACAAACTAACACAGTTCCTTAATGAGCACGGACAGACTAAACATTATTTCGAATGTTTTCGACTAACTCAGGACGATACAACAAAAACGTTTAACCACATTCAGTCCAATTTAAACCTCATTTAACTTGAAAGGGACAGATACAGTTTGATCAGTCGGATAGTTCTAAGTGGTGACAAATGAAATATAAAGAAAAATCCAAACAGAATTTTAAAAAATCTGTAACAACCATTGATTTCCAGTTGCTAAAACTGAAGAAAAGTGTATAACTGAAGAATGTTGGTAAGATAGTGAGTATGGTCAGGGAGTTTATTTTTGAAATTTATTCAGATGTTTCAAATTTAATAAATAAACCGTATTATTGTTTGTACAAAAGAGCTATAATTTCACCTACAAATAAGTGGTTTTGGATTCAGCTCATAAGAATCTATAAAGATCAGCTATTAAAGATAAAAATGTATTTGAGAAAAACAATTTTTTTTGCCAGGGTTATTAATCTATTTACTGTAGTAATAGTAATTGTAATTTATTGTAATTTTATTTTCCCAGAATATGATTCACGGATTTTCTTAACCTTTATAAATGAAAAAATAAGCTTACCACTCCTTCATAAGGGTAAGATTCTTCAGTATCTATTCCATTGTTCTGCAGTATATAATCGAAGGCATTGGTCATAAACCCACCTTTACAGCCAAAGGTACCTTGTGGCTCAGAGCAGTCTACCAAGTTCTGTTCACTGAGGGACACTAATTTTCCTGTCTTAAGAAACCATTGGGCTTCCAAGGACCCAGTCTGATCAAGAAACAAACCACAATTAATCAGCAAAATATTTATATCAGATATTATTTATATATATTATGATCATATTATTATTATTATTATTATTAATACATTATTTATATTTATCTCAAAATATTAATACGTTTTCGTGAAGACCCTAATAGTCAAGTAAATTTTTGGTATGCAAATTTTTGGAATTTTGGTATGCAAAAGATAGAGTAGTTTTAATTATTTGATATGTTGTTTCTGTTGTCATTGTGTAGCAAATTCCTAGTTTTGAATCTTGAAGTGCCTCCGCTAATTGGTAGCATCAAAGCATCAAATATTTCCAATTTTTCTACATTTCCACAAAATATCTGCTGAACGGTTGGTTCTAAAGAAAAGCTTGTTATATATACAATTAGACTAGACTAAATTTAATACTATTCGAGCAGTTAATAAGCTCCGTAGCTTAAAAGGGTCTTTAAATTTTCGGAATTCAATCAAAAAGTTCCGGAGTTTTTTTCGGTTTTTGCTCTATACGTTCTTAACAACGACAATTAGAGCGTAATTCATTTTAACTATTTAAAAATGAGTTAGTTTGCTATAAACCAAACGTTTCTATGCAAAAATATTATTCTATTTGTATTTGTATATAACGTACGTTTATAATTCCTTTACTTTTTAAAAATGTTAATACCTTCTTCTTAGTACCTTTCAGCGTGGAGGTGCCTCGACTTTAAGGTTTCTTCTATACATGTGATTTGTACATCCTCAGGTTGGCGTCCTACTTGCAAGACTCCTACTGATCCTACTGTTGCTGGCACTTATAATCATGCCGTTTCTCTCGAATTTGGCTTCTCATTCCACTACCGCTCGTTGAAGGTTCTGTGCAATATCAGTCTGCAATGAGTACAATATCATCTGCATGGAGCAGTATCTGCGCAAGAATTGTCCTTGTGTTCCATTTTCCTACTACTGCCCGTGCCGACCTTCTTTTACATATTTTTCAAATCTTCGTCCATTAGTACTATAAAGAGTAGTAGCTTAGGCTGTCACCCTGTTTCACACCTATCCTCATATCGTAGCTTCCTGATTCCTTTCCTTTAATACTCACAATTCCCTTTGAGCCTTTATATGAGGATCTGATTGCATCTATAAGTTCCCCTGGAACACTGTCATAGAGTCGAAAGCGGCATTCAGTTCAAAGGCCTGTCATCAATGAGAATATAATGGTTCTGCCTTTGAGGTCAGAAGGCAGCTTGTTCTTCTTCGAGGTTCTCTTCAACTACAGCTCTGAGCCCATTCTTCCCAGTATAGATGAGTACAATTTATGTACTACTTGAGACAATCATATAGGTCTATAATTGTTGCAGTCACTTTCGTTTCCTTTTTTATAGATCGGGACGATGAATTTGTATTCCCTGTCATTTGGAATGCTTTTCTTGTCGTATGCTTTTTGGAATAACCACTCGAGTACTTTAACCACTCCCTGTCCTCCGTACTTAATTAGCTCGGGAGAAATTCCATCTCTCCCAGCTGATCTCCCTAACTTAAGCTTCTCTATAGCCGTTTCAAATTCTTCTTATAGTACTTTCACTGTATATTATTTTCTTCCTTGTATCCATCATTTCGCTTTCTTTTTTTATTGAACCTTGAAACATCTATGCATAATGCTGTCTCCATCTGTCCAGGATGTCTTTCTCCTTGGTCAATACTATTCCTACAGCATTTTTCATATTTCTTAAAAGCTAGTACTTTTTGCCCTTCAGTGATTTTATCTTCTTCTAGAAACGTTTTATGTCTTCACTATAATTGTTCTGTAGCTGTTTGCCGAATTCTTCCCAACTCTTCCATTTAGCCTTTTTGCATTAATTTTTGCTTCTTTTCTTGGTCGCACATAGAGTTCCCATGTTGGGTCGTTTCTGTTATTTAGATATTTCTACCAAGCAATTTTCTTCCTTTGTACAGCTGCTTTCACTCGCTCTCACCACCATTCTGACCTTTTCCGTTTGGAGGAATGTGCCACACACCTCTGTTCCAGTTTGTAGAACTTTTTCTTTTATATTGATCCAGATTTCGTCCAAAGATGCATCTAGGCTTGTTTCACGCAATTTCGTTTCTAGTTCTATCGCGTATCTTTCTGGAACTGTGCGATGCCAATCGTTTTATAAAATCTTCTGGGTGTTCTCCGAGGCTTAAGAATATACGTATCGGCTACAAGCAACTTGTGATCGGAATTAATTTTTGCTCCCTCATGACTTTTATATCTGTGAAGAGCTTCCTCATATTTCTGCTGTACAGGATGTAATCAATAATGCTGTGTGCGTTTCTTTCTGTGCACTAAAAGCAATTTTGTGGATTTTTTTTATATGGGTATAGGGAGTTTCCAATCAGGAGGCCGAAATTCACGCAGAAATCAATCAATCCTTGTCCATTATTATTTTTTGCTTCTTCTCCTCCATGCATGTCACGTGGGCTCGTCTAAAATCGTGTCTCGGTGAATCGGTGAAATTTTGGGGAATCAAATTTAAAGGAATGTTTTGTTTGTCTGTAATGTTTGGTGAGAGCTGTTTGGTCAGGTTTATTCGGGCTTTTAGTTATATTATAGACGTGCAACTGTATTTATGATGATAAACACGTCGTTTGAGAAATTGTTCCGATGTACCGAAATAAGACTTGCCTCAACTATCTTCGTACGGTATTTCATAAACAATATTAGACTGTAATTCCAATTTATCTGTTTCTAATGTGAATAAATTTTCTATGGTGGAAGTATTTTTGAATGTGATGGCAATGTAGTCAGTTTTGTGGTTATTTGTGAGTGTTTGTCTGAGTCTTTCTGACAGTCTTTGTAAGTATTAAATACTGTAATATCTTTTATTGTTAATTTTATGTTGTTTACGTTGAGTATTTGTTTGTTTTAGTATCTTACATTTATATCAATATGCATCATATAAATCATTTATCCATTTACTACACAGGAATACGGAAATCCATTTTACCTGTACCTTGAGAATACCAGGAATTTGAAATTTCCCATTTTTCAGAACCCCTAACCCTTTTTTTCAGAAATTTTCGCAGTTTAGTTGTGTACTAGAATTGTTATAATTTATTAATAGATACCAATAGAATATCCACCAGTAACATTGTAAGTAGTTCATACTCCTCCATACTTAATAATTATATGTAGTTAAATATTCCAACTACATCCAATTCCAATTAAATGTATTTATATTGTATCTAAGTTTATGTTTTGAAATAACCATGAATTATAATTCATATAATTTTATTGTAACCAGTTTTTTCAATGTATGACATGATTATGAGAACGATATCGTCTCAAAATGTCGCCAGAATAATTATTTCTATTTACTTACTGAACGTCATGAACCTTATAAAACACATGTATATATGTGTGTGTGTGTGTGTATATATATATATATATATATATATATATATATATACATATATATATGGATAATTTTTTTGAATGTTACTATTAAATGTTTACTTAGGATCTTAAGGTTCAGTCAATAAATAAAAACAACTATTTTGGCGACGTTTCGTGACTATATTGTACTCCAAATCATGCCCTACAGTGAAAAAACAGGTTACAATAAAATTATATAAGTTATACAAGTTATTTCAAAACATAAAGTTAGCCACAATATAAGTATATATACTTATAATTTATATATACATATATAGGCTTGAATTAAGACTAATGAGAGGTGATGTTACCTCTATAACAATCCTTCGAACACTCAGTAACTAACTTAACCTAACTTATAACTTAAATATTAACAGTATTTACAATTTATTCATAATGTGATAAGATCAAAGTATGGTGTTTGATGTGACCCTTTCTGCCTTGCCATCTAGCAGGAACAAGGAAAGCTGAAGATACTTCGGTTTTGTCTAATCAACAATTCTTATAAAATTTATAAGGTTATGAGAGAAAATTAGAGATATGTCAAGATGGATACTAGTTCCCTATAAATAAATAAAAAACTTTTTTTTTTATTCCAAACTAATTTTCAAATTTACCCCGGTGATTAAATTCTAACTATTAGGGATGGGCATCGTTAGAAAAATATCGATATTCCATATCGAAGATTTTTTTGAGCTCTGAATATCGATATACGATATATCGGTGACAACAAAAATCGATATATCAATAAATACCACTTTAATTATTCCTATCCCGTTACAATGATATTCCAGTTCATTTTATGATTTTAGTTGCTTTATGGAACGACATAGAACCACTGTTCCAAAAAATTCGTCAAACCCGGATTACATTTGCAGATCGATTCCAAAGCTATGAGTTTCACATCTAACAGTAATGCCACATGTTTAGTAAGGTTCTTGAGGTTCAGTCAATAAATAAAAACAACTATTTTGGCGACGTTTCGAGACTATATTGTTCTCATTATATATACATGTATATATATAATGGTATTTAGAAGAAAAAAACTTGCTCGTCCACAGCATTTTTATTATATGGAAGGCTACACCCTCAAAACCGTCACAAGTTTCCAATATTTAGGCGCCTGGATTAACGAACACCTCGATGAAAATGAGGAAATTAAAAGTCGGATAATATCAGCCAACAGAGCCTTCTTCTCCATACAAAGCATTATCAAGAGTAGACTCACCAGCCTCGCAACCAAGATAAGACTGTACAAGACCCTAGTGCGACCGGTAGCCTCGTATGCCTGCGAAACATGGACTATTAATAAATCAGTAGCGACAAACTGGACTTTTTCGAAAGGAAAGTACTGAGGCGTATATTTGGTCCGATAAAGGATAACGGCATGTGGCGGCGAAGGAAGAACCGGGAGCTATACGATTTGTATGGTGACTTGCCATTGACGATATACATAAGAGTTCAACGGCTAAAATGGATGGGGCATGTATACCGGATGGGTGAGAACAGAACATGCCGAAAATTGTTATGGGATAGACCGGATGGAGTGAGACCTCGTGGAAGACCGAAGAGAAGATGGTTCGATGGCGTCTCCGAGGACTTAAAAGTTTCTAAAATATATTTAAGGCGAGCAGCTGATCGGGACGACTGGAGGAGGGCTGTGGAGCAGGCCAAGGACAGCTTCATGCGTCTGTCGCGCCAATAAAGAAAATATATATATGTATCAGTAAATATACATCATATAAATCATTCATCCTTTTATTAGTATATTACACCGAAATATGAAAATCCATTATGTACTTGCATCTTGGGAATACCACCAGTCCTTTTAACTTCCTTTTTTCTAAGGAATCCCCCCTAACCGTTTAGCTATTAAAAATTACCCAGACCCGTTGAGTACTAGAATTGTTAGAATTCGGGAACTTTCATCACAATAACCATTGATCTCAGCAAACCTTCTAATACAAGGTAGGAAAGGTAGAAAAAGGTAAAAATTTCATTATTTCTTATGGTGCATATACAGGGTGTCCTGAATTTAAATGGCAAAACTTCAGGAACTTATAGGGGACCGAAAAACTAAGACAAAAAGTCCTTTAGTGATTTGCTCGTTTTTGCTTAGTTTTAGATAAAATCGCAAAAAAAGAAACAAAACAAGTTTTCATTTTTATAGTTATTTATTTTATGTTCTTTTTAATGTAAATATTGCTCAAAATGTTGCCCTCTTGCACCAATACAAGCATTACATCTAGCACTCACTTGATAAATTGCAGCTAAACATTTTGGTTCTGATGATATTTGGTGCACTGCATCTATGATTCAGTCTCTTAATTACTCTCTTGAGTTGATTGACACCGAATAAACTTTCTGCTTCAAGGTTCCCCATACGAAGAAATCCATGGGTGTCATATCAGGTGATCTGGGTGGCCAAGGTACTACTCCTCCACGTCCAATCCATCGTTATGGATAATTTATGTCCAGCCAAGCTCGAGCAACTCTGCTATAATGAGCTGGACATCCATCGAGTTGGAACCACATTTCCAATGTATCAAATTGGTATCAAATATGTAAATGTGATACCATTCAATCTTCCAGGTAAAAAATAACCGTAAAAAATAGTCCCACCAGTAATCCGTTCCAAATTCCAAGCCAAACATTAATAGCACATTCATGCTCAAACCTATTCTCTCTAATAGCTCTGGGATTTTCAAGAGCCCATACATGATAATTTCTTTTAACAATTAACAATTCCTCCTCTTGTAAAGGTAGCTTCATCGGTCCATATAATTTTTAATGGAAATAAATTATCATCGCGAATTTTGTCAAGAAACCAGTTACTAAAATCCAATCTCTTGACATAATTTTGAGGTAATAAATTCTGAACTTATTGAACATGGTACGGGTAGCGATTATCACCTTTTAAAGTTCGCTATAATGCTTGCCACGATATTGCTATGCAGCAGATGCTCTTCGGATGCTAGTCTCAGGATTGTTATCGAAGTGGAGTTGGACACAATTTCTTCTCCGATAATCTGCCTGGAATTGGTCGCCTTCATTACGTATTAAGAATGACCCAGTCCCTCGTGGTCGTACAGAAACCATACACAAAAATCATATCAGCGTATTCAACATTAAAATATGTATGCGGCATTGTGGCTGATGCTATTCACACAAAAATATCTGAGTAACTGACTGAAGACTGATTTAGGAATTATAATCCAAGAAGGAAGCCAAAATGTAAACAAATAAAAGAATGTAAAGGATAACATTAAGTGTTTACATATCTTACGGCCTATCCTGACGAACTTTGAAAGGTGATAATCGCTACCTGAAACATTTTTGTTTTGTTTCTTTTTTTTTTTCGATTTTCTCTAAAACTAAGCAAAAACGAGCAAATCTCTAAAGGACTTTTTGTCATAGTTTTTCGGTCCCCTATAAGTTCCTGAATTTTTGCCATTTAAATTCGGGACACCCTGTATATTGGAATGCACATATATGTCTAAACATACTCAATGCGTTTTTAAGGATATTATTGAAATTACGACCCAGCTGCCCAGAGTATTCAGTTCATTTAGAACAAAAATCGATTTATCCAGTTTTTCCCTTATGGTATAGATGTACTACTTAGTTTGATATATATATATATATATATATATATATATATATATATATATATAATCTTGAATTATATTAAATTGAACATCAATACTTAGCTTATGTTCACATTTTCTAGGTCATGGAGGGCTACTACAACAACCCAAAGGCGACAGCAGAGACCGTGGACAGTGAAGGATGGCTCCCCTATAAGTTCCTGAAGTTTTGCCATTTAAATTCGGGACACCCTGTATATGTTTATTTATGCATGTGTTCAAAAAAAAGCACTTAACAGCGTTAAATATCACATCATTTATATAACTTAATAAAGAAATGAAAAAAATGTATTTAAGTTGGAATACTCACAGTTGAGAAAGCCCAGCAAGAACCACACATCCCTTGGTTCTTAACTCCAGTGACTGCACCTCGCGTACTCCAGTCAACACTTTCAGGTAGGTATTGGTCATCTCGGGCAATGTACGCATCTGCAAGGACCGATCCAGGTTGGCCTAGGAAACATTTAACTCCTTCCAGTTCTTCCATAGTCTGTGTTTAAAATAACATCAAGTCGGTTAAAATTATTCTACCTAAGATAGAATCGATCAACATAAACAGATTTTCTTATCCAAGATCAATTATGTAGATATATTATATTGTGAAATAAAACAATTATAAATATACTAGCTGAAAGTGCCCGTGCTCCGCTACGGTTTAATATCATTAGGATTAAGGAAAACGTAAATTAGTAAAAGTTAAGCTTAACGTTGATAATTATTATTACATAAATAAACCTAAAGAATTCCATTCTTGGAATAATTTCAATAAGTAAATTTGACAATTTGCAAAAGTT
Source organism: Euschistus heros (assembly GCA_003667255.2). Classification (NCBI taxonomy): domain Eukaryota; kingdom Metazoa; phylum Arthropoda; class Insecta; order Hemiptera; family Pentatomidae; genus Euschistus; species Euschistus heros. The sequence continues at coordinate 609,173 of RCWM02000181.1, read as the reverse complement.
AATTTTATATTATTTTGATAGTCCTCCAGTGAAGGCAGCACTACCATCTTACCCAGCTCCGATACCTGACCATCAGCTTCTGTTATGGCATCCTTCAAGTGAATATAGTCCCCACTTCTCATTTTTTGTTTCTTTCCAATAAAGTTTAGTGTTTCTGTTTCTATTTTTCCTTACATATCAAGCACAAATTGGTTGAGGAGATTACGAAAGTAAAATAAATGAGGTCTTTCGCCTTCTCGCTCCATCAACATATAGGCGTAAAAATCAGCTGCAGACAGTTTTCTTTGAGTTTGGGTCACGCAGAGGGATATTAATACTGTACCCATCTTCTCCATGGCAGAAAATGAGATGATACTGAAGAGAATCATACGCTCGATAGAACTCACTAATTCTTATCAGTCGAGAATAATGTCTCGCTTTTCAAACACCTAGCCAACAATCAAGAAGGTAACTTCGTTAGAGGTAAGAGTATTGTAACGTCCTCAGTGAGCATTTGAAGGCTTTTTGTCAGCACTGATAACTACCTGGAAATCTTGTAGATATTTTAACCTCCTCAACTTCCTTTTCACAGCAGGCTAATAGTCCCGAAACTCAAACTTGTAAGGGTACACTCTGCAGCCAACATGAGTTTACAGAAACTACCATATAATAAGCTTTCCACATGCCAGTATCGTATTTTTGTTTGTTTACTACAATAAAGAACTTAATTAATGGTAAAAGTGTGCGGTTTAGGCATCTAACCTATATTTTTTAATTTAGCTTATCACCATATACCATATGACAATAAATCTATTATTATTTGCCCAATAAAATCAAATGAGTGCTTTTATTTTACACCTTTGTAGTACCGATACAGGGAAAACTACTTAGAAAATAATTGTTATCGTTCATCTAACATCTTATAAGAAGCATCGTACAAAGTTTCATTAAGATCCGTAATGTTAATTCAAAGAATTTCCTATCCGTGAGAAATCGCGTTTTTCGCGAATTAGCCGCGATCCAGGCCGATTTATTTAAATTCCTTTCTTAGCGAGCACCTACGGCCCTAGACGAAGCCACCTACGAAATTTCATTCCAATCCGTTCGGTGGTTTTTGAGATTTCGTGTTAAATGAGTGAGTGGTATTTGACAAATATATAATAGATTATTAAGACTAGTAAGCTGAAAAGTTATGAAATATTTTGATTGGAATATGTCGATTTTCGAGTCTTAGATAAAAGTATCAGTTTTAAGAATCGATGGTCTAAAGTCGATTCCTAGAAATGGATCTATGTCAATTTATTGAAATTTACAACTGTACAAATATATACATCAAGTAAATAAGCTAATAACGATTACAATAACATGTCAAAAGTTCAAAAGAACTACTCATCAGTAGCACTTCAATAAAAATTCTACACTAGAAGATCTCTAGGCCGTCTTCTTTTCAGACGCCTCGGATGATTATCGTGAATGGAGCGGGTAGCAAGTTGAGAAATTAATGGATTTGTGTGGTTATGTAGCTTACTATGAAAGGATAGGTTTCTGGTTTGGGATAACTCTGCAACAAATGGAACATTAAGGCCTTTATGGATAAGTTTATTGGTGACAAACTAAGGAGCATTTAGGATTTTTCAAAGGATTTTGGATACGAGATGAATTGGATGGTTTGGTGGAGCCCCAAAGCTCAACTCCGTACCCCCAAATAGGTCTGATCACAGTCATGCAAATAAGTCTTTTGTAATTAATTGGGAGCTTTAAACGTTAGTCTAGTAAATATTGAAGTCGTCTGTAACGTCCAGCAGTTTCTTGTCGCTTTAGTCTTGAGTCACTTATGAAAATAATAAATATCAAAATATCCAGAAGTTATAAAAGAGAAACATACGAGGACAAATCTGCTGGTCGCATCACCAAATAATGTAGAGTTGTTGTAATTAATTAATGTATCCATATTCTTGTTTGATTCAATTAATGTTATATATTACAGAACATTATAAGCTGAACGAAATGGCACTTTATTATATTTAAAAACATAGGTTCAATAATAAAATGAGGAAAAAGAATTGCGAAGTAAAATAAATGATCGATTTGACTGATAAGAGAGGAATCTATCACGTGACGCGGAACAAAGAATTTTACAATAAAACATATTTTTGTAACAATAATCCTAGTATATTATATATCTACATTAGTGTTGACTATAAATTTATACAGTTTCAAAACATAAATATGGACACAAGCTATAAGACAAAATAGGCAGTTAAACGAATGACAGAACAAAGGAACAGCTTAAGTCAGACTTGACGGTTACAACGAAGAATCTATTTTAACAGGATGAGTGGGGACAGGCAGGTAAAGAAAATTGTCGAGTTATCTCTTCCAAAGGAGCAAGCTCAGAAATGTAATGGGAAATGGCATCCATCTGGCAGGCGGGCATCCATATTGTGAAGAATAGGGCTCTGTGGCAACTGTTAATACATGTCAAACACCTACTCGTTCTGTAGTGCTAAATGAAAAGCAAGACTTGGCCATTGAATATAATAAGCTCTCTACATATAATTTCAAGACACAAACAGAAATATTTTAAAAAGAAAGAATAATTAAGTTTATAAAGCAATGAAAACAGAAAATTTTACTTACTAAGTCTGTGAACATGTTTATTTCTTTTTCATAAGACACAATGCCCATTATGAAGAGTTCGTTATGGTGGTTTATTTCATTTTTCCTGGCTAGGAATATCTGCATTCGTATGTCATCCTCTTGCTGGCTATAGTTCTTGCCATAGGTGGCCTAAAAGTTTAATGAATTCTAAATAAATTAATGGCATGAAAGATATGTATACTCATACGAAATATCTATTAACCTTGTAAACCTGCCATTCATCATTCAAATCATAGACAGGGCAATTTTCTCTCACAACCAACGTTATGCAATATAAAAAAAATCCTACCGCCACCCAGCATAGTAGAAACAAGCTATATTTAAACACTCCTTTCAAACACGCACTGAAACAATATTATGTTACTATGATACTTTTCAATAATTATATAAAATAAAAAAAAATAATAGCCATAAATTTAAATTAAAATAATTTATGGATAATCAGAGAATGACCCAATAATCCTTTCGTTAGTTTAAGATTTGTTTACTGGGTACGCTTAAAAAAGTATTTATAATCCTGAAAATTGTACCATTCATTAAACAACTTCCGCAACCATAATACCTGAAAACACAAGAAGAATGAGGGTATAAGATCAGCACACGTGATCTCTTAAAATAATCCATAATCTGGAAAAGTTATTGACATTGATACACTAGGTATCTTCCTCGTGCCAGGCACATATTGACACTAATCAAATTAGTAACATCATAATTTGAAAGTTGGAATTTATAAATTATCTCTAAATGACATTATGTACATAATGAATAAATACTTCTAGATTACACTCTATTCCTCTCTTACTTCTAGGTTCTATAGACCACGTTGTAATAAGATTAGCCACAGGTTCCTTCAGGACAAGCCAAATAGAAAGCCTCTGTGCTGAGGCCTCCATAGCTCCTCTGCAATTTCGAAGACAAGATCAACGGTTATATTACTAAACTTAAACTTCAACCAGCCAATCCAGCTTACCATCATATATTTCACCCTCGTTGTATCAGAAATTTCGAAATGAATACAAGAAACACCCCTTTAGGAATCAGACAAAATAAAGATATAAAAGAACTTTATGATATGCCGTTGGACCAAGCAGACTGTGGCTTTCAATTACCCCCGTGGAAATATGAGAAATACAAAATTGATCTAAGCTTAAAACGTAAGAGCTCAGGATCAAATAGTCTTCAATTTCAAAAGAAGTTGCAAGAATATTCTGCAGGCGATTTCAACAGCTCTTTACTGATCCGTCAACAGTGCACATTCAAAAATTTTAATTTTTATTGATTTAATGTCAGTACCGCAAAGTATAGCTAATTTTAGCAAAACTAGCCACACAATTGACAGGATTCGTAGTCATTTGGAAATATCAAAATACTATAAAAACACCGTAACTTTTCCTTGGTCCCCTGGACACTCCGGAATTGCTGGAAATTAAGCAGCGGATAAAGCTTCCAAAGAAGCTACTATGATGAATATTGCACCACTTCAAATATATGAACCAAATGATGTTAAAGCGTTTTTGAAGAACAGAGTAAAGAAAAATTATGAAATCATGTGGTTCAAAACTCCACCGACGAACAAACTAAGAAATTTAGAAAAAAGTACGAAGCAGTGAACAAGCGCTAGAAGAGGTTACAGAAGAGAAGAAGTGGTTACGATAAGGCTGTGAAAGATGTCAATCACCAATTACTATTATACATATAATAGAAGATTGCACATTATTACAACAAGAGTTAGAAAAAAATAAAATACCCCGATCCACAGAACTTGCACTAGGGGACTCAAGAAATTCAATAGACAAAATTATAAATCTTTTTAAAGAACTTTTACTTTACCATAAAATATAATATGCAAATAACGTTTATACGGGACGAAGAAAAATAAATTTCCAACATTTAGATGAAAAGGGCGTTATAACATAGAAGTTAATCGCCCAAATAAAAATCCCAATCTACAATCTATTCATAATTTTAATCCAAAGAGAACTATATAAATAAGTGTAAATTACAAATTTGAAATAAAGAAACAAATAAAGTAGTAATGTTTGGGATTCCCGTGAAACATGTTTTTTTTCCCCCGAAGAAAAGGTCTATCGTGTTTCAATAGATATCATAAATAAATAATACTCCACTTCTGGGTCTTCCCGTTCGCAGACATATCAATCGGGGATACCAATAATTTCCTCGTACGTCGTCTTTTTTAATCATTCTTCCACTTTATGGAACTACATTTAGTCACTACTAGGTTGTTAACCACACTAGAAAGTGTATCATTGTTTTCGATTCCTTCTCAACCAGTTTTCAGGCCATTTTTTTTTTTTTAATTTTAAAGTCACACTTCCAGAAGAAGAATTTTTTACACTCGCAACTCACTGAAATTTCAGAGAAGAATCAAATTCTATATCACGATTGGTCCGACAGAATACAAATACATTACAAATAAAAATTCTCCTTTTCAATTTCCCGAAAAATAATTATCTGAAAACTTGCCAGAAAAGGAATGTCGTCAGCATCATTTAGCGTCTATAAAATAAAACTGAACGAGAAATAAAATCTTTAAACTTTTTTTTCTATTCGACAGTAAAGATTTGCCAATCCAAGGAACGGTGTATCCCACACTAGTGAAGGGGTTCTTCTGTGATTGATTTCAGAACATATGGCAGAAGTATTGACTGGCAAGTAGTTGTTTGTTTTTTAATATCTTAGTAAATAATCTACAAAAACTTTTACACTACTAAAAAGTTTACCTACACCCGTTTTGATTAAATCAGTATACCACCAATACTCTGGCGGAATCAACTAATTCTTACATAGTTGATTATTTTTTTTTTTAAATTGGAACTTAACGTACGATCACATAACATTAAGTATAGAAATCTGTTTAGAGGATCATTTGAACCTCTTGGCTTAGTATTTTCTCTTTTGAAAATACTTACATTCAGCAAACCTTGAGACTATACAAATGTAGGGGGAGGGAGGGAGAATAATCTACCGATAGCTATTCTCTAGGAATATAGGATATAATCGGAATATAGCTATTCTATAGTATACTATAGGATACCGTATCTTCTGTAACTGACCTCTATAATCATCAATAATAATAGCATTAATGATTTTATGATATATATTAAACATACATCTGTCATCCCAGATTGTGATCCACAAGAATTTTGGAGGTTTTTCTTCGCGGTGAATAAGTGTTTAAGTAAAATGTTCACATAACAATAAAGTTATTAAATATAAGCATCTTACTTAAACAATAATTCATTATGAAGAAAAACTAACACGATTCTTCTTAATCATTTATATCATTTTGGTAATAATTCAACTTATGGCTGGAGGCCTCAGCTTATTAAGCCTCAACCAAAAAAAATATATATATTCTAGTGATATCCTGTCTCATGATTCAGAAATGATAAAACTGATTAGTCAGAACTTAAAAAAAAAAAAAATTGTTATCAAGGTACATAAGCTTATGATTAGATTATTTGCAAAAGGTATTTATAAATATACCCAGTGTTCTTATGAGTCAAAGTTCATTACATTAATAATGTGATAATAATGAATAATTGTTTAATAAGTCATTACGAATAAAAAATGCAAGTAAAGAAATTTATGATTTTCGACTACTTACTTATCAGATTTTGGATCGTCTACTTCAATAATGCAGCGTCTGGAGTTTTTGCTATCTACTTTGGTATAATTAGATACAGATGGCATTTTATTTGATCAGTTTGTAACAGTGAAAAGTTGAATCCTGTTTTTTAAAAAAATGGATAAGCATGATAAACAATCCATAAATAGATAAATCTCCTATTAAGCATAGAGTTTTTAAAATAAGGATAATAAATCTCATATATATATATATAAATGTACATATATATATATATATATATATATATATATATATATATATATATATATATATATATATATATATATATATATATTTAGTCTTATAAAAAAATGACAGTACTATGAAAAAATAACAAACATCCAATCAGGAAATAGCCGTTAAATTACTCAATTTCTCCCTGACTTGAAAAAGCATTAGATTATGGATGTATCTGTCTATAATCTACAACCTTTATATCTACTGCTTCTGATAAAGAAACTGTCGACAAATTTTCGATCGAAGGAAAACCAACAGAGCAACAGCGTGTCAAAAAATCTCCGATATAAAACTTTTTGGCAAAATGTGACTATTTTTACTCAAACCTATATAGCTTCTGACCAGTAGGTCCTAGCGAAAAATGCTATATAACAATTTTTTTTTCAGTAAATGCTTAATCATATAACTAACTGTGTTCAAATTTTCGATCCGAGTTTCCCCCAACAGAGCTAGAGCGTTTTAAAATGTTCCGTTTTGAGTTTGAAAAAAAAAATTACTTATTTTGGGGGTGAAAAAAAACCTTACATAAGAAAATTATAGACCCCTAGCCAAAAGATATATCAGTGTTATACAATAATATAAAAACCAGCCCAGTTCCAACTATTTGATATTTCTTTACAGTTATGAAATAAACCTGCTACTTTTAAAACTGTTATATTCAATCGTAAAAAGTTAATCGCTGCTCTATCTCTAATCCTAACTCCTCTCTAACTAATTATACATTATAATTCTATACCTTGCAAGTTGTCCAGTATAGCTACAGTCAGACTTCGCCCTGCTCACTAAACAGATTAAAAGAGGAATTTCACCAGGAAAAGAGTATATCATTTTCCTTATAGATATCGTTATTATCAAATGAGTCAATACTTATTCCATTGGACGATTATGCCAGTTTCAAGTCTGCAGTTTTCTCTGTTTTATCTGCCAACTTCCTACCAAGAAAAATTTCTAAGTGTTGGATCTCTTCCTTTAACGGTCAAAAAAAAAAATTCCTAAATACTTATCTTCTTTCTCAGGTATCCTAAGTTTATCTAATCTCTCAATAGAAGCGGACCGAAAATCTTGACTTATTCTTACTAACTGTCATATTGACTAATATTTAATAATGTATATGTCGAATCCTCGTAAACTTTAAATAACCCTAATGACAGTATCAATTATACAAATATAAATAGGAAATCAAAAATCCCTTTATATAGTTTAGACTCATTTTTCACATAATTTCTGTTCAATTAATTCGCTTTAAACATTATCTTGGTAAATAAGGATAAAGATAAGTATAAATTTATCTGAGATTTACCTATGTTACTTCAAGTAACTGATACTTTAGTTTAGAATGAATTAGTACTTTTAGAAGATTTTTCTTTTTATGAAGACTAAATTTTTTCTACTAACATATTTAACTTTTGTAATGTCCTGATTATTGCTACTCACATACCATTTTTGTTCCCTTTTCTGTCTTGCTTTATAAACCTCAATAAAGTTGGTTAAATCGTCACGTTATATGTCATTATTGTGTATTTCTTTATTGCAAAGCCGGAACTGAGAGATTTGTCAGCGGGAAGAAGCTAAGATCAGTTCGCCATCCCCATACTCCCTCTCTCTTCCTATTTAAATACAATACCTCTGTAAGCTCTTTTTAAAATGTAGTACTTGAAATTACACAGCATATATAACTTATTATTTTTTTGATAAACTTTTCAAATTTTACCGCCCTTGGTACATGCTCCCCCTACCGTTCCGGGCCTGCTTTATTGTCTCATCCCAACTACCTTCTCGATTTGCAAACTGAAAAGTGCATAATTAGTTTCATAACATCTATACAGATCAGATTTGGCTTCCTTCTCAACACAAAATACAATAGAAATTTTTACTAGTTTGAAACTTAATGTTTACTCATTCGTAAAACCTTATTTGTCAGTTACGAGATTTATATTGATTATTATTATTTTTTAAAATATGCTTTATTGCTATTTGCAACTGTAATATATTGATAACAATATATACAATAAGTAAATGTACGATAAAAGGGATACAATGACATGTTAAGAACTACCCACAGAAATACCATACAACCTAAACCATCTTCTTTTCAGACGCCTAGTAAGGTTATCGGGATCGAGTGAGAAGCAAGTTGGATTCGAGTGACGAGTTTTCTTAAATTTCCTTTAGCCAATGTTGGGTGCTGAGAGCTAAATCCCGATTATTGTGATTTGTTCATAATGTCAATACTTTTCGTTATAAGGGGGATTCGGAATTCCTTTAATTTTTTTTTTTTTTTTTTTTTTTTTTTTTTTTAATTTTAAAATCTAGATTGAATAATAGAGCTGTCTCACTTTCATCCTTTCATCCATGCTTCATATAAAATATAAAATAGGAAAAATAAAAATTATCTGTAAAGAAATAAATATCAATAATATAAAATGGTATTATACCAAATCAAAAATTAAAAGAAAAGTTAATCACATTCATACATGTTAAAAATCTTCACATTATTGCCAAGAGTACTCGAAACCATGTCTTCCCTTCTTCCTCACTAAGAAGTATGAGGTGAGCTTCAGAATGTCCTTGCGCTCCTTGCAATACTTGATGCCAAAGAAAACTCAGTAGAAAAGCTATCCATTGCCAGAACCCAAATGTAACAATAGATATTTACAAAAGTAAGAGACCTCTGACGTTTCATACAGGCAGAAGGATTGAAGAAATAATTCAAAGTGTAACAATAATGGAGCCACAAGATTATTGAATGGTTTTCAAAGGAATGAGAACGAACAAAAAAGTATATTTAAGTAATTATTTTGATTTGGTCAGTTATATTCTTCAATCAAAATATTAAGAATAAATCCATGAGTTTATTTTTTATTTGTTTATTTTTTTCAGCTTTGCGTAAGCCATAAATTTCTGAACTGCGCTATCACCTATTTTTTTTAACTTCCAGAAATTGATTGCTTGTGAGTAATTTAAAAAAAGTGTACAGTTCCCATTTTGATTGATCCTCGGTTTATTATAACACAAAAAATGACATGTTCATAATGGCGCGAGTGTTTCATAGGATTAATATAAATTACATTTATAAGATTTAATAATAAATTTAACCAGCTTTGAGACAGAAAAATAAATTTGGGATCGGACATATATTCGCAGAGCTAGAGCGAAAAAATGTTTTTAAAAAACTTGAAATTTTACAATACAGGGTTTTTAGCGGGCTGGTGTGAGTATTTTACGGGACTCGATTAAAACTTCATAAATAACAGTCTGATAGAAAATTTAACCAGCTTTAAGATAAAAAAATTAATTTTGAATCGGACTAATAGTTCCAGAGTTATAGTTAAAAGAGTACGATAAACGTTTTTTTCGCGGAGAAGTGGGCCGGACTACAAGTTGGCCAATTCCTACAATTTTTCCAAGACCATAACGTGAAAAATTTTCCGATTTCGGATTTGATTTTTTTATCTCGTAGACTTCCTTAGAGAAAAGCATCGTTTTCGTGTTATAGGTAAAGAACCTAATATATCTGGTATTTTGGGAGTTTATGGGTATGCCGACGGCTGCCGTAGCAAACTTCAGATTTGATTTCAGCACCCCCAAAAAACATAAAGATCCATTGTGAATAAAAGTTCCTTAATTGTTTCTTGAAAACGGCCTTTTGGGGCATTTTTACTGAATAAAATGTTTACAATTGCATTGCCGTTATGTTTGGACAACAGTGAGATTTTCCATGATTTCCTGAGAATACACTAAACAGGACATTTTTTTTTCATTTATAAGATGTAACAACCACATTTTTTTTTCGAAAAGGGTTAATTAATTTGATAGTTATTAATAAATTAGAATAATATAGGTTAGTTTTGTTCGAAATGTTTTATTTTATATACCCTAATCCAAAGCTCAGGATACTATTGAAAACATTTAAAAAAATTAAAATATTACTTGATAAGAGTTATCAGTCGGAGGTTACCGCCCATGTTATAACTGAACGCTCTCAACGATCTGTTGACTTCTTGTGTTATGGTATTTTATTTCTGTTGAGAGTGGGTACTTTTTTAATTTGTTTTTTCTATTTTTCGACATACTAGAGATAGTTATTACTAAGGCAGGATTAATTAGTTTTGAAAAGTTAACTATTATTGTTGTTTTTCTTTTGTGTATGGTTTTACTATCAAAATTAGTTCTAAAGTTGGTATTTTTTTCAATTATTGGAACTAATTACCTTCTAAATTATTTAGCGAATTGGTTTGAGATTGTCACTACCGATTTTGGTTGGTTTAAACTTGTGTACTTTGCTTGTTCAGTTTTTGGAAACTATTCTTTGATTCACATTTAATTGTTGTATTGATTTATTTATATATTTTAAAAACTTGGAAAGTGTGGATTTGTACTTTTATCGAAAGCAAAAAATAAAAACTCTACTTCTTCTGTTTTACAACTTTTACTTCTTATTGTACCTGCTCTATAGATCAGTAAGATGTAATGTTCGGTTCTATGAACCTACTTTAGAGTTTATGTGGTTTTTATTCTTTTCTATTTTGTTTCTTTCAATTCTGTGATAACTAAATTATTATTTGTACTTAAATATGAGGATCATGAATTCACTTTTAAAAATTTTAATTTAAGAACCTAGTTCGATATTATTTAAAATTATTTGGTATATTAAATTTGTTACACTACAGATTTTTTAACTTTTGAATAAGGTTTTAAGATAATCAATAATAGTTTTTTAAGGAATTAGCTTATAAGCTATTATAGTTTTACATGTAAGTTCTTTAAGTATATGGTTTTAAGTTATTTTGTTTACTTTACAGGTTTTACGATGATTCGATTTATACTTATTCAAAATAGGGCTGGGAAAACTCGTCTTGCAAAATGGTATATGAATTTTGATGATGATGAGAAGCAGAAGCTTATTGAGGAGGTATGTTAGTCCAGTATTTAATATAATATCATCATCATCAACTTTTATTTAATTTTTGGTTCAACATTGAATGTTACACACAAAATGTTTGGCAAAATAAAACAAAATGAATTATTCAACATCAACAATAAGAAAGTGGATTGTATTACAAAATCTTTCTGCTCTTATTTGGTTGAGATAACTTTTTGTGATATCATCTGTGAAAATAAACCTTCAGTTTTTTCTAAATACATGATTTGTACCCTGACTTATTTAACTCTAATAAGATAAATGTCAACATTGTTGGTGTAAGAAAATTTAAAATTATAGAACATTAATGTAATAGTGTATTTGTTTACATCAACATAGTTCCAGATGTAAACAAATTTCCTTACCTTTCAATTTCAAAAACTTCCTGTTGTGAGGAGAATAAAATACCAACTAAAACTGCTAGTAAACTATGGGTATCACAGTAGTTGTCTTTTTCCTCTTTCAGAGATAAAGATAAGCAGTATTTTTAAATGATAATAACTTACACTTCCAGCCCACCCATCCCCACTAATGATATTGCTTATGTAGCTTCTTTTTTTTTTTTTTCTACTTATTATCTTTGACATCATAATATTCATGTATCCGTTATTTCGTACCATGTTTAATATAAAATTAACCGTAGAATGTGGAAACTTTGTTCGATCGAGGGTAATATTACGCCAAAAGTTCATAATCTTTTTCAGCCTCTATAATTTCCAGCCCACCCATCCCCACTAATGATATTGCTTTTGTAGCTTCTTTTTTTTTTTTTTCTACTTATTATCTTTGACATCATAATATTCATGGATCCGTTATTTCATACCATGTTTAATATAACATTAACCGTAGAATGTGGAAACTTTGCTCGATCAAGGGTAATATTACGCCAAAAGTTCATAATCTTTTTCAGCCTCTATAATTTCCTGACATCATATAATAAGCATATGATCATGGTATCATGGTTGAGCAAAGTCTCCCTACCCCTGGCTAACTTCCCAATTTTTTTTTTAATTGTGAAAAAAAAAATCAATAAACATTATGGCTGCAGGTAACCCTTTAGATTCTGCGTATGAATTTATTTAATGAATTCAAAGGAAGTGCAGTCTATTTGTGGCATTTCACTGTTAATTAAACTTCTACTTTGAAAAATATTTACAAAAGGCAGAACAAAGTTCCCTCGTTTTAAAGTACTGCATAAAAATAATAAGCAGTAAAAAAAGTAGCTTTTGTTTGTATATTTGGACTTAATGTCCTTATGTACTCCATCTAAGGCTGCTAGGAAGTGTTATCCTACAGGTTACCCATCTATTGTAGCCATGGTGGGAAGGTCAAGATTTATTCCATAGGTTCTCTACAAAATAAATTTAGTTATGCTTATGATTATTCCTACTGAAATACACTAATCTGTGGATTACATAAAGATGAATAAATAGAGCAAAAAAGTAGTTCATAGATAAAATTTTATCTTGTAAAATGTTATTTTACACTTGTTAAATTTATTGCAGAAGATGTGGTTGCTCAGTGGATAAGAGCTGAGGCAAATAATATTAATGCATTTATCGACTGTGGAATGATTGGGTCATAGGGAGGGGGGCTGACCTTCCTGAGGCAGACCTAGCCTTTGTAAAGTGTGTGTCCATCATTGGAGGGAGACCTGTAACCTTAATAGAAAACCTGATGGTTGAGTATGATTCGGTCCAAATCCTCATCTTGCATTATTGTTCATCAAGAAACAGTTGAATCTTACCAATTATTGGATCCAAGACCCTTCATAGGCTTAAGTGGTACAAGATTTTAATCAATTTTTCTTTAAACTGACAGTGTTTAAATTTTTATATTAATTTTGCAGGTGCATGCAGTTGTCACTGTGAGAGATGCCAAACATACAAACTTTGTTGAATTCCGTAACTTTAAGATAGTCTATAGGCGTTATGCAGGATTATACTTTTGCATTTGTGTCGATGTCAATGACAATAATTTATGTTACCTCGAAGCAATACATAACTTTGTTGAAGTGCTAAATGAATATTTTCACAATGTTTGTGAGTTAGATCTGGTAAGTGTTACTTTGACCATAAATATTTAAGAAAATTCCATTTTAAAAATTTAGTTTAAGAACAAAAGAGCTTATTATCAATCATCTTTATGTGAAAAAATTGTGGTTAAACATGTGCTAACATATTGAAACAGCCTTGAAATAAATAAAGCTTTTATTTCATAGTAAATTGGAAAATTTCACCACAAACTATATCACAATAAACACAAGTATCTTCATAAAATAAAATATATTGAATTTTGGTTTTATAGTTATGCCACAAGTGCTTTTTGTGATTTCTTTTTAGATTTATGCCACAAAAAAATTTAAATTATTTTAATCCAGTAATTATGTCTACAATTTCAAAAATTGTTTAGTTTTATACAGTAAAACTTCATTGTAACACTCTTCTAGGGAGTTGAGAAAAAGAGTGCTTTACCCGAGAAATCATTCTAACAGGAAAAGTAAATAAAATGGCAAAAAAAGAAAAATGTTTATTAAAAAATACAGTACACATAGGTATTATAAATTGATAGACAAATATTGAACTAAAAAATAATTTAAAGTAAACAAGATATATGAATTAAGAATTTTTTTAAAAATGAAATTTTTAATCGGTATAATATCTTCGGAGTTATAGCGAATAATGTGCCAAAAAAAACGTGGATTTCATAAAAGTACGGGATCTTTAGAATTCTGGCATGTTTTTCAAGAAACCCAATTAAAACTTCACAGAGTCTAATAGAAAATTTGACCACCTTTTAGATAAAAAAAAAGAATTTTTGAGTCGGACGAATAGTTCGGAGTTATAGTGACTAATGTGCAAAAAAACGTTGATTTTACAACAATACAGAGTTTTTAGCATGCTTTTAAGGGAAATTATTAAAACTTCAGAAAACTGAAACTGTTAAAACTAAGAACAGCATATGCTTAGTCTTATTGAAAGGTTTAGTTCTTATCAGCTACCAATAAGGTAGATGAGAGATCTGTTCTTGTTAGTTTAAACTTTCTCTACTATATGTTTTTAAATACTGTGAAACGGATATTTGCAGATCCAACAAGTTTCTCCCCTTGCAGGTTGGTGTCACCTAATAAAGTTTTAGAAGTGTTTCTTAAAAAAATGAATACATACATCTATGTATCAAAACATGTTTATTTCTGAAGTTGAATGAAGTATTTGTATACAATTTTGTGTTTTATTTATGCTTTTAATATTTTTAGAATTCAGATCGTAATAACATGTTTAAAAACAGAAAATAAATTTGTTGATCAAAATTTAAAGGAATATAATTGGTTTGTTCAAAAGCTAATAAATTATATTTTTATCAAAAAATTATTCAAAATAAAGATAATGCGATTGACTGTAGATTATTTTATGAAAAAAGTAGTCTGGGATGAAGTCAGGTTATGAAAAGAAACACATCTAAGTTCAAAAAACTTTTAATATAATGCTGACATTACAGCCTTCTCCGGAGCTATAAATAAAAATAACTGATTATGACTAAGAATGATGACTGATTATGAACTATGAATGAAAAATTTTATAAGAAAATATAAAAAATAATAAGAAATAGGGTAAATCAGAGGTTATGGTCATAGTTAAGGAAATTGATTGATGCAAAAGAGAATATCGTCTAGACTGTTTCGTAGATCACTATTTTTTTTACATATTTAGATTCACAAATTCTTGTTCTATTAAATGGTAAATTTACTAAAGCTCTGTATTTTTCCTTGAAATAGATTTTTCAGTTTTATGCAAATATCCTAAAAATACCAGTTATGGGCACAGTGTATGAGTTATGGTCATTGTAAAAACTAGTTATGGTCATATGAACAAACATTTTGTAAACAATTGTTTTTATTATTTTAAAATTCACTATTTATGCATACCTATCAATCATTTGAGGTTAATAAAAAATTAAGGATTAATTAATCAAAAATAAAACTCCGAAAACACTTTATCATTACAGTTTTACTGCTGCTTACGATTTATTACTTATATTTATTGTCAGAACTTTTTTTTTTTTTTTTTTTTTTTTTTTTTTTTTTCAGTTTTAGGTTAGAGTTAAGAATTATTTACTTTTTTTTTTCTCAACAATCAGCTTTAATTGTTTTGTTTTTTTGTTTTACAGGTTTTTAATTTTTATAAAGTTTACACTGTTGTCGATGAGATGTTTCTTGCTGGAGAAATCCGTGAGACTAGTCAAACAAAAGTTCTCAAGCAGCTCTTAATGCTTAATTCTCTGGAATAAAGAAATGTTTATTTTGCTCTGTATTTTTATTTGTATCAACATAAGGGAATCTCTTATTACATGTTATGTTAAAGATATTTATACTATATATTGGTAGGGATATTATTGTATTTGTACAAGTCTACTTTTTATTATATGTAGCGATGACCTTAGATAAATTTAAGAGTATCCAATCTTAAGAATTATAAAGATATTGTAATTTATCCAATAATTTTATGAATTGAAAATGAAAAGTATTGTTTTTTTATTTACTTTATACATTTTTTTATTTAGACATAATTATTGCATGTTTATCAATTAAATTATTATGAAATCATTTTAATCTCTTCATATTCTCTAGAGATACTTGTACTACTCTGATGTGGTTCTATTTATTTTAATTTAAGTGTATATTATAATTTCTTGTATATTAAACAAAAATCATAGTTATATATATATATAATATTCCATTTGTATATTAAAGTTTATTATTTAAAAAATAACTGGATTTCTCTATCATTTCCATATGGATGAATGAAAGAAATGATGTAGTATTTTGTAATAATTAGAATCAGAGGTCAGGCTCTATGGCTCCTTTTCTACACAAGTTATAATTAAGAAGCATATGAAATGTAACATAAATATATGAAATGAAACATTTACCTTTAAAGCAAATTGAAAAACTGAAAAGAAAATTAAAAACTTAACTGATAATAAAGTGAGGCTTATAGCTTTCTCTTTCTGTATGTAGTATTGCATATACATACATATAAAAACTAATTTAATATTTATAATGGAAACAAAATAAAATGAAAATTATTATCTTAATTAAAAATGATTATATAACTTATTAGGGAATTGGCATTTCACTATTGTAATGTATATATATTAGGGATGTGTTGATTCACGGTTCCACCGGTTCTTGAGGGAAGAATCTGTATCAAAAATCCATGATCCAAAGTTAAATTCTTAGGAACCGATCAATACTGTTGGAGATAGTTTTCTAATATATAATTATTACACATACATCGATTCTTCTACCTAATGATAAAAAAAAAAGTAAGATAATTAATTTTTAATTATATTTTATATCTTATAATAGTATAACAACATTTTATATACTAGATCTGCTCAGTAAAGAATTATAACATTATTTTGAAAAATCAAGCATTGCTACTGCAAGCCAAACATCAAATTGTTGAAGATATCTACTAGAAAATGAAGAAATATGATTACTATTTTCAACTTCCAAAGCTGAATCACTAAAAAAATTAATGCGGCCAGACACAAACCGAATTTTATTATACTTTTTTCAGTCTCAGAGGATTTTTACAGTCTAAGGATAAAAATTATTTTTCATTTCATTTATTGCTTGTACTGGTTTTTGAATCTCAAAGTACTTTTCCAACATCCAGAGAAATATATCAGTTTTAGTTGCACATCGCATCATATGTGCTTCCTTAAGTAATAAATGAAATCCTGAACCATTTAGAATATTTATATCTGCTTAAATAATATTTATTAATATGAATTATTTTTTGTGCATTGTATAAGCTGCAATTAACATACATATGGTATTTTGTGGATGATAAATGCGGTTTGCTGCTTACTAATTTATTTATTGGGTTATTATTGTTTTTTTAATAAGATTTGTTATTATTTTTAGCTGTGATATAGATTATTTCATGTAATAACAATCAATCTTATGGAACCAGTACCATTACCGGCACATTACTGATATATATATAAAGGTCCAAAAATCAGTATATATGTATAGGTTTATTGAGACAGAAAATGAAGTTTTTGAGTAAGGAAAGATGATGGGCTGTGCAGCAAGTGATGAATAATGGTTTTATTTACTTTACTAGGTAATTTACTACTAAAACTTTTAATTATGAAGTAGAGTTATAGTGGAGAAATGGTCAGGGGTGCAGTCAAGTAAATAAACACTACCAAGTTTTTAAATAAATCTTTATATTTGTATTTTTTTATTTTAAATATAAATTTTTAAAAATTTAAAAAATGAAATGAAAAATAAACTTTATTCTGGGACAGACTGTCCCCTAAGAATAATTAAAGTGCACAATATAAAGTTTTTTTATTTAAAAACTTGGACTTGTTTATTTACTTGACTGCATCCCTGACCTTTTCTCCTCTATAACCCTACTTTTAATTTATATTATACAAAATAGCAATTTAGGACCATTTGAGCAGTATCTGTTTTTGTCTGATATCCCGATGAAAAGATTATAAGCTGTAGCTCAGTTCACCATGTCTAGAAGAAAAGACATCCTACAGTCTACCATAGAATCCTCATCTTAAAAGTTGAGTTAGTCACTTGACCAATAACTAATACAAATAGATGATTTTTCATTCATCCAGAACTAGTTCTTCATAACAGATGCTACATACTGAGCTCACTGTATAGTTAGAATTTGTGTAATTGTTTGGGTTTTTATCCAAGTTCAAGAAAGTATAGCCGCATCGTCTGCATACAGTAGAGATAGCTTACCTTTCTTTCCTTAATTGATATCCCTTTCACCCCATGCTTTTAAAAAAAGTGATGTCTGAAATTTTTAGCGGACAAAGAAGAGAAATTACGATTTCTTCCTGTTAAACTCTTTCAGAAACAATTATTTCTTTATGATGAAAATAGTATAGTTGACTGCATGATATGATGGTTGAAGAATATGGTCAGGTTTATAAACTACACATCCAAGATTAAAAAAAAAAAAAGTGGCATTCAATGTTTAAAGTTTTGTACAACTTGTATATGTGGTTTTTAAACCTGACTATATTCTTCAACAATTATTTCTTTAGAAAGCTCTTTAGTATCCTTGTGACTCTGAAAGATGCAATATCATTCATATTCATAACTAACCAAAGACACTTTCCCTTTAAGCCAAAATTGTATAATTTTTCCAAAGTTTGTCTTGAAAGTCGACGACTAGTTTACTCTTTACTTTTATTAGTCCTAACTGTATGTTAACTGCAGCAGATAGAATGAAAGTACTCTATCTACATCCTCTTTATTTCTTAAAACTCATCTGTTCATTTAGTACCAGACCATCAAATAGATCCATTTGTTAGATAGAAGTAAATTTAGGAGCTAATGATGAATTTGGAAGGGTTTCTAGCAGAGGGAATATCTAAAAGAAGTGGGCCACATCCTCATATCGATCCTCCTATCCAAACAAAAAAAAAACGTAGGATTGGAGCGCCTCCTACGCTGCTGGGCGTCTCCTGTCGGCTCTCAGCTCTGGCCGTCATGTTTTCGACTCAGTCGATTTTGACCAGAGGGATCTTCAAATCAAGTTAAAAATATTTTATTTTAGTTTTATTGTTACTTGATGACCTAGCCGTTCCACGCTCTAAAACTCTAATGAAGAACAACTAAGATCAAAGGAAGACAGGAAAACAGAGGAAACTCTAGGGAAAGGAAAATCAAAATGGACTTATAGCATTGTCGTAATTATCAATTCACAAAGGTCGTTAATAACGGCATAATATAATAAATATTGTAATGGAAATTTTAAATTAATTTCATGTTTTAAGGTAGTAAAGGAAAGTAGTAAAACTTAATAAATCAACGATATATAAAAAGTAATAATGTGCATGTAAAAAAGGTACAGTTTTTAAATAAGGAAAAAGGTGAACACGATCTGATTCAATGGTGGTCAGATATTTCGGGCTGTAGTCGCTGAATTCGAATCTTAAGTTTAAAACCATGACAGACAACGGCTTCATGCCAAAAATCGCAGCAAAAAACTTTAGTGATGAGCTTGGGTACGAAAATCCAAAGTTTGGATCTTAAAGCGTTACCGCTCGCTAATCGGTAAGTCAAAGCGTCAAATATTTCGAACTTTTCTTCGTTTGCTCTAAATATCTGCTGCACGGTTGGTTCTAAAAAAAAGCTTGTTTTGTTAAAATTTAGTCTAGACTAAATTTAATAAAGTTTTTTAGCAGAAATAAGTTGTGTAGCGTAAAGGGGTCTAAGATGTAGGTTTTAAAATGTTCGGAATTCTCTTTTAAAAAAGTGGCTGAAATTTTTTTTTTTTTATTATTATTATTTTTTATTATTTTTTTTATTTTTTTTTTTTTTTTTTTTTTTAATTTTTTTTTTTTTTACAGTTCTTGCTCTATACGTCATTTATAACCACTTTTAGAGCGTACTTCATTATGAACGATTTTAAATATTAGTTCGTTTTCTATAACCATACACAATGTTTTTATGGCTAAAAAATTTTCTATTGAAACATATTAGTCTACTGTTTTATTTATTTATTTTTAATGTTAGTATAATTATAATACATTTTTAACTTATATTGAAAATCCTAACCCTTGGTCCCTTATGGGTCGGATTATTGAGGTTGTACCTCTAGTACAAAATAGTGCTATAAGGAAGTTCTCTCCTTCCATTCAATCAAACTTTGCAACGAAGTAAATCCTCCCAAACTATTTGGTTTTGTAAGTTCCTAACTTTGCATTATCACTTTTGCTATCACTAAATTTTCTCTCTAGATCCTACTGCGGTGATCAGTGTGTGGATGACCTCTATTTCTTGAGGCCCAGGAGGGCAATTAGTCAAAAAAGTCTTACGTAAACAATTTAATCTATATGCTCTAGTGCACCCATCTAAAAGAAAAATATTCTTTACAAATGCCCTATTTTAGAACACTTTAGGGCGTTTTTCCTATAATTAGAAGCAAATTTTGTAATTTCCTGAAACTGTAAAATAACTTGATATATAAATAATCCAATATTTATACAACTGATTATGTTTGAATAAAAAAACATTAGTTATCTTAAATTATTTACTTACATTTTTTTACCTTCTCTTCTTCGTTTCTTTTTGGCTACATGCTGTTTCCCAAGTCAAGAAGGTGACGGAGCTGTGAATTAATTTCACTCTTCCGTCGACCGGATTCGAACCTACGGTTTTGATGTATCAAGTTGCTACGGTAACGCACTTTGTTACAAGTATTTACTTACTACTGGACAACTGAAGAGTGGTGGATTTCTCTGTCTCAGACTGCTGAATTAATAAACCAATCATTGACATTTCCTCTCCTGCTGTCCTATGCTCAAACATTCGGATTCAAGGTATTGTGATAAAGAAACTTTGCTCTCTAGAATATGGACGATTAGACGTAAGCCAACTAAAGGTAGGATTCCAATGCGACGACTGTTATCTTCCCTGAAATAGAAAACAAACATTTTATATATATTTATTGAAATTTCCAACTGTATTCAATATAAAATATAATACATCAAGTAAATGTGATGATAATGCTAAAAATGACATATCACTTGTTTTTAAAGAAACTACCCATCGGTAGCACTTTTAAAGGTTCTATATAATGAAGTACTATATTAGAAGTTCCCGAGGCCATCTTCTTTTCAGGTGCCTCGGAGGATTATATGGAATGGAATGAGAAGCAAGTTGTGATACCAATGGATTTGAAAGGTTGTGGAGTTTGCTATGAAAGGATTGATATCTGGTATGAGCTAAGTCAGTAATGTAAGGTAGTTTATTTCGTTTAACGTCACTTTATGCTGCTATGGCTAATCGGACGATGCTACGGTGGGAGTCCTAAATTTTGCCTATCCAGGTATAATTAGGATAGGGATCTTTAACGAGTACCTGACATCGCACAGGCTCGGGACCCCCATTTTACATCCCTTCCGAAGGACGGCATAGCTAAGGATTTTTTACTCCCTTTAAAAAATCCTAAGGTCATCTGCCGGGCTGCGAACCCGCGATCTTGGGTTTAGTAGGTTGCTATGCTAACCACTACACCACAGGTGACCCCGTAATGTAAGGTATATTAAGATCTTTGTGGATAAGTTTGTTTATGACGAAGTAAGGAGCATTGAGGATTTTTCGAAGGATTTTAGATTTTAAGGATTGGATATGAGATGAATTAGATGGTTTGGTAGAGCTCCCGAAGCTCAACGCCATATGCCCAAATTGGTCTAATTACTGTTATGCAAATGAGTCTCTTGTAAGTAATTGGAAGGTTTGAACGTTTTTCAAGTTAATGTCGAAGTAGTCGAAAACGACGGGCAGTTTCTTATCGTTTTAGTATTGTATGTGGATTCAAAATCAGACGTTTGTCCAGATAGAGTCCCAGGTAGCGGATCTGTTCAACAGGAATTAGTGGAGCATCATTAAAGGATACTGTAGGACAGGAAGTCGTAGGTTTACGACGAATGGAACAGGTTATGTGATAGGATTTATTTTGATTCTCTATTGTTGACACGATTTTCTATCGTATCGATCGATGACGAGGTTTATTATATGGAATTCAACTGTCTGGGAGGCAAAAAAATGAATCATAGTTTTTGGCACAAAAGTGTCATCAGCATACGTGGTGAGGATGGTGGTTGGGTTGTCAGCTGTATTCACCGTGTAGAGGATTGGACCTAGGATACTTCCTTGAGGAACACCTTTAGTTTAGGTAAAGAGAGAGGAATGGGAAAGGGTATGATTAACTTTAAAAGCTGTATCATTGAGATAGGAGCGAAGAATACGGAAGTATGTTGAAGGTAGGAAGGTAGGGATTTTATAAAGCAGTCCCGGGAGCCAGACTCGTTCAAAAGCTTGTTCTACATCGAGAACAGTTCCCAAGCCAACAGTTCCCGTGCAATGCGGAGGAGACAACGTCCACCACACGATGACGTTGGATTGTGGAATGTGATGTTCGGAATCCAAACTGGTGATCTGGGATTATGTGATTGTAATCTAGGATAGGATATAAGCGTTTTAAGATGAGTTTTTCTGGATTTTACCAATGATTGGCAAGAGAGAAATAGGACGATATGAGGAAGGATGTTTCGGTGGCTTTTTGGACTTGGGTATCATTTTGACTATGGATAATTTCCAAGGATCAGGAAAATATGTTGTTTAGAGTACAGCGTTACATATGAATGTTAGGAAAATGGAATGAAAAAAAAATGACTGATTTTATGAACTGAAAATCATTAATTATGAAGAAATAAATAGTTTGTGATTTGATTTTTATTTAAGTTATTGTCATTATTTTAAATAAATATTGTTATTTGTACTATGACTTCAGCATTGCCTACCAGAACTTATGAACGAGAAAAATGTATCACCTTGTCCTTGAATTCTTGACGTATTCTCCGCCGCCAGCCGAGTAGATAAAAGATATTCCTTAAAACGATAAGGTTTTTAATAATATTTTACGATTCAAGAATTTTAGTATTTAATGGCCATACTACTTTACCTACTATCTTAAATGCATATCTTAGGGATATATTTATTCCGTTTTAAAATACAAGCATTTGATAATTAGGAATTTTATTTAAAAACTAAGACATAGTCATTTTGTACTTGAAACGCATATTATCATTATTATAGTGCTAATATTATTGCATATAAACAAAGTAATTGCTTTTGATCCTCAACCCGTTTAAACTAGGACATTGTTTCACTTTCAAAGCATTTTTTCTGTTTCTGCTATTTATCAATCTCGTAATTCCGTGAAATCCAAACTAATAAAATAGGTTTTGCAGCATTAAATCATTGGCTTTCAAATGTCTTAGGAATGTGCAGAGTTAGATTTACATAACGTCTGCTAATTAATCTTGTCGCACTGTGTCACGAGTTTATGGTGTAAAAAATAAAAAATTATAATTTTGTCTTGAGATTTGTTATTGTCTTAGGTTACTAAAAAAACACAAAAATAGCTGATAAAATAATTTATCACAGTATAAACTTAAAATATATATAGAGACTCACAATTGACATTTACGAACTTATAAAAAATGTATACTCAAATTTACAAATAAATAAACATATTGCTCCTCAGAATCACTAGAAAGTAGACTAATTCTATAATTTTATCGTAAAATTGAGTTTGTCAAAGCAATTTCGTTTGTTATTTGTTTTTAGGAGCCAACCCTTCTTAAAGATGAGAAATATGGATCTGACTAAAGGAGGAACATTTTCATTAGATCCATATTTGTATCAATGCAGAGTTTTCCTTGTATTCTGATCTCTGAGGTAGCAAATGTAGCAAACCTCAATTGGAGTAATGAAAAAATAAATATTTTGGGAACATGTAAAAGGAATTTATTGAAAGATACTGGCATATAATACCACGAATTATGCCTCAGATATTGATCATTAGTTTCAGCAATCAACTCAGTGAATTTCGGTATATTAATTATTTTCCACTAAAAACTACTTTCAAAATGGTGTGCGAATTGATTATTCATGTTTCGAATTTTACTGATAACCTCTAACAGCGATCTGAATTTTTTTTTTTTTTTTTTTTTTTTTTTTTTTCTTCATTATTCTGCTTATATCATATTTTTAGAATCAGAAAAAAAATATATAAATTTCGTAATAATGCACCATAATGCATGAAGTTAATTTATTTTTTATTATGTTATAAACTTCCCTAAGAATGTAAGAACCATTAAATAAAGTAAATATGGTATATGATATTTAGTCATCTCCAGAGAAACAATATAATATATATTTAAGACAACTTCTTGTTTCTTTCAGTATTATTCAACTAAGGACTAAATTTTTCATTGGAAATCCGTTATAGAGAAATGTTTAAATATATGCGATAGAACTTGGGTTCAATGATTTATTTCTGTCCGGTGAAGGAGACTAAATTAAATTCAACAATGATTACGAAAGCTATTAGTAAAACGAATCCATATATTAATATCGATAAAAATAAATGTGGTTATAAACTGCGTCAATTCCGGGCAAACAGGTATGTCATGGATATATCAATTTAATATGCGTGGAGATGTTCATCGCTTAAGTGAAACGAATTTAAGAGGAAATTTCAATCGAAACGAAATTCCAAGGTCAAAGGCCGGATGCTCTCGTTATTTCTGAGTCGCGAACTGACTCATTACTGAATGTCTAGAAACAGAAAAATTAAAATTTACTATACTACAGCCGTTGCAACAGTTCTCTGCGGGTGAGAGATGTTGCTGCTTACTCAAAGGGAAAGACTTGAATTTTCCAATAAAGTATTGACAAAATATTTGAACCAAACAGAGATAAGTACAGCGGAGGCTTCAGACGTCGATACAAAACAGAATCGTGAGATATTTATCTGGTATATTAGTTGATAATTTAAGCATGGGATGTGTCGGAAAGTAGAAATACTTTATTATGAATGAATCCCCTCCAAAAAAAGGTACTCAGGGCGAAAACGAGACTCACTAATTCGGTAATCTTGCTGGACAGAAGACAAAATATCGAAAGTGAATATTTTTGCAAAAAAAAAAAAAAATATATATAAAATAAATTAAATAGTTGTTAATTTAGAAAAAAATAAACCCCATGCATGGATTTTTAGACTTTTACGTTAGTTAAATTCTAAACAAATGATTAGATCTAATTTTGCTTGAAGATCTTTTATAGATTATTTTTATACAGAAACCGACATCGTATTCAAATTCAGCATTCTAAAGAACCCTTAAATACGAAATTGCATCGATAGAAAAATAAAAAATCGTAACCTTCAAAATTTACCCGACAAGTTGGTAAAAAATTTACTTAACAAGTTGGTAAAAAATTCCTGAAACAGTTAGGTTTCAAACTTAAGTGTATTTTGGATTTTCCATTTTTCAAACAGGTTTTCCTTTCCCATTTGTTCATTGAATTTTCCATTTATATACATCAAATGAAAACTGGGGCTCTCCTCTTGAAATTTAACATGGAATGTAACAAAGTAATGGTGACTAGAAAAAGGGGTCCAATAATCGGTTTAAAAATTTCATTCCCCTTGGAGTGGATGAAAAAATTATATTTTTGTTTTTATTGAATTGAACGTTTTTCAGTGTTTTTGAGGGTGCTGAATTAGAATCCAATGTAGTTTTTTGTATAAAATAATCTAAAAAGGGTGTTTGCTTGAAGATTTAATCATTTTTTTTCAGAATTTGATTAACCTCAACCAAAATTTATGAAGTAGTATTTTTCCTAAAATTAGCATTCGAAATTAAAACTTATGGTGCAAGAATCATGTCGATATTATTTTTAAACTTGAGATATCAAATTAATTAGTTTAGTGCTATTTCTTTCTCGGGTTCTACACCCTATTAGTCGGAACGGAAAAATACGTGTCTTAACATTTTTTGACGAGGAACCTCAAAACAAATTGCCAACAAGATGCGTGAGAGGTTGAGTGTGTCCTCTCCTTGTTGATACTGAACCCAAGACACTTCATGGGTTGTAGCGGTCCATGTATTTTGTTTTAATATATATAATGTGTATATCACATTGATGATATTTTGTATATTTTTAGATCTAATGATGAATGTTTAACATTCGAAACTAATCTTCTAATAAAAAATACTTATAGAAGTGAAAAATAGTCCAGCTATTACAAAATTTATTTACTATAACAAATATTTTTTTTTCAAATATATTTTGAAAATGAATAAAAAGGTTTGTCAATAATTCTTTTTTAATCTTTAATTGTTTTATTTAGACAAATATTACAACCTGCCAATAAGTAACAGTGCAATAAGCAATAGTGCTCTAAAGTAGTAATCTACAGCAGGCCAATCTTGCCAAATTGGGTTTGATTGAGAGAGTTGTAAGGATAATAAGTGATATTATCGATATTAGAAAATATCGATATTTTTCTATCAATAATCCGATATCTTATATAGATATGTTTTCTTCCATATATCGATACGTAGCTTACGAAATATGCAACTATATATATTTAAATTAAAGTAACAAAACCTTAGAAAATGTTACTTTTCCTGCAATCCACATATGACGATATGTGGGAGTTAAATTGTTAGCATCATAGTATTGATCTACTGTTTAATGTAATTACTGTTTAATTCATGATAAACTACTATTGGATTTTAATTATTTGAAAATATTGTGCTCATATTTATGTTGTGAAATAAATTAATAATATCGAAGCACTGCTCCACTCCTAATGGTGTTAACTTCTGGTAAACTTTCTCACATTAGGGAAGTGGAAATATGAAAATACCACCCTCCTGATAAACAAACGTTCTCACATTTCTTAATGGATAGAAGTGATTTATTGAATTAATATTACAATCTGTCTCACCATAAGGCAATAAGTAACATAGATCACAAAAATCCATTAAGACAATATGTACAATAAAAATTCTCACATTATAGAAGTGGAAATGGCAAAATACGTATGTAAATACGTAAAGTACTGTACCTATTTTGAAATGGATATTTACTTTTGTTACATCTTTATACAGTCGAGAATACGAAATATGCAAATATAAATATAACGCACGACAGAATTCAATCCAACATAAAAAATATTTTGATTTGTAAGGATAATAGATAAAGTTATAGGAAAGAGCTATCGATAAATCTGAAACTCTAAGTGTAACATCGGAATTGAACTGCGCAAGTTTTGGAGGTTCGACGAATTTCGTGGAGCAGTGGTTCGATGTTATCTAAATGAAACTAAAACGATTAAAACAACAAGAGACATATCATTGTAACGTGATTGGAATATTCACAATTCATAAATTAAAAAAAATCACGATACATCGAATTTTTTTTTTTGCTAAAAAATCGGCGATATAGAATGACATTTTTCTGACGATAGCCATCCCTAGTGAATATTAACAGTTTCGGTATCCATCCCAAGGGTTTCCTTTTTATTTTATTTATTCTCCTCAGTAATTATTTTGATTAATTAGCCAAATTAGTTAGAATTCTTCTTTTGTTAGAATTCTAACATGGAATGTACACTCTTATTTATTTGACTAAATGTTTTTCAATCCTGATGACGCATTGATTGAACCTGTTCACTGTTATCAGCAAGTATTTGACAGATTCTACTCTTGTGTTGGAATCGTTTGATAAGAATGTTTTTATAGCAATATACCTGCTTAATATGTTTTATACTTTTATTTATTTTTTCTGTCTGTGTCAACAAATGAATTGAATTTAATGTTATCGGCGATCACTAAATTATTGGCCTATTTTTGTCTTTTTTTCATTAACAAATGATTTTTGAACGAATTATCGTTATTATAATTTAATAAATATTCCATATAATTTGTTGCAATATTCATTCATAATCTTAAAAATAATAAGTGGTATCAATGATTCATGACATTACAAACAGAAGCAATGCCAAACAACAAATACAAACGCTAATGTGACCTTATCAGGTAATTTCAAAACACCTGAGCATACAGTTACTCTGGCAAACAGTTACTTTACAAATATGTCTGTCAGTTTTTGCAATTATCAAAGGAAACAAGGCAATATATTTAATTTTTTTAGAAACTAATAGAGAGAGAACTAAAAAAGAAAGTCTATCTAACTCTTACTGAGACTAGAGCTACCAAAACTCCAACGGCCAAAAAAAATTGTAAATGATTCTCTCCAGCTACAAACTCATCATTTCATCATTTGAACCGGTTAATAAATATGAGATTGCTAAAGTTCCAAGCATACTCACCGATCACGGTCTCGCCATGAATTTCAATCTTCCATTAAATTATTCTTATTAATATTACTTGATGAATAACTTACCAAGAGTACGGAAATAGATCAAATAATTAGCTGCATATATTATATTTACGACTCCTTTTATTTTTGATAAATGTTACTGTTAACGAAAAGAATGATAATTTCCGATGCAAAAAACTCGCATCGGCCTCGAGAAAATGGACTGTATTGGAAAATATCAAAACGAGGTTTCGCACCTGTGGGGAGATTTTATTAAGAAGGTAACCTAAACAAATGTTACATAAAAACCCACTCACCTGGTTACAGCCGCCGACGGTCTGTTCGGAGGCCTCCGAAGTCGTTACGGGCAGGCGAATGCTTCTCCCAGGCTGCAAAATTTGTTCAGGATCTCCTCCTCTTATATCACCACTCATTAAGGGTATAACTAAATCTTTACTGACTGGCGCAGGAAATAAAAACACTTTTAAAACAAGAATAGGGTCCTGGAAGACTATTTTGCCTTGGTCAAAAAAACGATTGAAGACCATGAGGTTTTGGACAACTTGTATAGGTGCGTACTGGAACGCAGATGCTAGAAGAAAGAGGAATATTCAAGTAGGGATTAAGGCAGATAAGGGCTAGTTACCTAGAGATCGATAGAGTGCGTCTATGAACGCTACAGTACAGTTTTTCTCCTTCCCCCCCTCACAAAGGCGCCGATTGGCGCGAACAGTCACAAACAATTAAAAATTAAAAATAAATAAATAAATAGATAAGTGAATAAATGAAAATCAAAATACTCCACAGAGAAAGGTTATAGTTTTTTTTTATTATTTATTTATGAACTTTTTGTCATCCTGCATTAAATGCTAATTGATAATTTTAAAGTAAGATATGGACTTATCATTAGCAGTTTTACTCTCAAGCATCATTTGTTCATATTGAATTTTTTCTTCAATTTCTTCAAGCATTAATACGCGTAATAGAATATCATGGTCACTCATTTTAAAAACACGTAACTTTGAAGAGCCGCACAGTGGACGCTTCAGATAAAACAGTCAGGTACACGTCAGAAGCGCGCGTCAGACGCTCTATGACAAATGCTCACATGACACACAGGTGTCAGCCGCCTCTAAGGAAACGTACCTTCAAAGGAAACGTTCCACTAATTCCTGTTGAACAGATCCGCTACCTAGGACTCCACTTGGCCTCCACTTGGAATCCACATACAAGACTAAAACGACAAGAAACTGCTCGTTGTTATAGACTCCTTCAACATTCACTAGACAAACGTTCAAACCTTCCAATTAATTAAAAAAGATTCATATGCATAACAGTAATTAGACCAATTTGAACATATGGAGTTGAGCTTTGGGGCTCTACTAAACCATCCAATTCATCTCGTATCCAATCCTCACAATCTAAAATCCTTAGAAAAATCCTTAATGCTCCTTACTTCGTCACAAACGAAACTTATCCACCAAGATCTTAATATTCCTTACGTTTCTGACTTAGCTCAAACCAGATATCAATCCTTCCATAGTAAACTCCATAACCATTCAAATCCATTAGTATCAAAGCTTGCTTCTAATTCCATTCCAGATAACCCGGGACCTTCTAACATAGTACTTAATTATATTGAACCTTTATAAGTGCTACCAATGGGTAGTTGCCTTAAAAACAATTAACTTCTCATTTTTATCATTGTCATCACATTTACTTGATGTATTATATATTAAATGGTATACAGTTGTAAATTTCAATGAATAAATAAAAAAAATATAATAAAAAAAAATCAGGCCCGTTCCCAATTGAAATTCTCATGTAAGACTCCAATGGTAAGACACCGCCAGTCGTTCCTGAATATTTAAACGTTTATTAGACAAACCCTTTAAACTGGAAATTAAATAATGACTATAATTAGCCCATTAGAACATCTTGAGTCGACCTTCAAACTTCTACTGAACCATGCAATTAGTGCTCTCGAGGTCATGTTCTTTTCAGATGGCTAATGGAGAATTGAATCGGAAGCAAAATTTGAACAATGTGTATGGAAAAATGAAATAATACATACTACATGTAATGCTGAGTCCGATAAAGAAAAAAAAAACTTACTTAAATACCTTAGATTATGATCCTTATTCAGTAAGTTTTAGAACTAAGACTTTTCATTATTAAAAGATCAATATTATTACCTAATTTATGTTCATAACTTACTGAATCTTTTTACTTTTATCTTTTCTTGTTATTAAAAAATCTGTTTTACCGTATTTATGGGGGTTGGTATTGTACCGCAACTTCTGCTTATTCTATCCGGATAACTTACAATCATTAGCTTTTGAAAGAGATGCATATCAAAGAAAAATATCATATCTTTTATATATATGTGTATATATATATATATATATATATATATATATATATATTATTATTTTATTTTATTTTTTTTGTTTCGATTGGAACATTTTTAGTTACTTCTTACCTTACTTCTTATCTTTTCCTTTTTTGATAAACTCCCTATTTGGAGTTTGCTCGAATTTATAGAAAGCCTCCTTAGCTAGGAGATGTTCCTTTAGATTTTGTGGACAGCTCAATGCATTGAAAATAAATCATAAAAGAGACAATGAAATGTAAACATTAGATGAATAATAGTTGTATGACCTCGAAAACCACATGAATTGAATCTCTTTGGCTTTGAAGATCTGTTGTTGATTATTTACTTTAACGATTACTCTAATGTTTTACTTTTTAAGGCATTTATTAAAACAATATTTTTTAAAACAATAGATGATAGTTATTTCTATCTATAATCTACTGGAAGAAATGAAATGAATACATTTTAGAATCTAAAGGATCAAATTACTTAAATTAATAATTAAAATAAATTAACAATTAATGATTATTCCATATAAACCAAGTTGAGAGATAATATGAGTTTAAAACGTAACATTTTTTTCATTTAAACCAATATAGCTCCTAAATGGTAGCTCTAAAGTACTAATTTTATAAAACATAAATATTATTGTAAAAAAAAAATCTGATGAGGAAACTATCGGCAAATTTCCGATATGAATAATACTAAAAGAGTGACGTGTTAAAAAAGCCCCACCACTAAAAACGTGAATTTTTTTGTTCAAACTAATATAGCCTCTAAACATTAGGTTTAGATTCGAGCGGCAAATTTTATATAAGTAACAAAACATTATTCGCCATTAAATTTCTAATTAAGAAACTGTCGTCAAATTTTCGATCGGGCAATACCAACAGAATTGGTAGCGTGTTACATTTTTAGCGTGAAAAAACCGTTACAAGAAAAACTATAGACCCTTAAGCAAAACATATATCCATGTAAAAATTAATAAAAAATGATCTAACATCGTAGAAACTAGCTCAGCTGCTTGTTTAGCATCCTCACTTTACCATTGATCAAAATGAAAATCCTTTAAATAGTTGTTTACTTCATCCAATCCAGATCATTATGGTGATACACAATACTAAACGTCATTTTTTTCTTGCTATTTGCTCGTAATACATACATACATACATCTATTTCGTGGAAGAGTTATTGGATCAAAGATAGTATCCGATAAAGGAAAGAAAAAAAATGTTTTTAATCTTTGTTACTATACATTGTAAATTTTTCGATACAGCAACAGTCAAAAATATGAAATATGACAAAAATTGTGACATATTAATCTCAGGCATCTGAATGAGATCAAAATAAACTTTTTGAAGGCATTCAATGAATATTTGTAACGACCTACCACTTAATAATTAAGATATTCCATAGAAATTTGGGTTACCATACTTATTTAATTTCTGATATTAGGACATTGTTTTTTATCGATTATACTGGCTCTAACGAATGCATTTTTCTTCATTTAGTTCCCGTTTCCTTTTGTTCACTGAGACTGTGTTGGTTATTCTGTTTTTGTACTCCTATAATTTGAAAGCCGAGTTTTTCTTGTGACATGACATGAAAATTTGAAATTGGCGTAACAAATAGGCTGGGACGGATCGAAATACGACATAGATCTAATAAGTGGTAATATGTTTATTTATTAGTATAATATAATTTAAATTTAAGTTTCTACTTCATTAGAAAAAAACACTATCAGGCATAAGTTTCCATTTCCAATTGAAATAAAATATATAAAATAGCTGAGGGTGCTTTCAATAGAACCACTTTAATATATTATACTAGTATCCCCCGTCGCGGCTTACCTTAATAATTATCTAAGTAAGATAGCTTCAACTAATAATTGAAGTTTGATTTGTTTATTGATAAAAATTTTGTGTTGGTGTATTAATTTCTAACCATAAAGGTATATGACAGTTTCTGCTTTTAACATTGTACAGACAGATTGTCTTCAGACATTGTATATTTAAATTCTCATTATTGCAAATTTTATTATTGCTAAACCTTCCTGGAACTATGAAGATGATGAACTTAAAATTTGGGACAGACGAGTTCAGTAGTTTTCCCATTGCAAACTATATTGCAGAATGGCGCTAACCACATACCGGTCTATTTTCAAACTTCACTGGGGTCCACACGTTGCACTACCTATTTAAATATTTTCTTTTATAATTTAACTGAAAGTAAATACATTTTATTATCAATGTCAAGCTCTATACAATACAATTTTCAAACTTCACTGTAACTGACATATTATCGCTTTATTAATGACAAACTAATTGAATATCAGTATATTTTATTATTGCTAAACCCACTAAGGATGATGTAGTTACAATTTGGCAGATTAGTTCAGCAGTTTTCGCGGTTAATGATCAGAAACGAAAAATGGCTTATCCTTTTATATATTAGTATAGATTATATTATCATATCATATTATATTTTTACAGTGCCAACGTTTCTGCTTATATTGTGTCATCATCATGGTTAAAAAAAAGAAAAAGATAAAGACTAATAACACAGGCATTTTAAGGTTTTTTTTTTAAAATTTAGGTATGTTATACAAAGTCGCATATGAACTGCAGAATAAAATAATAAGGAAGGTTTATTACAGCAGATAACATGATAATATGAATATTCATAATTCTAAATAAACTGTATACAAAAGAAAGAAAAAATAATGGAAAAATTATAACAATAGACACAATAGCAACATGAACAACGATTATAAATAACAAATCAATGTTATAAATGAAATCATGAAGTTGTATTGTTAAAAAAAGATATATTAAGCATTATAACTATTTTTCTATTACTTAATTTTAATAAAATTTGTCTTTATTTTTTCAATTAATTTTTTTTTATATCTTTTTGTTTTTCCTTCTAGCTCTGATGAGGACTTATAATGTAAGCCGAAACATGAATTAGCCATAATGAATTAGTTCAATTTTATTGTTATCTCTCTACAACAATCCTTAAAATTTAAAAAAAAAATGAAACGAATAAATCTTAAATAAGTGTTAGTGGTCTTATAGAAACCTACCGATAAATACCTAAAATTTATCACATTCACTTACATGATTCACTTAGGTTAAGGAAAGCCACTGACTGCATTTACAGTGGAAATTCCATATTAAAAAAAGAAGTGTGTGTTATACATATAAGGATCTAAAATCACAAACACAAAGGATACAATTTTTTAAACTATTAATATTATGAAATAATTTAAATGTTTTTGAATAATATATAAATGCTGTAATGTTTTAAAGTTTTCAATTTTAGTACCACTAAACTTTCCAATTCTTCTTGTATCCTATCCTTTAAAAGTCCTTCGAAAATCCTCAATGCACCTTTTTATGTCACTAACAAACTTATCCATATAGATCTGAATGTTCCATATGTTGCTGATTTGGCCCAAGCCTTACCTGTCCCTTGGTGAACTCCATACCCACTAAAATCCACAAGTCTCCCAAAGCTTCTAACTCAGTTCCAGATTATCCTTAGAGGGGTCTGAAAAAATGTTGACCAAGAGACCAAGGATCTACATTCGATAGGGGAACGATATGGGGCCAACGTATTAAGAAGAAAAGGACTTCATTAAATTGGCATCACAAATTTACGGCACTACTATACAGATACACATAAAACCTACACATACCAACTGTAAATGAAAACATACCGACAGACTACCACCTTTTTAATGAGAAATCAAATGGACACCCAATTAAACTCATCGATGGAATAGCATATATCTCATGCTGGAAAATACCAGGAGAAGACTAAAAAGAAACAGGATCAGATATTAAGTACATATAATTAATTCAAAGACAACGAAGGGGCGTCATCTCTCCTCACGCCTAACATGTCATTTATTTTATATTTAAATTTGAGCACATTTCCTGATTGTCAATATTCTATTTGATAGGTGTAGATTTAAAATATAAAAGTGAAAAAAAAATTATCTGAGATGATCTGCATTTAAATTTCCATTGTTTGTTTTATTCATTTTTTTTTCTTACTGAATAGGTGTCTATTCATTAGTCTGTACTTCTGAAAGGGTTATATACTGAACTTTAAAGTATAGCTTTGAGGCCCTGAATCCAGTTCCTTCCTCTTTCCTCAAGCCAGTGGAGGTTGATTACAAGTAAAATGGCCATAGATGCAAATTTGAGGTTTGTATGTTTAAAATTAATGATTATTAGAGTTCATAGTTATTTGAGAAATAAATAGAACTTATTTCTATTGCAAAGGAGAGCATTCATTAATGGTTTTCAATTAGTGTATAGCGTAAGAACATAGTAAAAGATTTGTAAATTATCAGTTATCGTCAAAAAAAATAAAAAAGCCATAAATTTTCAGGGAGACGACAGGAGTGATAAGGATGTCCCGGGAGGGGAAGAGTGATATTCATATATAGGGTTGAACCCTCGTATAGCAATATCAACAGTCTACCAGCAAAATGGAACGCGAAGGAATGGAGGCGGAAGGTATGCTGAGGGACAAGCCTTCAAAGGAAACGACTTGCGGTATTGGCTGCGTCAAAGGACCATGGCTCCAGAAGTTTGCCAACTACAAGGCCTATGCTCTTCTCTACGGTATGCTTGGAGCTTTGTTCACCGCTTCTTATGCTTACGCTGGTGGTATTTTCACTACGATGGAAAAGAGGTTCAAGATTCCCAGTCAAACTATGGGTAAGTCTGTAAGACATATAATTTATTTTATTTTTAGCTTTATCATTAGCGTTTAATTCCATATTTAATGTGTGAAGATTCAAATTATGAAATTGTGGCTATAGATCAGGAATCCTACCTACTTCTCCTTTATTATCCCTTTGACCAATATCACACACTTAGGCTATATTATTCAAGAATAAACAGGATATGGTATTTTCCATATATTTCCATATATGTTAGCAATAACCTTCATTTTATGTTTTGTACTTATTACAAGAGTTACAATCTACAAAGATATTTAATTATCTTTTTTTTTTCCATACAATTTTTCTTTCTTTTTAAATTTTACGGGGGAAAAAAGTCATTCAGAAAACCTAGATCAATAATACACAAATCTGTTCGGAAAATAAAGCCATATTATATAAATAAATGAACTAAAAATTTTAAAAGAAGAAAAAAATAATCTCATGAATATCAAAAACGTGGAATTTATAATACACAAAGTCATTATTAAAACTATAATTATAAACAAATAAAAAAAATTAAATAAATTAGTTTTGTTGGGGAAAAAGAAGGTATATGTAATGAATTAAAAATGTTATTTGAAACAAATAAATTTATAAGCCATTTAAAGTAATTTAATATAGCAAAATATAAAAAAACACTGTTTAAGCATTCATAAAATGACGTTTTACTATCCATTAAAAAAATACGCAATTTAAAATATTCTAAAGATACCAGGAGTTATATAAATTATCGTAGGAATATGTCTGAAAAGCATTGATTCATTTAGTCCATTGCTTGAATGAAAAAACAAAAATTTCTAATTTACAATTAGTCTATTAATACTGCTATGATTCACTTTGTCGAATAAAATCTGCGAACAAATATGCATGGTTCATCTGTTATGTATTTGTAAATTATATATCTTTAATACAAATTTTTATTAATCAAATTTATAATTTCTAACTTTATTTAACATTATGATTTCGAAATGAATGATAGTGGTTACTTGATCACAGATGAGAAACGATTATAAAATTTCATATTATGATTCAATTTACACATCCTTATATGTATATATATCACATATATATTTAGAATAATAGATTTGAGGTAAAGCTAAAAAAATTTAGTTTGGTTAAATGTAATATTACGAATTGTGTAAATATTAGTTCACATCCAAATCTATCAACTATTTTAATACAATGTTTGCGCACAATACAAAGGTCTAATATATATATATATATATATATATATATATATATATATATATATATATATATATATATATATATATATATATATTCATAATCTGATACTAATAAACAAGCCTTCTACGATAACAACTTTCGAAGGGTCCCGGGGAAAAAGTAATATTGACTTGACTATCTGCACGCCCAACGCATCGAAATTGATTCAAAATTGGAAAATACTTAACGATACTAACTTTTCGGACCACAACTCGATATATTTTGAAATAACAATGAAACAAACACAAACCCAGTATGCATGTAACAAAAAGTACTATATAACCAAATTACTAATGAAACGTTTTAAAGTTGAAAATAATGA
This sequence comes from Euschistus heros, assembly GCA_003667255.2. NCBI lineage: Eukaryota > Metazoa > Arthropoda > Insecta > Hemiptera > Pentatomidae > Euschistus > Euschistus heros. The sequence goes on along the minus strand of RCWM02000181.1, from coordinate 572,330 downwards.
AAAGAGCACAACATCCCAAATAGAAACGAAAATTATAGATACCTTCTTTAATTATGACGTAGAAACGATTATTGACTGTTTCAACAAAGCGATAATTAGAGCTTGCAACAAAACCTTTAAAATGACCAACAGACAATTTATGAAAAATAAACAACATCGAACGGTACCTTGGTGGAACAGTGACTTAACAAATCTAAGGAAAATGACAAACAAACTTAGGACATTATATCAAAAGACTAAAACAGACAAACATTTAAGAGAACAACGCAAACAAGACTTCTTGAACAGCCGACATAATTATCAAGCATTAATAAAGAACTCTAAAATTACGTCTTGAAAACAATATTGTACTGAGGAAGAGAACCCATGGAGTTGGGCATATAAATATGCATCTAATACTTTAAAGAACCAAGATGTCCTAAAAACTTTACTAACTGACGGCAACACCCACACATTAGATTTAAAGACAACTATTGAATATGTGCTCAATTCGTTAGTTAAACAAGACATAACATCTAACGAAACACCTGAACAAACTAACACAAGATCTATATGTAAAATACCACCTAATACCGAAAATGACAGTCCACTGGAACAGACAGAGATTTTACAGATTATAAATGACTTAAATAATAAGAAAACACCCGGACATGACAAAATTAATACCGATATCATACAAAATATTTCAAAAAACTATCCATTATTAATAACTACAATTTATCAAAGAATATGGCAAAAGACTTACATACCAAGGACTTGGAAAAAAGGAATACTACATAAAATACCAAAACGAGACTCAAATAAATTGCGACCAATAACAATATTACCGATCATGAGCAAGGTTCTAGACAAACTAATAAACAACAGACTAACATATTACTTAACATCTAACGATATACTTTCACCCAATCAATTCGGATTCAGACCGCAAAAAACTACAATAGACGCTCTCTACGATACTAAAATGTATATCCAAAATGCACTAATTAGAAAATCAAACTGCCTTATGCTCAAATTAGATGTTGTCGGAGCTTTCGACAATTCTTGGATTCCAAAGATTTTAGAAAATTTGATAAACTACAATTGCCCAAGAAATATATTTTTATTGATTTCAAACTTTTTCGAAAACAGGACGATAGAAATTAGGACCAACCAACATACGCTCAAGAAAGACTTAACAACAGGAATACCACAAGGCTCGTGCCTTTCTCCCACACTTTGGAACATTCTCTTAAACACAATTTTTGAATTAAATCTCCCTGAAGAAACACAGATCTTTGCTTATGCTGATGACATTCTTTTACTAACAAATAACAAACTATTTTCAAAATTACAATTACTGACTAACCAATCAATTAACATTTTGGAGAAATGGGCAACCGCTAATAAATTGGAATTCAACATAGACAAAACAAAATACATGATATTTACGAAAAAACACAATCTACCAAATCTAAATATAAGACTCTATTCTAGAACAATACAGCAAACCGAAACAATGACGTATCTAGGACTAACGTTTGATAGGAGACTGAATTGGAACAAACACACAGACAATGTAGTAAACAGAACCTTAAAAACAGTGAACGCATTAACTATTGCGGCAAGATTAACTTGGGGACTGGGAACTCAGGTACTGAGACTAATCTATGAAGGCGCAATAGTTCCAAAACTTTTGTTCGCCATACCTGTGTGGGAATCGGGAGCCAAGAAACAGGCTAATCTCACAAAATTACTGAGGGTACAGAGGTTAATGGCATTAAGAATTTGCAAAGCTTTCAAAACGGTCTCTTACGATGCTGCTTGTGTACTAGCAGGTACGTTACCTATAAATTATAAAATTACTGAACTGACTACAATATATAAAATTAAAAGACACACGATTGGATACAAAGACATAAACTATGACAATATCGAACTTGAACTAACTACAGAACAACGTTTACACCCCGCAGTACACTCATAACTTTTACAATACATGGACGAACTAGTTGAACCTACTATAGAAACTGATATAATGGACATATACACAGACGGAAGTAAGCAAGGAGACAAAGTAGGATGTGCCTTTACGACTGAACATAACGGAATTTCCCACGAAGAATTGTACAAACTAGGACAGAACTGCTCGAACAATCAAGCTGAAAAACTGGCTGTACTAAAAGCAACTAATTATATTTTAGGACAAACAGATTACACAAAATTTACTTACAATATATATACTGACAATAGAATAGTGATAGACTCTATAAAAAATAATAAAATACAAGACACACTTACTGTACAACTTAGAAAAATTCTAATAAAATTAATGGACCGTGACATAAGAACGTTTCTGACATGGATAAAAGGACATAGTGGCATATCAGGTAATGAAAAAGCGGACACATTGGCTAAGACAGCTGCTAATAATACAAACTTAACTTACGAATACAATACAGTTCCTTTCACGTATATAAAAAAAATACATACTAACTGACTTGATTGAGGACTAGAACAGGCATTGGCAACAATCTACTAAAGGACGACCATTACAGAAATACATTCCAAATATAACACCACAAAACTATAAAATAGCCAAAAGTACTCATCACAAACTAACTCAATTACTTACAGAACACGGACCAACGAACCATTATCTCAAACGATTTCACTTAAAAAACTCAGACGCTTGTGAATGTGACGGACTAACTCCACAAACATTCTTGCACATTTTAAATGACTGCCACTTATACGAAGACGAAAGACACAAATTAGTTAGGGCTTCTCTAATGGAAGGGAGGGGGTACATGGCCTCTTCAACAAGAAGCTTTATACCGCAAGTATAAAAAGGAACTACTGGAATACAGCAATGATTTAAAACTGCAGTAACACTACTTGAAGAATTGTGAACAACTAATTGTGCATTGACAAATTTTCCATTTTATTTTTTTTATTTATATTCCTAACATACATATATAATGCGGTACTCCGCACCACATATTTCCCTGACTCCTGGAAATTATCAATAGTTAAAATGATACCTAAACCCAAAAAGCCACCTGAGTTCCCATCCTCGTACCGTCCTATTTCTCTCTTACCAATCATGGGTAAAATCCTAGAAAAACTCCTTTTAAAACGTTTTTATCCTATCCTAGAATCCCATCATGTAATTCCAGATCACCAGTTTGGATTCCGAACATCACATTCAACAATCCAACAATGTCATCGTGTGGTGGACGTTGTCTCCTCTGCATTGGAGCGCGGAATGTACTGCACGGGAGCCTTTCTTGATGTAGAACAAGCGTTTGACCGAGTCTGGCACCCGGGACTGCTGTATAAGCTCCGTCAATTTCTACCTTCTACATATTTCCTTATTATTAGATCCTACCTCAGTGACCGCACCTTCAAAGTTAACCATAAATTTTCCTATTCACCCCTCTTTACCCAATCTGCCGGAGTTCCTCAAGGCAGTATCCTAGGTCCCATCCTCTTCACGGTGTATACAGCTGACATCCCGACTCATCCTACCACTGTCCTCACCACTTACGCCGATGACACTTGTGTGTTATCAGTAAATAATAATCCTTTCATTGCATCCCAATCACTACAATCTCATATTACTAACATTCAAGAATGGTGTCAAAATTGGAGAATAAAAATAAATCCAAACAAATCCCATCAAATAACTTTTACCCTTCGTCGTAAACCTACGACATCCTGCCCTACAGTATCCTTTAATCATATTCCATTAGTCCCTGTTGAACAGATCCGCTACCTAGGACTCCACTTGGACAAACGTCTTACTTGGAATCCACATACAAGACTAAAACGACAAGAAACTGCTCGTCGTTACAGACTACTTCAACATTTACTAGACAAACGTTCTAAGCTTCCAATAAATTACAAAAGACTCATTTACATGACTGTGATAAGACCTATTTGGACATACGGAGTAGAGCTTTGGGGCTCCACTAAACCATCCAATTCATCTCGTATCCAATCCTTACAATCCAAAATCCTTCGAAAAATCCTCAATGCTCCTTATTTTGTGACCAATAAACTTATCCATAAAGATCTTAATGTTCCATATGTTGCTGATTTAGCCCAAACCAGATACCTATCCTTCCATAGTAAGCTCCATAACCACTCAAATCCACTAGTCTCCCAACTTGCTTCCCTCTCCATTCCCGATAATCCTCCGAGGCGTCTGAAAAGAAGATGGCCTAGAGACCTTTTAGTGTAGATATTATTGAAGTGCTACTAGTGAGTAGTTCTTCACAAGTTATTTACATGCCAATGAATTCACTATCAACACATTTACTTAATGTATATTGTTTTGTACAGTTGTAAATATCAATAAATGAGAAAAAAAAAAAAAAAAAATTTTTATTTATACTCATTTTTCTTTTTTAGTTTTAATTATTTTTTTTATCTTTTTATTTTTGTTGAAAGTTATTGAAACTTAAAAATATTGTATTGTATTAAAGAAGAAACGCTACCTAAAACATTATATGCATATAATATGCTTTTTGCATGGTGTATGCACAACTATAAAATAAACGCCTCTTCTGCAGGGTTACTACAGAAGAGAAAAAAAAAAAAATATATATATATATATATATATATATATATATATATATATATATATATAGAGAGAGAGAGAGAGAGAGAGAGATAGGTAGATTGATAGAGATAGATAGATAGATATATTTTTATATGATAGAGTACTAACTCCCACGCAATAAAAGAGGTTGATAAACAGCAACTGTTTGTCTGTTGTATTTCATTCCTCCAATCTATGATGCACATGAGTTCCTTACATACTTATAAGTAAAAATGTTTATATTTAAAAAGATATATGTATTAATTGATATAAAGAATGTTTAATATAGTACGTAAATTGATTAATTTAAATTTAAAAAATATGTAAACAAGAAACTGTTTACTTAATGTTATATTATAATATTATATTATTTTATACATTTAAATTCAATAATTATTGTTAATTGCATACACGACAAATATTAACTGTTAAAAAAATACTCATATTTCTTTTTCTTTCATTCTTTTTTTTAATTAATTGCCACTTCTATTGGAATTATTTTATTACAAAACTAGTTTTGAGTCCCAAATATTCATCTTCAGTTCTAAAACATACAAAATTTTCTACACATCAGCATTATATAACATGGATTCTGTATACAAAGTTTTATAAAATGTAAGAAAAGAAATCAAATATTGTTACTCACCTGAGGAGATCTAACAGATATCTGAATTATACCCATCATGGAAGGTAGGTTAAATTTTGGGTGTTTGCCTTGGGATTTACCCTATGACTAATTGGATTTTTTTTTTGTTCCTATGGGGAAAAAAAAAAGAGAATGGGGCTATTGTTGGAAATGTTTATATGGTCATTTAAACTAAAATCTGGATCGGTTTTAAACGTTTTTATTATTTCTAATGATTCATAAATATTTAATTTTAGGCTATTTTACTTGATGTTTTATTTTTACTACCAAGTATTTATTTAATTTACGGTCATATTCATTAGAATTTTGGGTCTTAGTTATTGTATGCTATTATATGTGTCGTCTAGTTTCAAATCCGGCCTACTCCTCAAATTTGAAAAATAGATGTTTTCTGTTTTCTGAGTCCAAAGATATATGTTCCACCTATTGGAAACTTTGCCAAAACCGTTCAAATCCTTGTTAAACCTGCGTTTGAAAATCACAGTGTGCTGCAAAACCGGCCAAATTCTTCCGTTAATGAGTTTCAAAACCGGACATCTCCACATCTGCTAGATCACACCACATCGTTTTCCAGAGCATGAAAACCTCTTCTCAGGCAACTATCAGTCTGTTTCTGCTTTTCCTGTAGTTAACGTTGACACTTTCATTGTTCAGTGCACTGTTTTCGATGGTGAAGTTCCAGCTAATTTAGCAAGAAAGAGACAAAGACAGACTAACACATAGAGAAAAAACAAAGAAAAAGTTTTAAGGTTAGTAAAATAATAATTTCGTCATACCCGTAGTAGATGCTTCTATTGTCTGGTCCCCTTTTTATAATAATAAAAACTTACAATATTATTGGAACGATTTCAGCGATGTTTCGCAAGTTGCTTGTCTTTTAAGCTGAGGAGGGAAAGGTCGAATTATGACTATAATTATTTGCTATCGGAATGTAATATGCAGCCACTCGAATCGCACAATAGTTGTATAATCTTGTACAAACTAATCCATAACCAGCTTGACTGTCCCGATTTTCTTGATTTGATTAATTTTCATGTCCCCCAACGCAATACTAGATTAACGAAAATATTTTGTCTTCCTACATTCACCTCAAATAATCAGTCTTCATTCCTCCAGATCGGGTTTTAGCCCCAATTATGAAGAAGTTAAGAAAAATCGAGACTATCGGTCAGCTTTCAGATTTTTACGGCATTCTCTTGGAAAGTGGAACGGCGTTCAAGCCAGGAAGAGACTAATATTGATTGGAAGAGCCCCAATAATGCCCTTCTGAAACCCCCTGCACAATGGCACTTCAAATTTGGTCCAACAAAGGATGTTTCATAACCAAATAAAATAATAAGTTGCTAGTTCAAGGGGAGGTTTTCCACAGATCTGAGATTGGAGCAAGCAAGTCTGTCGTGAAGAGTAAGAGAAGCATCACAACCAGTAAAATATCGGCTGTGGTTCCAGGTACTGTGGTGAAGCCTCTGAAACTCGGAACTTAATTGCTTTGAAAAAACAATTCTCGCCAGTTTTTCCGTCTAGACGCTCGATTTACACCACAACATTTCAGAATTTAATTTTTTCAAATAATATTCACTTATTCAAGAAAGTTTTGTTCACTTGCATCCCAAAAAACCCAATATTTACATTAAATTTAGTGATTTTTCGGTTCTAATTCGTTACAAAACCGGCCAACTCCAAAATGAGTTGCAAAAGTGGCCAAATTAAAAATAAAAAATTGAATAACTCACCCCCTCCACTTGCCCCGTCCATTTAAAAAATAATTTCAAACACACTACCCTTGTGCCACTAAAAACCGAAGAGATTTTGTTCCTATTTCCTTTTGGCTTGGTGTAACAGAAAATCAGATTTCTTGAAAAATTTTGTTTTTTGGAGATAGCCGATTTGGCAACTTGACGATGCATATGTTCTTTTACTCTTAGATTTCGTTCGCTTAATTCATACGAACTAAAAAGTAATGACTGTGAAGCTAACTACACTTGAAGAACTAGAGATCCGTTAATCAAAGAGTAAAAGAACATATAACAGCATAGAATAATAAGACCCATAATTCCAATTTCGCTCTCCATCTGAATGAAAATAACCATAAATTCAATAAAGACTCGGAAGTAAAAATGCTACGTAAGTAGAAAATAGCCTATTCGAAATCAACTCTTGTACCAAAATTTATATATTTATTTTAGTTAATATTATTTTGTAACAGGATTGATCCACGTTGGAAATGACATGAGCCAGATCTTCGTTCTAACAGTGTTCAGTTACTACGTTGGCAAAAAACACCGGCCACGATGGATCGCCATCGGTATCTACACAGTTGTCATCTTCTGTGTCCTGAATGCTATGCTCTACTTTCTCTTCGGGCCAGGGCAGGATGCAATCAGCCTCACCTATGAATATAGCAACCAAAACAACATCAGCCATTTTGATACAAGTAAGTTTGATGACTTTCCATGCCGATTGTATGATTTGTCATAGTATATTTGATTGAAAATTATATTATTGTTTCTAATAAAGATTTTGGCTGTCCATAAATTACGTGATTATGAAAGTCTGTTCAAAGCGAATTCGTGAAACTTTCTTGGGATAAGAATTCGTGCAGTTGTGCCACTCGAATGTCTTTACGCAGGGATGGTGCTGCCACGATGGTGCTGCCACCTTCAACTCACATCATGCTGATGAATTGGGTTTACACGTTCTTTAGAGTAATTCAGCTAATTCCGAATGAAAGAGTTGACCTATTGATAGCAAAGTTCATCCGTCAAGAAACCTTATTAGTTGCACTGTTGCTTAAACTGTATGAGCTAGCTGAGGATCCAGTTTCGCAAACTTATTCTGGGTAGCCAGTCTTACCAACCTTACAATCTTGAGGGTGAGAAGAGGAGTCGGGAAGAAAAGTTGAAAAGTTGAATAACGGATGTCCTCCATAATTTGCTGGAATGACAGTAGAAGAAAACGCGACGGGCATGTAAGTCCGCTACTACCAAGTATATATTAAATAAATATATTAAAGGACAGTTTCCCCGTTGTTGTTTTTTTGTTGCTGTGTGTGTTTGCTAACTGAGAAGAGTATATATGGTTCTTATCTGTTATTTTAGAGAATGGTGAAAAAGGATTAGATGTTTAATAAAACGGTTTTCAATATTTGCCAACTTTATTCCAGAATGCTACTGACCCCTGTTTTCTTTGAATGTTTTAATTCAAAGAAACGGGAGAAGAAGAGAGACTTATTTCTGATTCATATAATAGATTCCTTGCGACAGTTTTTTCTTGCAGATCAAACATTTTATTAAAATTTCATTTGCATAATTTTTAAGAAATCATTAGGCATATGTAGTAAATAAAGTTTAGCATAAATTTAATTGAAATATCATAATACATTATTCGGTTTGTACATACAACTATTAAATATATTATCATATAATGTTTTATAATTAACAGATAAAGATATTATCTGCCAAACGGATACGAGCATGACATGCGACTCCAGTTCGGACGGCAACGACTGGGGTCCTGTAATAACATTATTCCTGGCCCAGCTGATTTCAGGCTTTGGGGGCTCTATCTTCAACACAGTTGGGGTATCCTATCAGGACGACAACACCAAAAGGTCGAAGTCTCCTGCTATCTTCGGTGAGTTATTTTTGTAATATTGAATTTTGTTATTTCAGCCCAGATAGCTAGTGGCATTATTGTATGAAATAATTAAAAATATAAAATTAAACAACTTCCTTATTGTTTGAGAAATTCAAAATTTATCATGCACTAACTTACTAATTGTTTATCAAATATATTTTAATGTGTTTGAATTTCTAGTTCTTGGTCTGAAATATAGTTATAATATATACTATAATAAAAATAGAATTAATTCTTACTATCAATTTGTAAGCATTTTTTTTTTTTTAATATCAAGATTAAGAGCTACATTTTTAGACCATCATTGCGGGCTGGAGCAGCTGGAGTAAGTAGGCTGCTCTCCGCTAATCGAAAGTAGTTTATTTGAAGAAGTAAATTAAAATTGCTAACCAACAAATTAAAATTTAGGAAACATAAACTAATCAGTTTTGTCTTTTCAGGTGTATCACAATGCTTGAAGATGTTCGGCAATGTGTTAGGTTACGGACTAGCTTCAATCTGCCTCAATATATATATCTCCCCATCATTGACTCCAAAAATCCAAAATACAGACCCGAGATGGTTGGGAGCTTTCTGGATAGGTGGGTAATTTAAATGTTTTGTTGAAAATGTTTAGTATTTTATTTTTAGTAGTTAGCCAGACAAATATAATTTTTTTTGTTCTTCAGGTTGGATAATACTGGGAGCAGGAATGTTCATCCTTGGATCGATACTTGGTCTCTTCCCCAAAGAACTACCGGAAGCCGCCCTTAGGAGAGAAATGAGAGAAAAGTCCGATGAACCCGCTGAAGAACCTGCCTCCCTGCGTGGTAAGATGCTAAAAACTTTTTCTTTTAATATAATTTTATCTCCTCTATCCGAGGAAGTTATTAAGAGTTTTAATGGTGAGTTTAGCAGGTTTTCCAAAACCAAGATACCGTATTTGGTCGCCTACATCTAAACGCAAGCAGTTGACGTACACATAGAAGAATCAATCTTTTGTTAATTAATTCTATATTCATAAGAGATTGGCTATTTTCAAGATGCTTAGTTCGAACGATGATGATTTTTTCAAGAGTTTATTATTAATTAAATATCATAGAATGTATGGCCTTAAAAACATGTACTCTGAAAACCATTTAATATGACGTATACATAAATATATTACAATGCTGGGAGAAATAGAGAAAAATGTCCATCTCATATGGGCCCCCGGACACATAGGCATTACAGGCAACGAAATGGTGGACAGAGCAGCGAAAGAAGCATTGAGGCTACCCGGTCACGGAAGTGCCTTAATAAGTCCTTCAGACCTAGCACTACCGCTCTACAATAAGATAAAAGAGGAATTGCAGTCAAAGTGGGATCAGAGCCCGCCGAGCAAATTGAAATCAATTAAAAAAAGTGTCAAACCGTTTCGATCTTCCAGCCGAAGCAACCGCCACGAGGAGGTGATCCTGACGCGCCTGCGGATAGGCCACACAAGACTAACTCACCGAAATCTGATTAAAAGAGAACAACCACCTAGATGTCCAGGATGCAACGGAGAATTGTCAATTAGACATATCTTTGAAGACTGCCCTGTTTACGTAAACATCCTCCATCGCAACAATGTCCCCACAGACTTGGCACAGGCTTTAGGGCACAGGGGATGATGCACAAAATGATCAATCCCCTCCTCAAATTCCTAAATGAAGCGAAGATAGATTACCTGATTTAATTTTTTTTTCCTTATACCATATATATATATATATATATATATATATATATATATATATATATATATATATATATATATATATATATATATATATATATATATACCAAAATTATAGTAATTAGCGGGCGTTGATGACCACCCATGTTTTTACGCCCTTAAACAACACCAACTAACCAACCATAGAATTTGCAAAGGATTTATCACTTCTTAAAAAGTTAAACGTGAGGATGCTAAGAAAAAGTAATCGTTTAACGTGAAAGAAACAGGTTGTTTGCTGCAGGATTTGCTGCTTTTAAATTATATCATCACTAAACCTCTGGGATACTATTTCTTTTTTTTTTTTTAACAACTATGCTTTAAAAAAGATGAGTGAAAAGTATACCTAAATGCAATGTCTGCAATGCTCCTGATAATACATAAAACACCTGCTTCTAAAGTTCCTAAAAATTTTCCCCGATACTTGAATTCCATGATTGGTAGAGATAATATATAAATGTAGCACTTCTGAATACAGCCCAAGAGTCAAAGGAAACATGATGATTAGCTTTCTTTTACTCCGGAATTCAGTTGTATCCTGCAGTAGTACCCTGCATCGTCAAATAACATAAGACATTGAGATTCTGAGATATATATTTAATATTTTATAAGGTCATTCTGTTAAGATGAAAAATGGGTAAAAGTATGAAAAAAATAAACAACCAAGTTCTTGTCGATCATTAATTGTAGAACTTGCTTTCAATACGAATATGATTTACCTGAGGTAGTAGATTTTGTTTTTGGAGAAAATGTTTCTAATTAATATTAAGAGATAATTATCCACGAACATTAATATTTAATAAGAACTAAATGGTTTATTATTGCAAAAGATTAAAGAGAATTTCAATAATAAGGTGAGATAGAAAACCAGTCATTTTGAAATTTAGGCTCAACCCATGATAGTAAGAGTAATTATAAGAATGAAACCTTAGGGTATCTGATCTCCTCAAGAATCTGTATAATTTGAAAAGCTTTTATGATAGACGTTAACCTGTTTTTATAAAAATCAGACAGTTTATAAGATAGGCCGAAAACCTTTTTAGTATGATCGATATATGATTGTTTTACTTGCTAGATTTCGGAAACTGAACATAGAAAATATATTATGTTGAAGCAAATTTCAAAGCAACTTACTTCTCTAAACCTCAATTCTAAATAGGTCGGAGTTCTTTATTCTGAATCTGAGGATATACATAAGAGTGTCTTGAATGAGTAGGATACATTTAATTTCTTTCTCATCCAAAAATAAAGAGGGTTACCAAAAATGTTCTTAATTCTTGGTATCGATAATATATCAGAATTAATTCATTACATGTTATATATATTATATACATACACATACACATCTTATATGATTTACAAAAAAAATATTTTGTTATCATTGACAGTCCAATATTTTTTTAATCGAAATCAAATCATAAATTAAAATAATTATAAATTATTAGCATACATATTGAATAAATAAAATCAACTTGTTTCAGATTTCTTTGCAACCTTTATGCGTCTGTTCAAGAACAAAGTCATCATGTGCAAAACGATCGGAGGAATATTGTACATTTTTGGTTACTTGCCTTATTGGATGTACATGCCCAAGTACTTTGAAGTCATATTCAAGCAGTCTGCAGCTGTTGCTAACTTGGCCACAGGTGAGCTCTTATATTTCACTCTCTTCAATTTATTCTAATATTTTACATTAGTTTGACCAAATACTAGTTCATTATTACTCTTTATAATGTTTTATTTTTTCATTTATATCTATTTATTTCTATAAAACTCTTAAAATATACTTAGAAACCATTTTACAAGCCACAGACTTATTTTACTTATCTTTAATTATTTTTTTATGATAGAATACAATGTAAAAGGCACAAATATTAGTTATCATCACTTAGAACCTATAATCTTGCGGTTAGCAGTTAGTTCATTCAGTTTAATGTTAATTACCCTAACTAGATGAGGGGGAAGAGATCATCCTAAAAATTCCCGATTTATCGTAGCAAGAATAGAATTAAAAGTCATCCCACAACCTTCTAAATCACCCATGTCGACTCATTCATTCATTCTCGGCGCAACAGACGCATGAAGCGATCCATGGCCAGCTCAACGGCTCTTACCCAGTCTTCTGTGTCGGTCCCTGTTGCACGTCTGAAGGATATTTCTGTCCTTCCATCTTCCCTTCGGTCTTCCACGAGACCTTACTCCATCGGGGCTTCCGTAATACAGTCGTTTGACCCATTTTTATTATGTGTCCCAGCTATTAAATCCATTGTGTTCTTAGATATTTTGAAACACTTATGTTATTATAAAGTACGTACAGCTCTTTGTTTTTTCTGAGTCGAAACAAACTATTCTCCTCTACAGGTCCATAGATGCGTCTTAATATCTTCCTTTCGACCGGATCAACACTTTCAGCTGATACTTTACGCAATGTACAGGTTTCAGATGCGTACGGGTCGGACGAGTGCCTTATAAAGTCTGAGTTTGGTTGTGCGACTCTTTTCTCCACTCCGGCAAGGGGCGGCCTCACGAGGAGCTGGATTCTCGAGGCACACTCCGCTATGAGGTCTGCCCTGATGACCCTGGGCCCCGAGGATGTTAGCGGAGGTTGGTGGTCACTGTCCATCAGAGATCACCTTGACACCCCACTCTGCCTAAAATGCCAGGACTACGGGCATATAGCAAAGAATTGCAAAGCTAGTGAAGTGGCTTGCAGATGGTGCACGGGGGTCGGGCATGTAGCCAAGAACTGCCCGGAGAAGGCTAAAGGAACTCCCCCATGCTGTAGAAATTGCCACCTTAAAGGCAGAGTGGGGAAGGAATCCCAGCACTGTACTGGCAGTAAGGATTGCCAGATACATCTGGAGATGATGGACAGGGAGGCGAAGAAGACCCGGTATGTGTAGGCTGCATATTCTGCAGGTCAATATGGGCCGAAGACGAGTGGTCGCGGACGAGCTAAGAGCTCTCACCCGAAGCTGTGACATCATGGTTGTTCAAGAGCCATGGTGTCAAAGAAATTTGGTCGCAGGGTTCGGTGTCACGTCGAGGGTCGTGGCTCTGAGCAGTGGACGGAGGAGGCCCAGAGCGGCGATAATCATCGTCAATCCAAACCTCGACGTAATGGAGCTAAAGCAAAATACCACAGCGGATCAGGCGGCATGTTACATTAGATGGGGCAGAATTTCATTTGCCCTCGTGTCCTCGTACATGCCGCCGAGACCGGCAAACATAGAAGAACACATTTCCGCTGTGGAGGCTGTCGTACTGAAGTACAGAAATGCGATAGTCTGCTCCGACACCAACTCCTGGAGCACGGCCTGGGGTTCAGTGCGCACGGACGTAAGAGGTAGAGCAGTGGAAGAAAGCGTAGCGAGGTGCCAGTTGGTGATAATGAATGAGCCCTCTGGTCCCACATTTGTAGGAGCAAGGGGCCAGAGCTGGATCGACCTGACACTCGCCACAGCAGTAATGGCTAGACGCATTGCGCACTGGGCCTTACGGTCAGACACGAGCTCCGACCACCGGGTCATCGCCTTCAGTGTCGTGGAGGAGGAAGGCACAGCCCAGGAAGTGGAGAAGGGCTTCGTGACCCGGACGGCGAACTGGGAGAACTATACCAGTACCCTGGAGGGAATATTAACCGATAGAGAATGGGAAGAAATGGCACCGATGGGAGGTGAGTCGGTTATCGATTACAGAGTAGAGATGCTGACGGGTGCCATCAGAGAAGCGGCGAGTATTTCCTTCCAGCGCCGTAGGGTGAGAGCACGTCCGGTCCCATGGTGGACGCCGGCCTTAACACATCTGAAAAGAGAGTTTTACAGGGCCAGGCGTAGGTACCAGGAATGCAGAGAAGAAGATAGGAGAGCTGCACTCCGAGTTGAGTACAAGCATAGGCAGAGGGTATACCGAAATGGTGTGCGGCAGCAAAAGAGGATATCCTGGGATGAGTTCATCGTTAAGGAATCAGAGAAGAATCCCTGGGGAATACCCTACAGGGTGGCAATGGGGAAGGTTAAGCCGCTGCAGCTGATGGCGGCTATTAGGGAAGGACAGACCCAGGCAGCCACCCTGGAAGAATCAGCGACTATGTATATAAACTCTACCTACCCCAGGGATGATCCGTCCCAGGATAATGAAGAAGACACCTTCGTCAGAAGCACCACGGTATACCCCCCAGGTACCGACCTATGCCCACCATGGGATATATGGGACCTTCATCTTGCCGTGGAGAGACAAAGGACCGGTAGAGCCCCAGGACTAGATGGAATCGACGCGGCGATCCTCAAAAGCAGTTCTCCCTACATTGAAGATGAGCTGCTTGCCATCTTCAACCATTGCTTGGATGAGGGGTACTTCCCCAGTAAGTGGAGGATCGCCGATTTGAGACTCCTCTACAAAGGAGGAGGTAAGGATAAGGAGACGGCTAAGGCCTATAGGCCTATGCCTATGCCTCCTCCCAGTAGTAAGTAAAGTCCTGGAGCATCTGATTGTTACCAGCCTAAGACCGGTCCTCAGAGCAGCGAGTCACCCACGGCAGTTCGGCTCGACCCGTGGTAAGGGAACTACGGATGCTCTGCTGAGAGTGCGCCAAGACGCGGAAGGGAGGGCGAAGAAGTTTGTCATGTTATTGTTATTTGATATTTCCTCCGCCTTCGACAGCGTGTGGTGGCCTGGCGTGCTCCAGCAGCTGCAGAGGTTCAACACCCCCAGCAATTTGTACTCCCTCGTTAGTAGTTACCTAAGTACTAGAAGCGTGAAGATAAGAGGTAACTACTACGAGGTGGATAGAGCAATAGAGAGGGGCTGTCCACAGGGTTCGGTCCTCGGGCCTGCCCTGTGGAAGCTAGTCTTCGATCAGTTGTTGGGGGAGCTAGAGGGAAGAGGGTTCCTTGCCACGGCCTACGTCGACGACCTGGCAGTCATCGTGGCCACAGACAGCAGAGCCAGACTCAAGACCGAAGCGGAAAGGTGCGCCAGTTTCGTAGGAGAATGGTGTGCGAGAAAGAAGTTGAGTATGGCGACAGCCAAGACCCAGGCCATACTCATTAAGGGCTCCACGGATAGGGCTCACCCTATCACACTGAACATAGCAGGTGAGAGGATTCGACCAGGTGAGGAGGTAACTTACCTGGGAGTAAGGTTTAGGAAGAAGTTTGATCCAACCCCTCACCTGGAGTATTTGAAGTGTAGGGTGGCCCTATCAATCAATAGTTTAAGCAGAATAGGGGGTGCCTTCTGGGGCCTCAGATATCCAGCAACAATGACCATTTACAAAGGCGTGGTCTTGGGTATACTGAGGTACGCATCCCCTGCGTGGAGCAATAACCTCGCACAGTATAAGAAGAGGAAACTGGCCACGATACAGCGACTGGCTCTGCTGCGGGTCACGAAGGCATACAGAACGGTGTCGCATGAAGCAGTGCAGGTACTGGCTGGAGCGATGCCCCTGGACCTTGTCCTCAGAGAGGACAGAATTAAGTATGAAGTAAAGAGGCAGGGGCCGGACGCGCTTCCAGAGGGACTCCGACAGCGTATCGGCGAGACCCCTAACCAATGGAAAAAGATGCTTCGGGAGGATTCCATAGAAGAGTGGAATGGGCGGTGGGTAGCATGCCAGAAGGACGCCACGCTGAGAAAGTTCTTCCCCACCGTCCAGACAAGATTAGAAGCGAGATGGGTCCTCCCTGACTACTGGGTCTCGCAGATACTTACAGGACATGGAGGGTTCCGGGGAAAGCTCAACGAGCATGGAAAGGAAATTGACCCCAGGTGCCCGACTTGTGGAGTCCCAGAAACAGCTGAACATGTAGTGTTATCCTGCACTGAGATGGAAGGACACCGTGCCAGGTTGTCAAGGAAAACCGGAATCTTCGCCCTCGTCGAAGCGGACTTCCCCCGACTCATGGAAGAAGATAACTATCCCCATTTTAGGGAATTTATCTACGGGTGGAAGGAAGTGGTGGGCCCTACGCACTTCACCTTAGGAAGGCCCATCCCCGCGGTCGGCGAGCCACCACCAGCGGAAGAAGAAGACCAGCGACCCTAAGGACTAGAGGAGGACCGGACGGATGCTGTGGACCAGGAGGGCTGGACCAAGCAGACCGGACGGATGCAGTCTCAAGGAGAGCTGAAAGGAGTGGACCGGACGGATGCAGCGTCCCAGGAGGACTGGACCGGGCTCACCGTCCGGAAGAATGAAGGATTAAGGTGCGGTCGCTAAGGCGTACAATGTATGGCCAGTCCGCACCACAGAAAATAAAAGAAGGTGCGGTCGCTAAGGCGTGCAAAGCATTGCCGGGCCGCACCATAGGATTGTTCCCAAGAAATATATATGTCCTCATCATATAATGTAAATAAAAAAAAAAATAATAAAATTAATAAATTAATTTTATTAATAAAGCGTTTTATTGGCAGCAACGGCATACATAAAACCCATATGTTGAACCCGCTGCTGTCAAAACCCCGTATGCCTGAAAAGGCAAGGAAGGGTGAGCAAAAAAAAAAAAAAAAAAAAAAAAAAAAAGAAAAAAGGTTGTGCGACTGAGCAGTCTACTTCTAAATAGTTTAGATAGACTGAAATAAAATCGATTTGCTGCAATTATTCTGCATTTTATTTCCTTCTTCATCTAAGGAGTCGTTGATCATCGACCCTTGGTGCTTAAAACTTTTAACGCCCTCAAATCTGTAGTTTCCCATTATGTATTGTCTCTGCGGGTGCACTGGATTCTTCTTTCTCAAAGTGAAGATCTTTGTTTCTTATTCTCGTTAATCTGGAGACCCATTCTTTTGACCAGTTTCGACTCGTTGAGCTGAAATATTATTAAGTTATATTATTTCTTGAAGCTGCAAGTTTTCGGCAGAAGTATTTAATTAAAAACTACCAAGGATTCGTTGCTGAAATAACCTACCCTACCTTTATAAGAATATTATAATTTATAATACCCTACCTTTTTGATCAGGGATATTTCGTAATATTGCTGATTATTAATTGATTCTGTTTTCTGATTGGTTTGTAGTTATTTGTGTTATTAATCAGCAATAACCAATGCCTTCAGGCATGGGTTATTGCATAGCGTGTAACAATACATACTCAAATCTTTCGAAGTGACATTTATTATATTTTGATTACTTTCAACAGGTTTCGTCGGCCTAGTCTGTTCAGCTATTGGCATTCTCCTTAGCGGAATCGTAATTTCCAAGTTCAAGCCGAAAGCCAGGACGATCTCCATGTGGGGCTTCATGGTCAAAGTGATCACTATTGGTGGTTTCATTATTTACAATTACCTGGGCTGCGCTGTTAATGATGTGCAAGGAGATATCTCAGCCACCGGAGAGTAAGACATTGTTTACAAATATAAATATCGATAGTACAGCACAACAAATTGACTCAGAGCAGTATATATTTTATAAAAAATCAAAAAAAAAAAATCGAAAATACAGTATAAACATTCTCTTTAAAGAATATAAAGTTTATTCACAAGGTTGTATCAATGGAGAGTGAACTAAATAGGTGAAATCCCTATCTGTTTTGGTACCATTTTAGATAAAAAGACAACTAAATAATTCTATATGTTTCAGGCTCAATGCTACCCAGGCCTGCAACGCTGACTGCCACTGTGAGTACGTCAAGTACAGCCCTGTCTGTGCCTACGGGAAGTCCTTTATCTCCCCCTGCCACGCGGGTTGCAACGATACCATGGACATCAATGGCACCACTGTAATATTTGTTTCCAATTAGTATGCTTTAAGTTAAAATCATTTATTCATTTATTTTAGGTTTTTAAAGTACAAGGACGAAGGGCTTTGTTGATTGAACAAAATGTTCGGAAACAAACTAATAGTTTCGTAATTTTGTTTTTCCAGTGTCTATTACTATTGTAACACAAAAAAAATAAACACTATTAATTTTGGCAGCCTTGACCATGTACTTGAGATTCGTTAACTGTTGAATGCGCATTGCAGCGGGAAAAAAAAAATTCAGAATCTGTGAATAACTGGTACAGAATGAGCGTGTAAAAATTTCATTCTGTTATTGTGTCTTCTTGATGTCACACAATTCGTTTTAAGATTTCTACAACCGAAATTAGAAAAAAGAAATATTCTAATCGTCTGCAATAATCCTTCACTCTGGATTATTCAATTTATATTGTTACTCAAATTATTTCCTTGTTTAGTAAGAAATACAAACGAAATAGGAATTTTGAGACCCAATACCTGTAAATCAAATTAGCATGGCTATAGAAAATACAGATGGGACGTATTCATAATATTTCCAACAAACTCCAGGAAGCAACTTTCATGGTATGACAGAAATAAGGGATTTCTCAATATTGGTATTACGGGAACTCAGGACAAATGCCCTCTGGATAAAAGATTGCTTAGTAAATAATAAAAAGAAATATTTGTAATTGTTCAAATATAAAACTTCAAACGATTATGCAACTTTAATACTGCTATATTTCAGTCTCAAGCCATTTCACAATTTCACCACTATTCTCCGATCAGGGTTTTATAGCTTGTCAAATCTATTTTTTCGGCCGTTTTCATTCCACCCTTACAATACAGTACTAATGTTTAGCAAATACGATAACTTATTTTCATGTTCAATTTTTGGTTGATATTTTAGCATTAGAAATCGGAAATGGTTATTATTATTAATCTCTCCAGATCTAACCTCTGATTCTGTTTTTTTTAGGATTTTCATAGAATAGTTTTGAATATTCATTGACTTTACACTCTTGTTTCAAAATAAATTAAATCATTTATTATATTACTATCTCGATTTAATTACATTTTTTTTCTAATATAATGTTTAAGGTGTTCACCAACTGCGCATGCGTCGTAGAGTTAGATACTAATGGAACCCTTCTACCTCAAAATGCAATGCCTGGAATTTGCCCAGTTGATTGCACTGATCAATTCAAACTTTTCCTCGTCGTTGTCTGTGTTCTGAAACTGCTCGGGGCCAGTGCGCAAACATCCAACGCCATTGTCTCAATGAGGTATGTAAATGGGATGAACACAAACTTATGGACAAAAGGAAAAAAATATATAACTTACCAGCATATTTCTTTATTTGAATATAAGAAACGAAAATTACAACTGTCTTAAGCTTCCACTTCAAATAAATTTACTAATTTATTTTGACGATAGTTGAAGAGTTCCCAACTTTCAATAGAAAACATATCAATAAATTAAGAAAAATAATCCATAAAATAATAATAGAAGTTCCTATATCATGGATCTAAAGCGATAGTATTCATTATTTGTTATTATAGTATGACAATCAAGAAGAAAATCTTGATTATATTTTGGTTTTTCTGATAATTAAACCTTAAAACTATCATCCCACATATGTCACTATTATTTGTGACCAACATAAAATTACTATTAAACATATTTTAACTATTATAATTCACACAGGAGCGTAGAAGAGCGAGATAAAACAGTGGCGGTGGGTTTCAGTTGGACGATGATGGTAATATTTGCACTCGTCCCGGCTCCTATATTCTTCGGCAGGGTTATAGGTGAGTAATAGCCATTATCAATGTGTTAAGGTACCAAACGTTAATATTTAAATAACATTGCATTATGTCACAGATAGCACATGTTTGGTCTGGGGTAAAACATGTACTTCAAAAGGTAACTGCTGGCTTTACGATGCTCCAAAACTGAGATACTTCATTAACGCCAACGCAGCCGGTGAGTTTATTGATACATTAATATTTATTAAATATATTGTTAGAGAAAAATAAATTTTTATTATAGAAATCTGCCGTAATGACCATCATCGTGGTGTCTACAAAAAAGATAAAAAATAAGAAAATGTAATAACGATAAGAATATAAATACAGTAATTTCTAGTGAATCTTGATTATAAAAAATCAATTTATCATATATTCATTATAACATTAAACGATATCTAACGCACCAATATTAATGAATAGCTCTCCTTCATAAATTATTTAAGCAGAAGAAGAAGAAAATAAACTTTATTCAGGGACAACTTCTCCCTTTAGAATAATGGATGATGTTTAAAGGAAGTTTGAGAGGACCATTTTTGAATTGAGAAGGGCTATGAATTCCATACAGGGGATCGCTGAGGATACAGGATTTTTTGAAGGATACAGTTCTGTGCGCAGGAGTGTACAGGTTGATGGATTGGGTTCTAGTATTTAAGAGAGGGACGGAGGAGCTCGAAGTAAGGAGGTCGTAAATTTAGGTTGTTTTTTTTTTGGGTTTTAAATAGAAATGTGTCGAAAGAATCTGTATCCATACGCCACAAAGTCGATTCCTAGAAACCGATCGATACTACTGATTTTATATAGTGATAGTTTACTATCCCAGCTAGTTACAATCTGTCCTCTAGTGAGTGGTGTGCCAAGGTCTTTGTGCGCCCGGGGCTGCTTATTTCTCTTGCTCCCCTATTTTACAGGTGCAGAATATTTCTCCAACCCTTAAGGTAATTTAACTTTATTTTCCATTTAAAATTGTATTATATACTTATTTAACTATGAAATTCTGAAATAAGTGACTTAGACCGTTCTTCCTCGCCACTCTTACGTACTTTAGTTATAAATATTCTACTTTAGATGCTAGCGATAATTGTATTTAATTTATCTTATATTATTTTTGAGCTGTTTATATACACTTGCTGTTAATATACACTTCAATTGACAAATTGAGAAAATTGAAACTTATTCCAACACATCTTTTTGTTTCAGGATTCCTGTCAGTGGGATTGATATTCGCTTTCGCGGCGTGGTATTACGTGAAAAATGTCGAAATATTCGACCCGGAAGATGAAAAGAAGAAAGAAAAATACGAGATAATTCAACTCGAAAAAAATAAAGAAAAAGAAAAAGAATCATTGAATGTGATATAAATTTGATTGTCCTGATACAGTTATTACAGCTCTAAAGCCATCCTCAACCACCAGACTCATCTCAGCACAAACGAAAATACAATGGAAGGTTGAGGACCTCTTCGCCAATTATATTGGAAGGAACGCCTTCTGCTCAGGATGGCTCAGTTTTAAATGTTGATATCATGACAACAGTTGTATCTAAGAACCGATAGGTGGACGTTCCTGTGGAAAGATTTTGATATGAACACCAACCTTCTTTGACTTGAACTAAATGCAATTTTTCTACAATACTAAGATTTTTATTCGCACATAACATTACCAATAGAATCTAAATAAATTTAAATTCACACAGACAAAAATTTTTGAATTAATAAACATTTATTTTGAATGCATTTAAACTGAGTGGTGCCTTTTTGAAAACCCACTAATTTAATTTCTGCCATTAAATTTGAAATAAGAAAATATTAAAAGTGAAATACTCGGGAACTGATTACTGGTGAATTCTTCTTTATAACACCATCTGATAAATAGAAATTTAATATGATGTATATAAAAACTACCTCACATACAATTTTCAGATCGCTAACCCAACCCATAAAAATGTAAACGGGTTTGTTATATATATATATATATATATATATATATATATATATATATATATATATATATATATATATATATATATATTATGTTACATTAGAGGAATATTATGAAAATGTAACATTTGTTATTTCTTCATCTAAAGATGTAGATGGTATTTTTTGTATTTTTTATTTATTAATATAATTGTAAAACGTAAATGGGGATGAATAAAAGTTTAATTTATTTATTTTTTCAGTTTTTATTTGACCCTCATACATTATTTAGAGGTTCAAAATTGAACCGTTGCAGACCTAGACCTTCGAGAATTGATAAATGGATGATATTAAATTACAAAGAAATAATAAACCAACACTGCAAAATATGGTTATGGTTTACATGCGGTATTAGTATGTCATTTTGTCTAAACAAATGTCACTTGCTATATAGAAAGAGATGCAATTAATATCGAATATATATAGGAATTGTTGTTTCTAGCAAGGTTTAAAAAGAGGTTGGAGCTAGTAGGATCAAGTGGGGTACAGTGTAACATCATGATTTTCTTTTAGGATGCTTAATTTGATAAGAGTGTCTATTTAGTTATAAGTCAATCTCATGTTCCACCATCTGAAACACTAGTCATTAGATGTTAAATTGCAGGATAAACGAAAGAATAATCGACTTTATGTTTTTTGTAAAACATTTGTTAACAGTTTGTTTTTGTAGAAAAAGTAATCATTTCTGGTAAGTAGGTATATGTTCCCTTTAATCTGCAATTAGTTGGTGTATGACCAGTAAACAAAGTTTATTGCAATTTCCAACCAACATAATTTGAATGATTTTTTTTTTAACTGTAGAGTTTGGGGCACAGTATAACATAACGTGTTTGTTATACTGTGCTACCTTAGATAATATATATTTTTTCCTCGTTGAACAGATCCACTGCCTAGGATTCCATCATTTGCATAACAATAATTTGACCAATTTGGACATACGTAGTTGAGCTTTGGGGCTCCATTAAACCACCCGATTCATCTTATATCCAATCCAAAATCCTTAGAAAAATCATAAATGCCCCCTACTTCTTCACAAACAACTTATCCGCAAAGATCTTAATAAACCTAACGTTTTTGACTTAGCTCAAACCATATATCTACCCTTTGGTAGCAAACTCCACAACCATTCAAATCCGTTAGTATCACAACTTCTCATTCCATTCCAGATAACCCTCCGAGATGCCTGAAAAGAAGATGGTCCCGGGACCTTCTAATATAGTACATCATTATATAGAACCTTTTTAAGTGCTACCAATGGGTAGTTGCTTTAAAAACAAGTAACGTGTCATTTTTATCATATTCACTTGATGTGTTATATTTTTATATTGTATATACAGTTGTAAATTTCAATGAAAAAAAAAAATAAAAGATACTTAAAAAAAAAAATTAAGATGTCAATACAGCAAATTCATGAGTAATAGTTATATAGCCTAGGAATAATTCGAGTATATTCGATAGATACTTTTTTCTTAGCTAAATTAAAGTATAGTAATAAAGACAGATCTTATTTTTGGCGAAGATATATGACATAGTGTTGTTAAAATTCTCTAATAACAAAAAAAAAAAATTTGCTGTACTGGCTTCTTATTTTTTTATAAAACATCTTAAATGTTAAATGTTGTTTATTCATATCTGATTATACCAATATAATTTTTAATGTCCAATATTTTTATTAATAAACTGAACATCATAAATAAACTAATATATATTTTATTCTTAAATCATAAGTAACATAGAACTATGTTTATTTCTGTAGGTTTATAATGCATCGGAGCACTAGGTAAGAAAAAATTATGTTACACTCCGTTACTTCTACGCAGACCCTACTTCCATACAAAATACCTTATCTCAAGTTGGAAGATTCTGACTTTCCATCGATATTTTTCTATCATTAGATTATGTATTCCCTATTTTTAATTTAGAGTTTCAACAACAAGGTTCCTTATCCTATTAAGGACCCCTTTGGGCATTTTTTCATTTCTTGAGCGAGTGGAGAAGTTGTCATCTGCCTTAAATAACTTGATTGCATTTATTACTTAACATTAATAGACCACTGAAATGTTAACAAAACATACAGTTATATAACCTAGGAATAATTCGAGCATATGTGGTAAGTCCATTTCTCGTAGCTGAATTAAAATATGATATATTAGAAAGTAATATACTAAATTATATCTAATTTTTTAAGATGGTGGAGAAGGAAAAATAACGGCCTGAAACTGGTATAAAGGTTTGTATTCTATTTTTAGATATATTACATTGTTCATTTTCAATTTAGCATCCGGATTATATTTAATGTAAAATATGTTGATTAATTTTACTATTTCGGATTTGATCGCAACAATTATCTTTTCAAAAAGTTTAATTTGCATTAACGGAGACTGTTATTATTAAAGTTGTATTGTTAAAAACCCTATTTCTTACTGACAGGGAAAAACATAAGATCTTGGATAAGTCCCTCTATAATCTAATGCTTTTTCACATTTCACATTGAATAAACTACTTCAATTGATAATTAAATTAAATTTACAATTAATCATTATTCGGAATAAAGTTGAGAGAAAGTAGGAGTTTCAAAAGTGACTTTTTTCATTCAAACCAATATAGCTCCTGAACGGCAGGTTTCAGAGACGAATGTTATGTAAAAAAATATTTTCCATTAAATTTCTGACGAGGAAAATGTCGTTAAATGTTTAATCCGAGCAACACCAACTTAGCTAGAGTTTGTTAAAAATGCCCCAGCTCCTAAGCTCCTAAAAGATGTAGGCAAACACGACTCTCTTCACTCAAACCAATATAGTTCCTGAACTGTAGGTCCCAGCGGGAAATATAACAAAAAATATTTTCTATTACATTTCTAATTAGGAAACTGTTTGTAATTTTCGACCCGAGCAACACCAATCAAGCTGGAGCGTGTCAAAATAATACATTTTATAATGTGAAAAACCATTACACAAAAAAGTAAAAACTCCAAGCTAAAAGAATAACCATGTCAA
The DNA here is from genome assembly GCA_003667255.2 of Euschistus heros. Classification (NCBI taxonomy): domain Eukaryota; kingdom Metazoa; phylum Arthropoda; class Insecta; order Hemiptera; family Pentatomidae; genus Euschistus; species Euschistus heros. The sequence continues at coordinate 547,227 of RCWM02000181.1, read as the reverse complement.
AATCATAGGATGATAAAAGTATCCATTTGTACATCATGTCATATTCCATCGATATCCATTTTTCAGCCTATTGAAATGCACTGAAAGAATCAGTAATGTTTTAATCATACATTTGTTTTATCAATCATATATATATATATATATATATATATATATATATATATATATATATATATATATATATATATATATATATATATATATAAGGATATATTTTTTCACATCATATACAGGGTGTCCCGAATTTAAATTGCAAAACTTCAGGAACTTATAGGGGACCGAAAAACTAAGACAAAAAGTCCTTTAGAGATTTGCTCGTTTTTGCTTAGTTTTAGAGAAAATCGCAAAAAAAAAAAAACAAAACAAGTTTTCATTTTTATAGTTATTTATTTACATTTATATTTATGTTATGTTCTTTTTAATGTAAATATTGCTCAAAATTTTGCCCTCTTATAATCCTAGAAGGAAGCCAAAATGTAAACAAATAAAAGAATGTAAAGGATAACATTAAGTGTTTACATATCTCACTGCCTAGCCTGACGAACTTTGAAAGGTAATAATCGCTACCTGTAATATTTTTGTTTTGTTTCTTTTTGTGCGATTTTCTCTAAAACTTAGCAAAAACGAGCAAATCTCTAAAGGACTTTTTGTCTTAGTTTTTAGGTCCCCTATAAGTTCCTGAAGTTTTGCCATTTAAATTCGGGACACCCTGTATTTTTTTTTTAATTACTCGAATATACTTGAGATACGTATGATGGTATAGAAATATCAATACAATTAGGATTGATGAATTAATTGCCACTTCTATTGGGATACTCGAATATGCTACTCCCCTACGCTGAGAGGCACTCAAGGAAAATTACCAAAGAAGAAGATGTGTACACTCCACGTAGCACAAGAAGAGCAGGCCTCCGGCAAATTGTACATGAATTAAGAATGTATACATTTCTTTCAACTCTCTACTTATTATAAATAAAAACATACCATTTCTACTTAAGCGTATAGTGGTATGCACCTTCATAGAACCACTGCAACCAATCTATTAATAATAATTATTTCATGTTTATCAGGGCTTGGCTATCAGGTAGGAATGAAATGAACCATGTTTCAGCCCTTGAAGGAAGTGGGGAACAGCTTGTATACTGTCAGTCCGGTTTAAGGTTCTTTTATATTATCCGGCACGACACGTAGCAGACCGTAACGTTTAAGACAGGACAACTATTAGTATAGTTAGTTTATAGTGCCTGCGTATATATATAGCGCATCGGATCCGGCAAGACACGGCACGTTTCTAACAAGACATTAAGACATTTCTCGAAAAGAATATTTTGTTGGAGCCGGCACGTGCCGGACCGTGTCTGACCGTGTCTTTTTTCGTAGTATACTTTACTTTCCGACTCCGACAGTGCAGTACTGCAGTGAATTTGCCCCGTTCTACTTCTTTTTCTGCGTTTAAATTTGATTCCATTTTTGTTTTTTTTACAAAACTGGATGTTGAAAAATTAATTGAGTGCTTAATGTGTTACTATTCAACATCTTATATCAATATAAAAATAGAAATTCAACATATGTAATTATAATAAAAAATCTAATCAAAACAATTTGTACAAATTTCTACTCGATGTTCAGAACATGTAGGTTTTCCACATTTAGTGCATGCTTTCTTGACTTTTTTATCTTTTTGTCTTGGACAAATAACACACCTTAACTAAACATAATGAATAAACACGAGTACAAAGTAATATACTATAAACAACAAACTTTTTTTTTTTTTTTTAAATCTCCGCTTCGGCTGTGCTCCCGGTCCGTACCGGAACCCGCTGTGTCTGATAATATAAATACACCATATATTTGTATGACCGTGCCGTATCTGATCCGCTACTTGTCGTGTCGGATAATATAAAACAAGCCTTAAACTTAAAATTCTCTTTTTACAAGGTTACGCACTAGGTTAGCAATATGTATACACCCTATCCTAGACACCAACCAAGAAAGCTCTACCATGCCATCAAATTAGGTCTTATTAATGAGCTAGAAGGGTCATAAAATACTCTGAGTAATGTTTATGAAACACATCGCAGTGAATTATCAACACTTATAACGATGCATTTAAAGTTAACCTAAGCTATCGTAGTAAGGTTTCTAAAATGCTTAGCAGAAAAATCTAAGTAGAAGTTCACAATCTATTATATCTCGATCAAAAAAAATTAAATGAATCTTGCACAATGAAATGTGCAAAAAAATCAACTAAAGTTTGGTCTGTTCTTGTGATTCGCGGATGCTGAATGACAAGAATCACCCATTATACTCAGCTAGAAACGAGGAGAACAAATAGAAGAAAAGTTCACTATACAATTAAATAGCACACAATCAAAGAAAATAGTGGTCATATGGTTCATTATCTTTCTCAGATCTCTCATTGAAAAAAAAATCAAATTTTGTTTTAATTAAAATTAATATTTCAAAAACGTTTCCTCGTTTAATGATAGGCAAACAAAAGATATTGTCCTATACATTGCAAGTTTACGATACGTGTTGTAATATACAAATACTCTAATTACAGTAGTTCACTATTGCTGAATGAAATTAAGTTTCAACAGAAGTTAAATGTTAGATGTTTAATGAGAGGGGATGGTTTGGTAAATAATTCTTATCACATCAAAGACATATTATTTGTTTTTCGTTGTGTTTTATGATATGATGGGACAGCCAGGTGTACAGTAATCTAGGGTAAATAATATATAATATGCACTATTTGCAATATTACTTAAGAACAAATGTATTATCATATTCAATCGATGGAAAATAATATCTATTTTCTAAAAATATATTTTAAAAAAAGAATAAAAAAAATTGTATAACCAATTAATAAAAAAAACAAAAAAAAACAAGGTTTTTTTTCATGACCGTGTTGTTGTTTCTGTTGCAATCTATTCAATGGAAAAGTTGAAAACACTGAATGACTCATTCGACCAGTGTAGTCTCCAATGAAGAAAATTGAGACTAATTTTTATATTATTATCGTCTCGATGTGTAGAATTAAAATAAGTTTTCAGGTAGTAAGTGAGATATGTTTTTTAGCTTAGACTTCTGAATGAGATTCAAATAATTCTTTTGAAGACGTTCGATGAATATGAATTCTTCAGATACTGGAGACATCGTTCAAAACGATATTCCTTTTAACGACAAACTGCTTATAACGACCAACCTCTTATAAGGACCAACTATTCCATAGAAATTTTGTTTATTCCAGTAATGTATAGGGATCGGCTGATATAACGGCGTTCTTTATACCATACTGGTTTTAACTAAACACTCAAAGACTTAAGTCTTTTTTGTCAATAAGAACTAAAACTAAAAAAAAAAACTTAAAAAATGTTTAGTTACCTATCTTCTCATTTATAAAATCTATCATATGATTTTTGACCTATTCCTTTAACGATACAACGATTATTGGTTGTAACGACTCAATATGTGCGCTACCTTAAAGGTCGCTATGGACAATATTCATAGTATTTTTTTCTTCTGATTCTCGTATACATTTTACGTTTGGAACGTCAATTAAATAATTCTATTTCTGGCCTATAGTATCGTTTAATAATATTCAATTGATCTCCGTTGAACAGATCCTCCAGAACTCCATCTGGAAAAACGTCTTTCTTAGAGTTCACGAGACATGAAAGACAAGAAACTACTCGTCGTTTTCGACTACTCCAACATTTTACTAGAGAGGTGTTCAGTGTTCCCAATTAATTACAGAAGACATATATGACAGTAATTAGACCCATTCGGACATACGGAGTTGAGCATTGAGGCTTCTAGAAGAAGCCTTTCTTTGAAAATTTTAAGAATCTTCCAATTCTTCTTGTACCCAGTTCGATGACAAGCTACATAACCACTCGAATCCACTAGTCTCCAATCTCGCTCCCCACTCGATTCACTTTAACTTTCAACGGCAACTTAAAAAGATGGGAATTTCTAATGTAGAACAATCATTGAACTGCTACTAACGAGTAGTTTTTGACATGTTGCCCAGTCACATAAGAGTTTTATACAGCAAACATCGGAAAGGAAGCAATGAAGCTGAATTTTTGCATAAACCTTCGTTTTGGCCTTCTAAATAAGGGGTGAAAAGTCACCGACCTCAGCAAGTTAGTATGATTAGATATTCAAGGTCAAAGATCACAAAAATCAGTTTTTTCAAATATCTCCTAGATATAAACCCGAGCCCTAGTTTATTGAGATTTTTATTTTAATACGAAAACAAACCACCATCAGCTGCCGTTATTTACAGGAAGATGTTTCTACTCTCACCATTCAAATTTGTACACATAAAATAAATTTATAGAGGTAATGTTTATTTTTTTTACTACAAGATTATTATATTTTCAACTGTTATTTTATAAATACATATAATAAATAAATTGTAAATTAAAAGAATAAATCTTAATATAAATAATTAAAAAATGTGTACCAATAAACATCTCAGAGGAATCCTCGGAGCCCCCTGATCATTGTCCCTCCCCCCACTCGGGGTCTACGGGGGTATACGTAACGTCACTGCCTAAACCATCTTCTTTTCGTATGCCTCTGAGTGTTACCAGTAATCGAGTGAGAAGCAAGTTAGTTATTAGTGGAGGTTAGTGGATTCAAGTAGGTATAGAGCTTTTCTTAGGTAAAGGGATAGGTATCTTTTTTTAGCCCAGATCAGCAACATATGGGACATTTAGATCGTAATGGATGAGTTTATTTGTGACATAATAAGGATCGTTGAGGATTTTACGAAGCGTTTGGATTATAAAGATTGGATACGAGAAGAATTTAGTGGAGATTCGTTTAATTTAATTTCAAAATATAAATATAAAGATTACTGCAATGTTCTAAAAGTAAAAAAAGTCCTTATACTTCATTTTGTCTTTTGCATAAATAAATAAAATTAATATACACACTTAACCCTTCAGTTAGGCCATAAGTAATACCGGCTTTAACTGGTCTGTAGCTAAAAAACTCTTCTATTCAAATTAGATACACTTTGCAACAATTCAGAAATATAGAAATATTCATAGATCATGATGAACTTTCCTTAATACAAAGGTTGAACATTGCCCAAATTTTGCATTTTAATAGGCCCCGGAATACTCCTGAGGAGGATTATCAGCTGAATTAGTAGAAGCTGTCCTTCAGTCCATTACCTCAGTCCATTATTCAATCTGTCAGCGGAAAGGCAGCCAGTGAGTAGACAGTCACCATGCAGTTCTTGCCATAATACATATCCTAACATCTACTTCGTCCCTGGAGCGTCGTAGTTCTCAGAGCTCCCGACGCTAGTAGGTGAGTTGGCAATGTTGGTGTTCGGTTACTACAGTATTTTGGTCTCGACCTGTCTATCTACCTATTGAATTTTATTTTAAATTATTGCATTGTAAATTATTTATATTTTCGTTCTTATTAACATAGTAAGAGACAGAAAACTAAATGCCTAAATAAGTCTCATTCATGTCTTTTTCCTTTAACTTTTAAGTACGATACTTCATCAATGGTAGAAATTTCAAATAAAATTTTACAAATATCGACGTCAGTGAAAAATAAAAAACTTGAAACACATAATTTTATACAGTCAAAACTCGATAGGTCGAAACTCGTTTAGTCAAAAATCTCGGTAAGTTGAACCCCATTTCCCGACTACGTTTATATGATTTTATGTTTTCGTTTACTCGAACCAACAATCGTTAACTCGAAGTAAAATTTTTGTGTACACATCTCCTGAGCTCTATAAGCCTTTTCAAAGCTTGAACTGCTTATTGCGTTTCAATCGTTTTTTGAAATTAAAAAAAAAAGATATAACAATGTATCAATTTTCTCAATCAACAAATAAAAAGTAATAATAAATAAAAATATATTAATAAATTAATAATATAATTAATAAAATCCATGAGAATTCCTTAAGGATATTGATTTTTGATTTTTTGTAATTGAAGGGTGAAAAAAAAAAAAGCATAATATAAAACTAAACAAATATAATGAACCAAAAAATAGGAAAACTATAAAATAATAAAATTCTTGCGCCAATCGTCTCGTTGCGCCTTCTCCCGCTGTCATGTTGTTTTACCATTGCAACCGATGTAGAATAGCCAATTATTGGTCGGTTTTCAAACTTCATTGATATCTCTTCATGTCACACGCAATTCGCGTTAAGTGATCACAAACGAAAAATGGCTTGTCCTTTTATATAATAGTATTGATCAATAGTCTGCATCATGACGTAATAATGAATTTCCTTCTAAATCCCATTCAATTAAAGTTTTTCCAACTATTCTAATCCTCATTTACTAACCAGTTTCAATTATCTCTATAATCCATATAACATCACGAAACCCGCAAATTGTATTAATTAGAGTACAGGGGGAAAACTGGTTGACGGGTCAACTCGTTTTTGTTTTGTCTTTTGGTGTTAAGTTTATGATGGTTTCTTATAAATTTTGGCTGGCCAATCCAATGGTGCAATCAGTTGCGAGGAAAAGCGAGTCTAAACAAAAAACGCTTGTAAATAGTTCACAGGGAAAGAACAGGCTATCAAGAGCGCTCCAGGGAGACCATATCGTCAATGTCGAGGACTCCAACCCGGGACTACATGATTACTTTAGGTCTTGGAACAAATGAAAAGATCCATAACCCTATGACTTTGTTCAGTTGTTGTAGTCAGAAAATAATATTCGAAACGTTTATATAGTTGTATTGTTATTTGTGCGAAACATGCTCCACTTGAAAGTACTAAAAATAGGATTTGGTCTTTTCTTTCCCTGTACTCTTCAAATGTAATATACTAGTGTATAATATAAATTTAATGTATATTAAGTATGATGTCCAAGTGGAATAACATTCTTTAAGTATTACTTTGTATACTATTTATTTATTTATACGGTGTGACAGTCCTTAGAGCAGGACCAGGACCTCCTCAATAAGTTTCCTCGAACCTTCTCGATCCGAGGCATTGCGGCGCCATCCTTTAACACCTGCCTGACGGAGGTCTTGCTCCACGTCATCTAACCACCTCAATCGTGGCCGCCCTCGAATTCTAAAACCTGCTGGCTTTTCTTTAAGCAATTTTCTAGGATGTCTATCTGCAGGCATCCTTTCCAAGTGTCCCAGCCACCTTGATCTCGCCTTCTTTATTTGGGCGACTATATCTGGCTCACCAAATATATCTGCTCCATTCGCCATTTAGACATTTTGGATTTTTTTGAGGAATGTTTTAATAAAATGTTTCCAAAAGATTGATATTCATTTTATTTTTAATTAGCTTCATTGCAACCCTAATTTAATATCTTGTTTGTCAATATATAGAAGGTTTGATTATATGTTTAAAAAATGAAATGTTATTGATTTCTACATCGACTTAATATGGATCCATATCTTCATTATTATTGCACCTAAGGTTTCTGTAGAAAACGTGAAAATAGGCCAGAATTAGAAGTGAAAGATCTGGTGGATCTGCACACGTTCTGCTATAAAAGATTTACTTTAAGTGTCACTTAAGCGCTTTCAATCACTGCCGAATAGCAAATATGACTTGTGCCCTCAAGAATAGTTTAATTATAAATTTTATAAAACTGATTTCACTTAAACCGATTGAACAAATAAAAAATTTGTATTTTCAAGAAGACATAAAAACCTCATCTATATAAAAAATGATGACTTAATTCATTTTTCCAAAACACCAGTGAATTTTTATTGGTGAAGTAATAAAAATATATTTTGCTGACAGATAATCCAAAAAATCTTTCTTATTGTATCTCGAACTGCTTGTTCAAATACACTTTTTATACTATTCAGTAGGTTGGGTTTTAACAATAAATAAAATTTTTAGTTGAGAAAGTAATTAAAAATAATATCCAAATTAAAAAAAAAAAAAAAATTGAAAAATATGGAAACACTGCAAATAAACCTCCATCACATCCATTAAATTTGTATAATATTATTTAGTATATGAAACTGTTAATTCAACTTTGTGTATTTAATGATTGAGAAAAAGAGTTGAAAATTACATAATTTTAAAATATGACCTTCTGAAAAAGGCCTTAGTCTTGTGAATGAAAAAATAATTTCAACATCACCTGCCCTTGTTCCGTCAGCGTTTTGTTGTACTAGGATCTAATGTGTGTGTTTAGTTACTTTCGATTTTTTTCTATATCAATGAGCTTTAAAATAATCTTTTTTGTAAAGTTAATGATACTGTAAAAAGTGTCAGATTTCATCCTCAGAGTCTTGTCTTTTCACATTTTCCAGTAACCTTACCTGTTTTTAATTTGAGAAAACCTAATTAATTATATAGCTGGAAGATTCGACCGATCAAATAGCATCTTGAGTATATTTGGATATCGATCGTGCTTTTGACTAAGTCTGGCCTAGGGTATTACCATTTATTTACCACATTACCAATTAAATTATATCACATTGTATGCATCCATACTTTTTTGGTTCGATCAGGACAAGTTAGCACGGAGATCTTCACTAATTCATTTTAGGTGTGTTTCGGAACAGTCTAGAAATAATAGTTTCTACTAAAATAATTTAAGCAAAGTTTGTAAATAATTTTACACAATACATAAAACAGTTTTAATTCCGTTATTAAGGAACCTAATTTAAAAAAAAATATACTAAAAAAAGTATGTAGGTATGTATTTGCAGATCGACCACGCAATTAAAATTTAAATCAATGAAAGATACCTTTTATTGTTGGTATTTTTTCAAAACATATTATTGAAGTATGAATTTCGAAAAGGTAATTTGGAAAAGTTCCAGGTATGTACCGGGAACAGTTTGGAAGAGGTACCGGCACATCCCCACAACCTTTCCTGATGAAAAAGCAATCATTATCACAAAACAATCAAGATCCCACAAAATTTACAAAATCATCATAGTTACCATAGAATTTAATATGTGAAGTGACTATGGAAAACGTGATTAAATCAGGAAAAATCAAACGTTTGATTTTCGACGTGACGCCTTCCCATGATTTTATATCAGCAACAACAATGTTTTTCTAACGGAGACCGTCGCTCATTAGTCCAATCAGCAGGTACTTTTACCTGACAAAAAGACAAGTTACAATTTGACATTGACAGCACCATACAATGGTGAATAGATGTTGTCAATTGAGTTATATGAATCTGTTTTTGGATTGATTCACTATCCTTTTATGGATTTCAATTATGGATCAGTTTTATTTAATAAATTTTTATAATGTTTTGCGCAGAATATTCTATGTTCTGAAAGGTTTATATACTCAATGATTATCTTTCCATTTCCTTATCGACTGATTTGTTTCAATCCTCAATATATATTTTTGTAAATAATTACCGTAAAATGTAGATAATTTTTTCACTATGGCTTTGAGGCCCTGAACCTTGCTCCTTTCTCTTTCTTTATACCAATGGAGATTGATTTACCCGTAAATTGGCCGTGGATACAAAGTTTAGACGAGGATTTTAAATGGCGAAAAGATAGTCAGGGATGCATTCAAAGGGAATCACCACGTCTAAGTAAAAATACTTTAAAGCGTGCCAACGTTTCGTCCTGCCTTGCAGGTCTTCTTCAGGGCCACCGAACCATACTGGAGAGGGGACAAACGATGACTCACGAACGATGAAACGTTGGCACACATTAAAGTATTTCTACTTAGACGTGGTGTTTCTCCTTGGACTGCATCCCTGATTATCTTCTTCTCTATTTATCTTAACACGTCAACAATGTTTTTATCATTATGAGAAGTTTAAATGTTTAAAATTAGTGATTATTTGAGTTTATAGCTGGTTGATATCTTAAGTTACTAAAAAATTATTTTCAATACAGAGGGGAATATTCATTGATGGTTTTGTACGCTATTTGTATGTTTAAGTTAAAGAATTGTATAAGAACAGTGAAAAGCCTTGTAAATTCTCAGTTTTCGTCAAAAAATAATAAAGACATAAATTTTCAGGAAGAAGACAGGAGTGATAAGGATGCCCCGGGAGGGGAGGAGTGATATTCATATATAGGGGTGGACGCTCATCTCAAGTCCACAGGCGAAATGGAACGCGAAGGAATGGAGGCGGAAGGTATGCTGAGGGACAAGCCCTCAAAGGAAACGACTTGTGGTATTGGTTGCATCAAAGGGCCATGGCTCCAGAAGTTCGCCAACTACAAGGCCTATGTTCTCCTCTACGGAATGCTTGGATCTTTGTTCACCGCCTCCTATTCCTACGCCGGGGGTATTTTCACTACGATGGAAAAGAGGTTCAAGATTCCCAGTCAAACTATGGGTGAGTCGGTAGGCCTTAAGGTTTATCTTATTTTTATCTTTAGCGTTACCAATTCCATATTTAACGCGAAAAGATTCCAATTATGAAATTATGGATATCGATCAGGTATCCTACCTAGAACTTCTTTATTACACGTTTATCGAATACATACATAGGTTAAATTATTTGACATACATATCGGTGGTGGCCGTGAAGAAGTGGATAAGTAAAATTACCTTGAAAATGAATTAATTATTAACAATCAAAGAAGGATTTTTAGTATCTTTAATGTTATGTTTAAGTAATGCTTCGTAATAAGGCTTTAAAGTATTTATTTTTTCGCAAACAGTATTTTTATAATAATTTACAAAGAGAACCATCAAAAATGTCCTACTTAAAAATGCACAATTTTCCTCTCCTTCATGATAGCCAAGATATTATTCTTTCCAAAGTAATTACGGATTTCATGGAGTGTCGTAAAAATATCAAGTATCATGAAGTTATTATATTAATTTATTTTTATATCTGCTGTACCATAACCATTGCTTAATGAAGTGTATTTAATTCTATATTTTTAAACTGGTATTTCCCTTGGCATTAAGTACTTATTAGAAGAGATATTACCTTCAAAGAAATTTAATTATCTGTTTTTAACATGGATGTCTTTTGGCTGGGTATCCACACTCTTTTGGTGTGCCGATTTTTTCACATTCAACAATGTATAATATTTTTTCAAACTCAAAAGTATAACATTTATTATAATGTAATATTTTTTTCACTCATAAAAATGATTTATTTTTCACCCACAAAAATGTAATATTTTTTTCGTCCACAAAAAAGTAACGTTTTGACAAGCTCTAGGTCAAATGGTTGCTTAATTGAAGAGTTGCCGTCAGCATCCGTATGAAAAATGGAATAAAAAACATTTTTTGTTAATTACATTTGCCAATAGGACCGTTTAGGAGCTATGTTGGTTTGAATGAAAAAAATAATTTTTGGAACCCTTACATTCACGCTACTTTAAGCCGCTGCTCTCTTCAAAACCCTCTTAAAATGCACCTTGGTAAAGAGGTAAAATCATCATTAACAAGAATGAATCAAAACTTTTTGATAGCCAAAGGGGTTTAGGGGGAAAAAAATAAATAAATAAATTATCACTATATTAAGATTTTTGTTGTAACAAGAGTTTGTACTTTTCACGGACTTCCCTTAAAATGCACCTAGTGCAGAAACAGGGGTGGATTCATAATTTTGTAATTGTATCATAAATCAATAAAAATAAAAGTGGATTAAAAATTAATCATTAATTAAATAAGAAGAAAAATATAGCCCCTTTTTATAAAAGAAAAGGGGCTATAAAACAAAATAATTTAAATAATTTGATCATTTTAATTGTAAAATCTAAATTCGGTAAAGCAGTAGATACTTAACATACAGACATATCCATGATCTATTGCTTTTCCCCTTTAAAGAGAAATTGAGTTTTTTTTTGTTTTTTTTATAAACTTTGTTTCCATTAAAATTTTCCTTCTACAAAATTATATATAAGATTGTAAAAACTAATAAAAAAATATACGATAAATACTTTAAAATTACTATTAATAAATACATATTTAGAACAAAGGAAAGTACAAAACAATAAAATAATAATCTGCTCAGAAAAATAAGTATTATAAGAGTTACTATAGGTAGAGAAAACTTAGAACCTTAAAACAAATCTATTTGTAAAATTTAAGGCATTGTTTATAAATAAATTAACTAAAATACATTTGTGTAAATGGGAAAAAAAAATCATCAATATAAAAAGCAATTAAAATTAATTATTTAATTTAAAATTATAAAAAATATTTATATATTATTATTATTACGAAAACATATTAAAGTCATATAAAGCAATTTAATATAACACATATAATATATGTCATTATAACTTAAATAATATAATTATTCTACGATTAAAAGCCAGGCATATAACGACATAATTTCAAAACATTGTAAAGATACAATGAATCATTTAAATGATCATTGGAATATGTATGTAAAACCTTAATAAATGTTTTTTGCCTTAATTAAAAAAAAAAAAAATTGTTTAGATTCGTTCGTGAATCAGGCGGGCGAAGAAAACATGCTTGCAAGTCCAGATGACACACTTGTTTTCATCTGTTATTTATTTTTATCGACAAAAAACTGACAAATCGATAGCAAAGAAACGTTATTAATTGTAATATTCATTTGATTTATTATTATTATTTCAAAATAAAATATAATATCCTCATTATCACTAATTAAAAACATATATAAAATTTTATGTTATGTTTCAATTTACACATCAATGTATTTGTAAATCTCTTTGGGTCATTTAAGATTTTTAAACGCAAACCTCAAAAGCAGTACTTATTTTTAGATATGATATGAAATGTTGAGTGATATTAATTCTAACTATAATATACTTACTTATAATTCCGTGTCAGAAGTGGTTAATAGATGACAAAATGTTTATCAATAATTTCAGCACTATATTTGATAACAATGATAAAGGCCTAAATGGAAAAAAATAGAAACGATCAAGATTTTTACAATATATAATAGAAATATATATAATAATCCGTTGTATTTGATTCTTAAAGTTATGAAAAGAAATACTCTTTGCTAATGTAATAGTAAATATGACAAAGGACAAACTCCCACGCAATAGGTTTATTGTATTTGAGTTTGTTGATAAACAGTAACTATTTGCATACCGCTGCTATAATTCATTCGTACAATCTACCATTCATATGAGTTAGCAGAAAAGCTCATTGCAATTATAATGTTTCATTGTAACGCTCTTCAAACAAAAAATAGCTAAAAACGGAAAATATTAATTTCAGAATGTGTATTAATTATGTACAAACGTATAATAGGGTAATAAATAGAAAATGCAAAATTTTATATATATATATATATATATATATATATATATATATATATATATATATATATATATATATATATATACATCAAAATTATATTTTGTCGACCCCTAGAAATTATATAAATAACTATTTTACAATATTCGGGTTATAGGTCCTTTATATTTAACAATATTTTGTTTAATTTTTTAAATTTTTATCTATCTATTATATATATATAATAGCTCAGACTCCAGGGTACTCAGGGTGCTGGGAAGCACTTGCTGCAGGAGTCGGTGGGCTTCCTGGCCTGGAGTTTCGGGGTACCAATTTTTATTCATAACAGGATCCCATTAAATAAGTGGTCGAAACGTAAATAAAGAGAGGAGAGAAGAGAGGGAAAAAAAGAAATAAATAAAGAGAGGAGAGAAACCCAATGAGAGGGAAAAAAAGAAATGTATATATTTATACAAAAATAAATATAATAACTCAGCCCCGTGAATATATATATATTTGGATATATATATATATATATATATATATATATATATATATACATCAGCAGATCTTCAAGTACGTATGCCTTTTGGCTTGTGTAATGCACCTCCAACCTTTCAGAGAGCGATGACGATGATGATACAAAATATCCCCAATTCTATGATTTACATCGACGACATAATAGTCTACTCAAAAAACGAAAAAGAACATTTAAAAGATTTAAAAGAGTAGTATTGAAGCCCTAAAAGAACATAACCTATCAATACAACTAGATAAAACCGAATTTTTTAAAACCGAATTGAACTTTTTAGGCTATATCGTAACCCCAGACGGATTAAAAACAGACGAGAAAAAGATAGAAGCAATTTTAAATTTCCCATTCCGCGTAATGAAAAGACGACGAGACAATTTTTGGGCATGACGGGAGACTATAGAAAGTTTATTAAAAATTACGCAAAAATTACCAGACCGATTTCTAATTCATTAAAAACAAAAATTTATGGCACAAAGGAAATTAAGGAAGCATGTCAAACCCTAACGGAAATGATGATGAGTAACACACCAATTTTAAATTTTTATGCTAAATCAGATATCGCTTCATTATTAGAACAAATACTCGGCGACGTTTTGAGCAAATAATAGAAACGGAATATCCATCGGTTAAATTGAAAAAATATAAACAAATTGTAAATGACGTCGACTATATGCGAAACTTGTAAAGTTACGAAATATGACCGAAAACCTATAAAGACCAAATTTCAAATTACACCTACACCAGAAAGACCGTTTCAGGAATTAATGATTGACATTTTTAATTTTAACAACGTTCTCATAATCATGCCAATTTTACTGGTGGATATGAATAGACTAATAATTCTAAGATAGACTTCTAATTCGAGTTGTGTACTAGAATTATTAGTCTATTCATATCCACCAGTAACATTGGCATGATTATGAGAACAATATAGTCTCGAAACGTCCCCAAAATAGTTGATTTTTTATTTTATGACTGAACCTCAAGAACCTTACTAATATATATATATGGATATATATATTTTGGGCGATATATTGTTCTCATAATCATGCCAATTCTATGATTTATTTAATTATTAAGATACAATATAAATATTGTAATTATATCAGTTTTTTTTTCTCTTTTTTTTTCATTTAACACAAATGTTTTTGTCTAATTTTTACTAGCAGTTTTCTCTTTTTTTAATTTAAAAAGTTTTGTCTATGATATATATCTTATGTACAAAAAAAAAAAAAAAATTTAATTTTGATTCATCATTCAACGCCTATGTAAAAAATTTATCCGTTTTTTTCCCCCTAAAATATAATGTGGTTCAGATATTGCACTCTAGCACCTCAAAATATTATATAATAAATACTCATCAAATTGTGAAAATTATAATTTCGTCAAAGGAAAAAAGAGGAAAACAATGTTTTCTAGTACTTTTCTTGAATAATCACTCTTTGAATCTACAAAGGAACTTCCAGTTTCAATTATTCCATTCACTTTATATGTTTTAAAAAATAATTATTTATTTTTATTATTATTATTATTATTATTATTATTATTATTATTTTAATTTTTGTAATGAAACTATTTTATTTTAAAAATAGATTTCTTGTATTCATACAAGAATAAAATAAGTGCCAAATGAAAAGTGAAGAATGATAAAATGTTGTTTTTCAGGCCATATAAACAATAAGGATTTAATTCGTAGATTTGTTCGAATATTGTTATATCTACAGAAGCTTACAGTTTTTTTTTCTTTGAACCAATAGGTCTTGTTAGTATTGCCAATATAAGTTTTTGCTTACCAAAAAAACATATGTTTGACGCCTAATTGAAATTCTGAACCACAACTGGTGGAATGTATCATTTTAACACGCATTTGCTCTGCTGTGGCTCGGATCGAAAATTTGCAAAAAGAAATTTGGTCAGTTATTTAGTAGAATATATAGAAAATATTTTTTTTTTATATAACATTTGTAGGACGTACCATTTAGGAGCAATATTGCTTTAAATGAAAAAAAAAACATACCATTTAGGAGCTATATTGGTTTGAGTGAAAAAAATCAGTTTTCGCCAACTTTTTTTAAGTTTTGGGGCTTTTTTGACACACTAGTTCTTTTAGCATTTTCTTCTTTTTTTTTTTGACGAAAGTTTTCTTGTAGAAATCAAATATAGAATATTTTTTGTTGTATAACATTTGCCTCTAGGGCATTCTGTTCAGAAGCTATATTGGTTTGAATAAAAAAAACGTTTCAAACCCCTAGTTTCTCTAAACTTCGTTTATTTTGAATAATTATAATTTGTTAATTTAATTTAATTATTAATTGAAGTAATTTGATCTTAATTCTACAATTTAAATTCAGAAAAGCGGTATGTTATATATAGATAGACATGTCCAAGATCTATTGTTTTTCCGAGTCAGGGAGAAACTGAGTATTTTTATTATATTTTTAAACTATTGATTTTAATTTTTCACCAGGTCTTTTCTATCGATATATTGTCATCGCACCCGTATTTCGATTATTACAGATTAAATTATTACAGAGTGTTACCCTCTCCTTCCTTCCATTTAGAAATAAATCATTAAAGGTCGTCAGAAACTCAAGGATATCCTGATAAGAAAGGTAAAGGGATGTCGTTTACCATCCTCACCCCCCTCCCCCGATTGTTGGAAAATTCACTAGTTAAGAAGCTATTTCAATAAACTAAAGTGTTAGGAAAACATTTTATTCCAAAAGGTTATTCAATTTAAAACCAATACTGATATTATTTGATTTAGCAATTGAAATTTTATTTACCAAAATTGTATTTATCCACTCGTGAGCTCGTGTTAAAATGGTTGGTAAATCCGAACATTGCTGAAGAATTTTTTTTTTTTCTATTCCCTCCATAAAGTTATTGTACATCAGCAAAACTAGATAGTACTAATATTTACTGCCCAAAGAGGTAGATTATAAAAACATTTTTATATTACATAAGTAGAACCAAAATTATTGTTCCTAAATATTAAAATGGCACCAATCCAACAAAGATGCGTATCACTCAACAGTGAAATAAAACGAATTTCTAAAACTGGTAAATATTAGACATCTAATACGAAGAACGGTTCTGTAAATAGTCCTTATCGTATCAAAAAAGATTTATTTGTTCTTTTATGTGCGTTATATAATAAACTTATTGCGATGGTGCAGCTTTCATTAAAATAGACATAGCGTATATAATAAAAATTCTTTAATATCAATGCCTAAATAACACATATTTCTTTTCCAGCCTTGTCTAAAATTATCAAAAATTCAATAGCTATTTATAATAATGTTAAGATATGTCGTATCTCTTATTAATCCCCTTTATCTTTGCCTTCGTAATCATATTAAAAATGTTACTGATATTCAACCATTCTTTTTATTTATTGACATCTAGAAAATAATCTGATAACAAATACACGACTATATTATAAATTCAAACGCTAGAATCGACATTCCTCAAATTAAATAGACTAATAAAAAAAAGAAAGGTATTTTCATAATATATTATTCTGTTAATTTTTAATAAACGTATTAGGATTTAAATAATCATAAGCTTTCGATTGGGTTATCAGAAATAAATGCAGGTTTATGGTTTTAAAATTAAATTAAATATATTTAATAATATTATAAATTTTTATTATATATTTCAGAAAACCTTCAAGCAACTTATTTATGTGGTTGTTAAATGCAAAAGAAATCCATGTTTCGGACTTTTTCGCCTTTCCAATTTCTCCCAGGTGATCACCTAACTGAGAGATTCTTTGCAAATTTATATTTGCCTGGCTTATAATTATAATTTATATTATGTCATTTGCTTGGGATCTTCAACCATCGCTCAAAGAACACCAATATCAAAGCAAGAAGTCATACAATGAAGCTTTGTATTCAGATCTTGTATGTACTTCTGAAAATGATTAAACCAATGTCAAACGTTAAACACACGCAATAAAGCAAACATACTTCTTTAATTTTAGTATAGTTCCCGTTCCAACTAAGTTTAAAATCGCAAAATAAAATTATTATTTGCACATTAATAAAAGTAAACAAAGTAACCCTACAAACTAGTTAATGGATTATAAGCAATGGATATTACTGTTGTTTTTCCTGAAAGTCTAGTTTATTTAGTGTTGCATATACTGAGAGTTTTTATTTTTACTTGGTAAAAGTGCGGCCCAAACCGCGCGTACAATGTTGAATGTGTTGAAGGAAGCATTAGTGAATGTACTAGGCAGCGATTTTTCCAGAGATTTTGATCTCCAAAACAAGGAAGATTGTGGTAGGTCTTTTGTTCTTGACCAGGACCACCTGAGGACTTTGAAGAAGAAAACCTTCACAAAACCACGCAGGACATTGCGAGAGAAGTTAGAATTGACCACCAACAATTATAATTTTGAGTTATAATTATTAGTTTTTACCTATAGAAACGTACATTATTTTTGCATCAACCCAATACTAAAGATATAAACATATCCTTCAGTATAATATACCTTCATTCATCAAGTCTACTTTCCATTCATTAAGGGTTTTGTGCAAAAAGTACTGACAAATTCGTACTACAATCACTTCTCAAAACAATATTTTAAATTTTTTTCTAATTTTAATATCAAGTTAAACAGCATATTTTAATACTAAAAAAAGTAATTCACTTGCATTATTTTTTAAATGATAATTTCACGCCAAATTATACAAACAGTTTTAAAAAATGCATTATGTGGTAATAAAAGGTAACTAGAAAAATGTTGCTAGGCAAAAAATATTCCTTGCGGCCTTCCAGACAACAATCCTTTACTTGTCCAAAATATAGTTACTTATTTTAATTTATATTATTTTTTGACAGGATTGATCCACGTTGGAAATGACATAAGCCAGATCTTCGTGCTAACAGTGTTCAGTTACTACGTTGGCAAAAAACATCGGCCACGATGGGTCGCCATCGGTATCTACACAGTTGTCATCTTTTGTGTCCTGAATGCTATGCTCTACTTCTTCTTCGGGCCAGGGCAGGATGCAATCAGCCTCACATATGAATACGGAAACCAAAACAACATCACCGAATATAATACAAGTAAGTTTGAACAAGTTGCCGAGTAGATTGGGTAATTCGTATTAGTCCATTTGATTGAATGTTTTATTCTAAGGCGTAGAGGTAGCCGTAGGGTTACGGCGTGGGGTAAAAGTTATTGGAAGAGATTTATGTTAATCCACCCATTTCGATATCAGTTTTCAGGTTTCTGATATTTGATAGATTTTGGAATGCAATGAAGGGATCATTATGACAAAAATGTTTCATCAGCGTGGTTGGTGAGGACGGTACTAGGATAAGTCGGAATGGCAGCTGTAAACACCACCTTAAATCTACTATATATTTGTCAAATACCACTCACTCATTTAACACGAAATCTCAGAAACCACCGAACGGATTGGAATGAAATTCGATAAGTAGCTTACTCTAGGGCCGTAGGTGCTCGCTAAGAAAGGAATTTTAAAAAATTGGCCTGGATCAGGGCTAATTCGTGAAAAATGCGATTACAATTGGGTGAATAATAATAGATTAATTGTCATATGGTATATGGAGATAAACTAAATTTAAAAATAGGTTAGATGCTTAAGCCGCACACATTGACCTCAAATTAAGTTCCTTATAGTACTAAACAAACAAAAATACGATCGATGTCGAAACCTTATAACATGGTACTTTCTGTGAACTCATGGTGGCTGCAGAGGTGTACCCTTACAAGTTTGAGTTGTTTTGTGACGAGAAGCTATTAAAAGATTTATGTTAAAGAGGAGGTTAAAAGACTTATGTTCTCTGGTAATGACATGTAAAGGCCAGTTCGATTCCTTACGAGCAACAAACCAACATTGCTTCACCAGTAGCTTCGTCCCCAATTACTCTTCCTTTAGCTTTCCGGTCACAAGATAATTGTTCTGAACTATAACTGACCCTCTTCAAATCAGCTTTTCTCAACCAGGCCCAAGTTGTACCTAGCCTTTCTGAATTTCATTCCTTGAACCTAGAATCTACCTTTTTTCTCAGTTCAGATGAGTCTATTGCAACATTGAAGTAAACTCGTCAATCTAAAAGTAAACAACGTAGGAAATGATTCACAGGTTCAGTTCGCAACAAAGAACTAAGGAAATCGGCTGCAAAACATTCAAGCACATGTAGAGGTCAACAGGGAAGCTGTTAAGAAATGCATGATAAATCATCCTGAAATTAGCAGAAAAGTGGTTAACAAACATAAAGAAAGCCAACCCGAAGTTAAAGGATATGCTGTACACACATATTCTGAGAATCACCCAAATATACTTAGAGGGGCTGTACAGAAGTATAAGAAAACCCATCCTGAAATCCATAGAAAGTCTTCAAAAAAGTATAGCTGTAACAAAACACGATGAAAGATGTTCAAAGAAAAGGTTACAGCCAAAAACGGAATATGCAAAAGAAAAAACAGTCTCAGGTTCTGCCATGGAGAAGATGGCTACTGTATTAACACCCATCAGCGTGACCCAACACGGTGCACTTAACCATCTAGTGCAGAGTGTATCATATCTGCAACATTATATTTATACTTATGGCAGCGAACTCTCTTTGATTTGTCTGGAACTAAATCTTGTATTAGAGATGCTACTACATCCCTCTAGGCACGAGAGGACTTTGCATGCCCTAACTGGAACAGACATGTCTCTAATTGTTACTTACATCTTCAAATCCTCAGTTGTGGAGACGCCTCCTTCCTACCAGTAAATGTTCTTATTTCTTTTATTGTGTTCTTATAACATCCATTGTGTTTTTTTTATCAAAAAAAAATTCTGAGGCTTTTCCCTAGATATGTAGTTCGTAAAATATCAATGAGGATAGAATTCTTGTTTTTTATTATCGAGATAAATCACTTTTTAGTCATGTGCAACATAATGTATATTATTAATTAAAATTGTTTGTAGGTGAAAATTTTTTTTTTCAGTATTTTTCTATTAATAACCAGATCAAAACATATTAAAAAAAAAATTATAAGAATGAAAAAGAAAAAATCATGCACTAAAGGGTTAAGAAAACTGTGTCTGCAGCTGATTTTTATGCCTAGATGTTGATGGAGCGAGGAGGTGAAGAATCTCATTTACTTTAATTTCGTGATCTCCTCAACTAATTTATGCTTGATATGTAGGCAAAAATTGAAACAGGAATACTAAACTTTATTCGAAAAAATAAAAAAAGGTGAGAAGTTGAGACTATATTCACTTAAAATATGCCATAAGAAAAGCTTATGGTCTGGTATCAGAACTGGGTAAGATGGTAGTGCTGTGCCGAAGCTACACGGGAGGACTGTTAAATAATATAAAATTAACTTTTGCAAATTGTCAAATTTACTTATTGAAATTATTCTAAGAATGGAATTCTTTAGAGTTCTTTAGGTTTATGTAAGTAATAATAATTATCAACTATAAGCTTAACTTTTACTAATTTAAGTTGCCCTTAATCCTAATTATATTAAACCGTAGCGGAGCAAGGTACTTTCAGCTAGTGTAAATATAAAGAACACAATATGCAACGAAGTATTTACTACAGTTTAAACAAGTTCCAGTACTCCTGCTGTTTTTCTTGTATTTTTTATATAATACTTCTGGTTTTAGAGGATATGCACCTTCCTGTATTAGAGGGGATTTCATCAAACTATGTTTGTCAGTCCGACATACTTACAAGGGTCTAAATATTTGTAGGTGAAATCACTTCAAGTAATGGTTGTTCCGTGAACTGTAAGTAATTGAGTTAGTTTGTAATGAGTTCTTTTGGGTATGTTATGGCTTTGTGGATTTACATTTGGGATGTATTTTTATAATGGTTATCCCTTTGTAGATCGTTGCCAAAGTATGTTCCAGTCCTCAATAAATTCAGTTAGTTTGTATTTTTTGATATAAGTTAAGGGAACTGAAATGTAAAACTATTTTATATGGTAAATTGTAATCGTTAGCAGCGGTCTTAGCAATAGGCATAGCTCTTTTGTTTCCTGAAGGATGTGGATGGAGGTTCAGATTACAATCTCAGACTAGATTTCTGAAATATTTCTTAGAGGTGAGAAAAGGTGTTGGAAAAGGGCGGCTGATTGATAGTCTATTCTAATCCTCCTTACTTAATTGGATTGACTACACATTCAGCCATAGCTGGAAAAATGTATATGCGCAGCCGCATGTATTGAAAAGCTGTTTTCTGTTTTGGTTGTGTGATTGCAATGTGAGAAGAGTTTGTATAATCCACATCCATTAGTTTGGTGTATCTAAAGAGTAAAAAATGATTAGATGCTCAGCAAAACTGTTTGTTTGAGCCAAATTTATTCCAGAGTTGTGCTTACTTTCCATGATGTGATAATAGGCAGAACCGGGTAAATAACTAATTTTAGTTCCAGGTAAATATTAGAGAATTATTTCTGCTTAATAAGATAGATTCCTTTTAATAATTTTTTTACAGATCAAAGGTTTACTTAACGCTCATTGGCAAAGCTTTTAAGAAATCAATGGGAGTAGAGACATATGTAACAAATAATCTTTTGTATTATTACATCATTAAGTATTTTGTGTATATTATTTGTGTATATATTATCATAGATTGTTTTATAATCAACAGATAAAAATATTATATGCCAAACGGATGCGAACATGAAATGTGACTCAAGTTCGGACGGCAACGACTGGGGGCCTACAATAACATTATTCTTGGCCCAGCTGATTTCAGGCTTCGGGGGCTCCCTCTTCGGTACACTAGGGGTGTCCTACATGGACGACAATATCAAAAAGTCAAAATCTCCTGCTCTCTTTGGTAAGTATTTTTATGTCTGTTGTTTCTATCCGGCTAGATAGTGGTAAGAAAAAATATATATATTTATAAATAAAAGTTTTTTTAAACATTTATTGAGTATAAAAAAAAAATAAATAAAACTAAAGAACATTCTTATTCTCGAAATTGGTCATAAATAGGGCTATGAAATATATGCAATAAAAACTGCAAAATATGCACCTATTATATATACATTACTTAGAAAAATAAAAAAATCTCTATTCTTACTTATACATAATTTAATTAATTAATTAAAAGAATTAAAACTAAAGTTTAAGTAATCAATTTTGTTGAAAATGGAAACAATTGGAAGAGAACTATTTAAAAACAAAGGCAAATATTAAAAAAATATAACACATCATAAAACGTAATTAAAGTGGCTTAGTTTATGGAAGGGTATGTCAGCTCGAACTTAAGTACAACATAAACTGGTATCGAACCCATACTTTTCTGATCCAGTAGCAGTTTTTGTATCAGAAGTTTGTTCGATTTTGACTTCTTACCTTCGTTTTATTTAAGCTTTGCGACAAAAACCATGTAGTAGTGGATACAACTTTATCACAACAAACACAATACAAAACTTCTCTATTACCCTTAAAAGTCTCAATGGAGAGCTAACGTACATACTTCCTAACATCATTCGTGTTACCTAGAGTGATTTTCGGCATATTATGAGAACAGAAATCATCAGTTACCGAAGGAAAAAAATAATAAAGAAAGAATTAATATAAGAACTATGGTCTCAATTTGTAGGCCATCATTATGGATGGGGACAGATGGAGTATACTACCGTCTGCTGACCAAAAGTATTAAAAGTAAATTAATATAGCTAACCAAAAAATTACTATTCAGGAAACTTAAAATAATAAGTTTTGTCGTTTCAGGTGTATCTCAATGCTTGAAGATGTTCGGCAATGTAATAGGCTACGGGCTAGCTTCGATCTGCCTCAACATCTATATCTCCCCATCATTGACTCCAAAAATCAAAAACACAGATCCACGGTGGTTGGGAGCTTTCTGGATAGGTTGGTTTATTATATGATTTAAATTTGATTGTGAAAATGTTTAGTGATGTGAGAAAAATATAATTTTCTTTTTTTTCAGGATGGATAGTGCTTGGAGCAGGGATGTTCATCCTTGGATCGTTAGTTGGTCTCTTCCCCAAAGTACTACCGGAAGCCGCCCGTAGGAGAGATATGAGAGAAAAGTCTAACGAGCCAGCAGATGAGGCGGCCTCTCTGCGAGGTAAGATTTTTTTATATTAATATAATCAGAAATATATAATAAATAAATTCTTCGATCTGCGTCCATTTACTCTTAAGACAACTTTCAGTTCCTGGATTTTAGATTTAAGAGAACTCATGAGGTTGTGGGGCATCCTTTTGTTTACCAAGGCATTCCAGATTTCCTCCAGGGAAACAGAATCAATGGCAGCTATTAAATCAATAAAAACTAATTATAAGGTAAACATGTTTACCTTTATCTACCATTGCCCGCAGTGCGACAATGTGATCTTTAGTCTGCCTGCCAGGTCAAAGTAAATTCTTCCTCTAAGTTTTCTTCAACTGATTTTCTTAATCTGGCCATGAGGATACGGCTGCATGTCTTATATAATATCGAGGATTAATAAATTGGTCTGTAGTTTTCACAAAGTGGTCGATTCCGTTTTTTTATGAATGAGTATGATGATATTATCCCATTTATCATATATTCTTCTTTTATTTCCAAATTGTTTGGAATAGGCTCTGCAACACTTTGATCATGTCTTCCCATTCATATTTTATAAGCTCTGGAGCGATTTCATTCATATCTGCTGATTTACCTAAATCCATCATTGATACAGCTAGTTCCATCTCATGCCTCCATATAGGATCATCCATGATTTTAGGCTGGGTGCCTTATGATCTTGTTCTTCTTCTAGCATCAATGAAACCAGCTTGACTCCTTTCTTGTATTGCAAAACTTTCCACATAATGTGCACGCCAAGTTTCTATTCCTTCTCCTGATAGGTTTCCAGTTCCATCCTTGAAACTTCGTTTGAACACTTGCTTCCATCTTTTCCTTCTTGACATGACCGTGCTCCATACAATGGAATGAAAAGAAACATTTATGCCTTCCTAAGAATTTCGCTCCATCTTCTACCCATGTTTTCTTTTGAGAGGCTTGTACATCTCTCTTGGCTTTATTTATCTTCTGAACCTAAATTTATCTTATGTTTTCGTTCTTTTCTTTTATTCGTTTAGAATTCTTCCTTACTCTGCTGTGCCTAGTACAGGTTCTTTAATTTGTATCCAATCTTTGTCAAGTTAATTTCTGCTAAATGCGCATGTTAGACTGTGGTTTATACCATTCATTCTTTTCTATAATTCTACGTATTCCTACATCTATTCTTTCATATATTTTCGAGAACTGGAAGAACATGGACTTTGTTATCTGCTACTAATAGATAATAGTCAGTAGTAAGTTCCCATGTATTTTCCAAAGGTTTGTAGTTGCTTAATCTGAATCTGGGTACGTACAAGGAACGTCTTGAATGCGTTGTATACATTAAATTTCTTTCTCAACCAAAAATTAAGAATTTTACCATAACATGTACCCTCATTTTTCTGTAACCATGGTATATCCAAAATAATTCATTACATATTTGAATATTTTACATGATGTAGAATATATATTTATAATCATAAGGCCCAATACTACCGGCTCTATTCTTAAGTTAGAAGCCATGAAACTAGACTGTTTCGAAAACAAAGCGCTGAGACGTATTTTTGGCCTAGTAAAGGATAACAGCTGTGAAGGAAGAATCGGAAACTTTACAATATGTAAATATAGTGATTTACCATTGACGGTCTTCGCAAGAGGGCAACGGCTCAAATGGGTGGAGCACGTCTACCGTATGGATGAAAGCGGAAAATGCCGAAAACATTTCAACAATTCACCGGATGTTGCGCAACTTCGCTGAAGACCAAATTAAAGATGGTATGACGGCGTCTCTGAGAACTTGAAACTCTACAAGATATCTCTGAGGCGTACTGCTGATAATGACTATTGGAGGAAGGCTGTAGAACAAGTCAAGAACCGCTTCATGCAAAGCAGAAAACTAATTTATTAAAGAATATGTTTATTAACAATGGCAGTCCAATATCTTTTAATTGAAATCAACTTATAAAGCAAAATAATGATAAATTATCAATAACACAAATATCAATAAATTTATTCACTATGTTACAGATTTCTTGGCAACTTTCATTCGACTGTTCAAGAATAAAGTGATCATGTGCAAAACGATCGGAGGAGTAATGTACGTTTTTGGGTACCTGCCTTATTGGATGTACATGCCCAAGTACTTTGAAGTCATATTCAAGCAGTCTGCAGCTGTTGCTAACTTGGCCACAGGTAAACATGTTTTATTTCATGCTCTTCGATTTCTTTTAATATTTAACATAATTTGATCTAAGGTCATTATTGCCCTGTATTACATTTTTTATTTACATTATTTTCTTAAAAATTCATGAAGGGCAGTTACAAACGCACAGACTAATTGTTCTAATCTTCAATTATTTCTTCTGACAGATCATTATTAGTCATGAGCAGTTATTATTAAATGTTAAACTTGTTGGCTAGAAATTGTTAATCAGAACCTATAAGCTTAGGTTAGAAGTTCGTTCATTCAGTTTAATGTTAATAAGTACCTTAACTATGAGAAAGTAGACGGATTATCCCAAAGATCCCCGACCTATCCTATCCAAGAAAAAAAAAAAATTATTTCTAAAACCTTCTAAACCACCAGTAAAAGTCGGTGGTCGTCCTTAGTGCGTAAGTCAAAAATATATTATCTATCGCACTTGAATCAGCCGTTCCCATACGATAAATAATAGTATTTTCAGAATGTTTTTTCTTTTATCACTATGATATAACCCTCGGTGAACAATCTCTATATGATAACTTTCCCACAATTTATCGTCCTATGAAAACATACTTAATTTCGATTCGTAACAGAAAATTTCTCAAAGAAAACTTTGTAATTATTTGTGTTATCAATCAGTTGTTTTCAATTACTTCCGGCATGCACATTCAAAACTTTTAGGGTAACATTTACTATATTTTGATTAATTTCAACAGGTTTCGTCGGCCTCATCTGTTCAGCTATTGGCATTCTCCTTAGCGGGTTCGTCATTTCCAAGTTCAAGCCGAAGGCCAGGACCCTCTCCATGTGGGGCTTCATAGTCAAAGTGATCACCATCTGTGGTTTCATAATTTACAATTACCTAGGCTGCGCTGTGAACGATGTGCAAGGAGATATCTCAGCCACCGGAGAGTAAGTAAACGTTTATTGATGTTCATAAAATTAGGCTCCAGGTGTGATAATACAATGTAACAGTTTGGCAACAACGAATACTCATTGTCAGTTTACATAAGTTTAAAAATAAACTGTTTCCCCACCGACTAAAAAAATTAAAAATAAATAAATATTTTATCAATTTAAAAAATAATCAAAAATTCTTCTTTTTTTTTTTTTTTTTTTTTTTTTTAAAACGTTTATTTGTCAATTTTTAGAAAACATTCATGACAGTCGTTTGACATAAAAATAGGAGTAGCATACGAGTCGTATCTCTCAACAATGTAATACGTTTGCAGAAAAAACCTTCTTATGTTTCAAATATGCATTCTTCTGGCATATGATCGTGTAATCGAAGTCTTATGAAATCAAATGGTCAGCTAGTTTCACGTGGTGGGCATTCCCAGATTGAAGAATCAATCCGTGTATTAAATGAGATCATTTAATATCTCTCTCTCTCTCTCTCTCTCACTCTCTCTCTCTCTCTATATATATATATATATATATATATATATATATATATATATATATATATATATATAGTATATATATATATATATATATATATATATATATATATATATATATTTTCCCCCCCTTTTTTTTTTTTTGGCTAATATTGTCTATATTTTATACTAAATTTAATCTTCTTTGTATAAATAGCAACATACAGTATTTAACTTCATGGTCCAAACATGAGCATTAGAAAGTTTCTAATTTCGTACTACGAAATATTTACTGCATTTGTCTCAAATAAATTACATTTGGCAGAAAAGTGAACTACTTAAAAAAAAATTCTAATAAAAAACACCTTTGGTATGGAATACATATACCATGATAATTTTAAAGATTGATAGTAATTGATATTAATTACAAAAATAGGCAGATGTAACATCGAAATACTTATTAAAGAATTAAATTAAAGAATATTCAGAAATGTTAAATAGTTTGACTATGTTCAAATTAATAGAAAAATTGTTCAATCACAGTTAGTTATCTATCTTGCTCTAATATATTTAATTCAAGTACCTTTTAACATGGAACATGTTTTACCCCTGGCCTAGTTGGATAAAAGTGATACGTTATTCGGATACGCAAAGGGCGTTACGCTCTGTTGGTGTCGCTCGGATCTAATATTTTAAGGCAGTTTCTTGATCAGAAATTTCATGGGGGAAAAAAAAAATATATATATATTAATAAATAAAAAAGTAAAGTTTTGCGCGCATTTTTTATTTTGTAGGAGCTTTTTGATACACTCTAGCTCTGTTCGTATTTCTTGGTTCGAAAATTTCCCCACAGTTTCCTCATCAGAAATTTAATGGAAAACATTTTGGACCTACCGTTAAGGAGCTACGAGTATATTGATTTAAATGAAAAAAGTCACGTTTGAAATCCATATTTTCAAATGTTTTTGTGACCGTCTCAAGAGGGCCTTTTTAATTTGTTTTTTTTTATTTATTTAATTGAAATTTACAACTGTATATACAAATATATTATACATCAAGTAAATATGATGATAATGGTAAAAATGACACGCCACTTGTTTTTTAAGAAGAAGAAGAAGAAAAATGAACTTTATTCTGGGACAACTTGTCCCCTAAGAATAACAAAACGAGTACAATGCATAGAACAATCGTCTGGCTATGATAATTAATTATAATAAATGATAATAATAAATAATAATAAAAATTGATTAGTAATTAAATTATGAGTTACAAAAATGAATTAAGGAAACGGGCAGTTTCTTGTCGTTTTAGTCTGGTGTGTGGATTCCATGTAAGACCTTTGTCTAGATGGAGTCCTAGGTAGCGGATCTGTTCAACGGGGATTAATGGGACATCATTAAAGGATACTGAAGGACAGGAAGTCATAGGTTTACGACGAAGGGTAAAGGTTATTTGATGGGATTTATTTGGATTTATTTTGATTCTCCATTTTCGACACCATTCTTGAAGGTTTAAGATATGGGAGTGTCTGGGAGGCAATAAATAGATCATTGTTTACTGATAACACCCAAGTGTCATCAGCATACGTGGTGAGGATGGTGCTAGGATGCGTAAGGATGTCAGCTGTATACACCGTGTAGAGGATTGGACCTAGGATACTTCCTTGTGGAACACCTGCTGATTGGTTAAAGAGAGAGGAATAGGAAAAGTTATGATTAACTTTAAAAGTTCTATCACTGAGATAGGAGCGGATAATAAGGAAATGTGTAGAAGGTAAGAATTTACGGAGTTTGTAAAGCAGTCCTGGGTGCCAGACTCGGTCAAATGCTTGTTCTACATCGAGGAAGGCTTCCGTGCAGTACATTCCGCGCTCCAATGTGGAGGAGACAACGTCCACCACACGATGACATTGCTGGATTGTGGAATGAGATGTTCGGAATCCAAACTGGTGATCTGGGATTATGTGATTGGAATCTAGGATAGGATACAAGCTTTTTAAGATGAGTTTTTCTTGGATTTTACCCATAATTGGCAAGAGAGAGATAGGACGATATGAGGAAGGGTGTTCCGGTGACTTTTTGGGCTTGGGTATCATTTTGACTATGGATAATTTCCAAGGATCAGGAAAATATGTTGTTCGGAGTACAGCGTTATATATGAATGTTAGGAACAGGGTGGCTTTCTAAGGAAGGTGTTTTAGGATATACCATAGGATATGATAAGGTCATGTCCAGGGGCTTTCTTGGTGGGCAATCTTTGGATGATATTTGATATTTCTGAGGGATGGAATACTTTAAGAGTAGGGGACATTTGAAGTGGGATATTTAATTCTGTTTCAATCCTTTCAAGGTGATTTGGGTAAAGGATATAAGGATGGGGTTCATATCCGTCAGACAAAAATAACTACACCAAATTGACTAACAAACTAAAAATAGAAATAAAAAAAAAATTCAAAATTTGTATAAATATACTGAAAACATCAACACGACTGACAAATCTTTATTGTGTTCCTATGGCAGTATCAATGTCTTGTTTTGTCTTAAGTGAAATTTTTAAATCTATTTGCATTTCCAAATCAAATCGAAAGCTGTCCCAGTCTACTCGGCCGGTAATCAACGAAGGATGGGTGGGTTTAGGAACAGAAGTTGAATACAGGGAAAGTAGTACCGGACCATGAACGGATGAAAGGTCATTTAGAGATTTTATTGTGAGCTGGGATGATGATACCTGGGAAGTGATAAATATGTCGAGGATATTTGGTCGTTTTTTGAGAGATGTTGGCCAGTATGTAGGGTTCATAGGTGGAATGATGGAATAGGTATTGGATATAGAGACTCGGGATAGGATGCTGCCACGGGAGTTAGATGATCGACAACCCCACCGTTGGTGTTTAGCGTTGTAGTCTCCTCCTGCTATGAAGCGAGGTCCTAAGGATCGGAATAAGGATTCAAGATGATTATAGGAAAGGGGGATATTTGGAGGGCAATATACAGCTGAGAAAGTTAAAATGTAAGGACCTGCCTTTTTAATTAAATTCTATTTGACAGAAAGTAACTTGAATAAGTATAATTTACATACTTAATTTAAAATAATTTCATCCCCCTTCTTTAATGCACCGACCTCTTTCTTGACTGCATACACTGCTCGGCCAAGTTCAATATGATTTTGCCACATTGTATTGCATTACCAATATGTTCCACCAACCTCTCTCTGGATTAGAAGAGCTGTTGGTAATAAATATCTCAGGTTATCATCTTAAACGAGTAAAAGTATCACTAACAATGTTTCAGGCTAAATGCTACCCAGGCCTGCAACGCTGACTGCCACTGTGAGTATGTCAAGTACAGCCCTGTCTGTGCCTACGGGAAGTCCTTCATCTCCCCCTGCCACGCGGGTTGCAATGACACCATGAAGATCAATGGAACTACTGTAAGTTAATATCTTTTTCTTTTTCTTTTCTTGATTTTGTTTTAGGCTAAAATTATTTATTCGTTTATTTAAAGATTTAAAGTATCAGGACGAAGAAATTTCTCGATCTATTATGATGTTAGGAAACAATATAATGAAGTGTTGATATTAATTTTTGCGGTATCTGGGACTATTAGCACACAGAAACATTCAATTTTTACCGAATTGATCAGGTACTTAACTGGAGCATAACGCGACAAGCGCCAAGCATAGCGACTAAAAAGCTGGTCTTAGCGTTTCACTGTGAGTTAAGTCTTAGTCATATTTCAAAGAACTCAGTGTTCAGAACAAATGAGAACACACAGTTTACTGATATTTTAATTCCTAGAAATTTGTTAATTTTTAATATAAGAGAATTAGGCGCATTCGACGTTATAAAAACCTTAATTTCAACAGCCATAGCTACCCCATTTAGTACTATTTATTAAGATAGTTGATCAGTACTTAACTTTTGTCAATGAAACAAAAATGTGAGTTACTCCCTCTATATTTTGCCCAATTTATAATTTAGTTCGATTTTTGTTCCTTCATTAACAGA
This sequence comes from Euschistus heros, assembly GCA_003667255.2. Taxonomy (NCBI): domain Eukaryota; kingdom Metazoa; phylum Arthropoda; class Insecta; order Hemiptera; family Pentatomidae; genus Euschistus; species Euschistus heros. Next base: position 515,889 of record RCWM02000181.1, on the reverse strand, counting down.
TAGAGCTCTGACTTTACCAAATAAACATTAAAAATAAAAATAAAAAAAAGTTAATGTTTTCAATCAATTCCACCCATATTGCACCTCTGATTGCCTTCTTTAGGGTAAAAGTCTTTTTTTTTACAGGTAAAGCTCATTTATGGCGTTCATGGATTTTATATTCTTGTCCCAAAATATACTAAATATATATTATATTCATTTCTTATTGCACTTGAAGTATCTTTACTAATATAATGTTTAAGGTGTTCACTAACTGCGCATGCGTCGTAGAATTAGATGCCAATGGAGTACAACTACCTCAAATCGCAATACCTGGTATATGCCCGATTGACTGCAGTGATCAATTCAAACTTTTCCTGGTCGTTGTCTGTGTTCTGAAACTGCTCGGAGCCAGTTCGCAAACATCCAACTTTATAGTGTCAATGAGGTATGTTCAATGTGACGAACACAAATTTATTTATAAAACAAAAACTGAATATAATATTTCAGCTTATTTCTTCGTTTGAATTGCAGAAACGAAACACAACTCTCGATAGTTTCCATTTTTAAAAATTTTTTTACTAATCACTAAAAATTTATTCATTAATTCATTTTGATGATAGTTAAAGATGTGAGAGTACCTGATTTAACATTTGTCAGTTCCTAACCTTCCTAATTTTCATCAGATAACTAACCAATGACTTAAATAAATAGTCCCTATAATAGTAACAGAAATCCTTATATTGTGAATCCAAAGCAATAGTAAATGTTAAAAGTTGCCTCATTATTTTTTAGTATTGTATTAGAATCAATGCTAAAGGATTCTATTTCTGTATTTCCGACAAATTTTAAAATTCATACACTTCCGACTTTCCTTCACACAATTTAAATTTATAATAAACTGGATATTCCATTCTTATTTCTGAGTGAGAAAAAATTAGTATTAAACATATTTTTAATTATTATGATTCTTACAGGAGCGTGGAAGAGCGAGATAAAACTGTGGCGATGGGTTTCGGTATGACGATGATCACAGTGTTTGCGCTTATTCCGGCACCTATATTCTTCGGAAGGGTTATCGGTAAGTCGAACAAAAGATCGATAATATCCATATGTAAAGGTATTAAACTGTAATAATTAAATAACACTGCATTATGTCACAGATAGCACATGTTTGGTCTGGGGTAAAACATGTACGTCAAAAGGTAACTGCTGGCTTTACGATGCTCAAAAGCTGAGATACTTCATTAACGCCAACGCAGGCGGTGAGTTCATTAATTTGTATATGGTTATTGTGTACATATAATTAGAAGAAATATAAAACATCATTATGCAACCTGGGGAATAACAATGTGGTACTGCTAAATATAATTCTACCCTGGCTTCGAGACATATAGAGATTTAATGAAAGATAATATGTATGATTAATTTAAGAGGTATCTGTAAAATATAAAGGGATAGTAGATTTAACAATACTTTATATTTATGCTGACGTTTCGACCATAATTATGATAACCGTCACCGTATCTACAAAATAAGATAAACAAGAGAAATAAAAGGGTGTGGCTGTGTCATTGACATGGCCGTGTGTGGTACGTGAATACGTTTATGTATTTCTGTTAAACGTTAAATCAATACATGTATTACCTAACATTGTTAGAGAAGTTTCAATATATGACAAATTGAACTCGTTGAACATGAAAGTCGGGCAATGAGCGGTTTTGTGAGACATCAACATTAATGTCTCCAACTATCATAACTGGTGTAGTAAGATCAGGCTCGTAATCGGGTATAATTTTAGCGATGTTTTTGAAATATTTTAACAATGATAGTATCATAAAGAGTTATATTTCTGTCAACACTTTGCCCGGGTGGATATACACAATCTGAAGATGCCATTGGCCTTTACGTTTACTAGACAGACATTACCAGGTTTTGTATCTTTCATTTCCAAATAAATTTCCGAAATGTCAATGTTAACTCTACTACAATCAGCGACGCTATTGTTGTTGCAATATATGGCAATTCCACATGATAATAACACAACAAATGATAATAATAACTGCTATAAATGATGTATTGTAGTTGCAATTCGTCTGTTCTTAGCGGTATTACAATATGATCTTATTAATATTTTTTTATTCTTTCAATATTTACTATCACTACTTTCAACTAATGTATTATATACAATCAAAAGATTTTGATGTCAGCTGACGATTAAAACTTAAACGAACATCGTAGCTTCTCCGAGTCAAAAGTTGTACTTATTGCAAATCACAAAATAATACAACAAAATAACCTCAAAATACGGCGCTTCCCCAATGCGTCACCGTTCTCGTGATGAATTCTTTGATCCTTTAGCTACCCAGTGGTATAATTTAATTTTGGGTGCAGAGGATAGATTCGAAACTACAACACCAAACTGTATCCCCCGAGTTTGTTATCATCAGGTTTTTGTTTGTTTGTTGTTGTTGAATTTTGATAGGGCATAAAACTGCAGAGGTCATCAACGCCCTTTGGTTTGTATCTGTTTATCATTATTATTATTATTTTTATTTTCTTAATTATTATTGTTATTATTAACTTATATATACATACATATATACATGTATATACACATGCACATATTTTATTTAGTTTTTTTTTTCTTCATATTTGGTTTATGAAACTACCCCTCGACCCCACAGAGCAACCGACGTGCAGCGCCCAGACCCATGGGGGGCCGGCCAAGGCCCAGGGGGCGTCCCCGTCTCCCACGTCAGTTGGTGGCTGTGCTCTTTAGAAGACACGAGGGCTGATCCGAGGATGTGGATAAAAACCATGTTAGCCACCTCATTATATTACATTAGTACAGTATACAACTGTTTACAATATCGTTCTTCATGGAAAAGTCCACATCCTCCCAGACCCTCGGAGCTAACCTGCTCTGAGAGACCGAAGACGCCCCCAAGTACCCCGGCCCTGACCCCCACGAGCCCAGACCCACCACCCCCGTGCACCGAGGGCCGCGTGAGCGGTTCCCTTTTTAGGATGGTTCATGATTGTTTTTTAAATAGTCGTGTGGTTTGTGAGAGTTTAAATGTGAAATACCGATTAAGTGTAAATGATGTGATAAAATAATAAGTTAAAAACAAAAATAAAAATGACCTAGCTATATATCAGCAAGCATCTTGCTGAGAGCTAGAAATTTGATCACCTTGTTGATCTCCTCTTCTTTATCTCTCAGTGCTTTTGGTAACTCTGGTGGCACCCCCAGCTGCTGCAACAACGCCTTGTATCGGAGGCATTCCTCGAAAATATGCTTTATTGAGAGAGTAGTGTTGCATGTATGGCACTGTGGTGGTGACTCCTTCCTGAAGAGGTAGGAATGTGTCAGTCGGCTATGTCCTATCCTCAGGCGTGTAATAACTACTTCTTCTCGACGTATGCTTCGGTTGGATGTAGTCCATGGCTTAACTGATTTTTTTATATTTTTCATTTTATTAGTTGGGCTCTCGTTCCACATCGATTGCCATCTCTTCGTCACTTCTTCTTTTAGTGGCCACGCAAGTTCTGAAGATGTCAGAATAGCTGTTCCTCTCCCTGGAAGAGACAACGCCTCGCCGGTAGCTCTGTCAGCCATCTCGTTTCCAGTGATGCCAATATGTCCTGGAACCCAGATGAAGTGGATCGTCTTTCCGATTTCCTGAAGCATTTTTAAGAATTCTTGTATGCGTTGAATGCCTGGATGGGTTGCATACATATTATCAATGCCTTGTAGTGCACTGAGTGAATCTGATATTGCTGCAATATCATTAATATCCGCATCGGTATTTGTCATAGTGTAATAGAGAGCGGAAGAAATAGCGGTTAGTTCTGCTGTATAACTATTGCAAAGAGGGTGGAGTTTCTTTTTGTGGGTTGCATCTGCTGTAATGAAGGCGGAACCTGTTGAGGTTTTAGATTTCGATCCGTCCGTGTATATGGCCATGTGGTTCGGAAGTGATTGGAGTAATTTTTGAAATTTGTTTTTGTATTCTGATGCGGTGGTGTTTTTTTTTATGAAGGCTCGATAGGGTTAGGTGTAGTTTCGGGGGTTGAAAGGTCCAAGGTGGTATGCTTATATCTGGTGTGTTTACTGTTATTTTCATTAATTCATTAATGACAAATGAAAATCGTTCTGCTAGGGGTAGTGTAGGGTTATGTTTTTCCTGAAATTTTCTTTTATATTTAGGCTGAAAGAGGTATTTGTAGGTTGGATGTGACGGTTGTAAATTTATACGGGAGATATAGTTTACTGCTAATGTTTGCCTTCTGAATAATAAGGGTGGTAGTCCTGATTCAGCACATAAACTAAGTGTGGGGCTAGTTCTAAAGGCTCCTGTAGCAATACGGATCCCGGCATTGTGGACTGTATCAAGCCTAGAGAGCTGTTGGAATCGGGCCGAGCCATACACAAAACTTCCATAATCTAGCTTGGAGCGAATTAATGCCTTGTAAATCCTCAGCATCGACCATCTGTCCGAACCCCAAGACGTGTTACTAAGAACCCTTAAAATCTTAATTTTTGACAGGCATTTCTCTTTTAGAGTGCTAATATGCTGGCTCCAAGTGAGTTTCTTATCAAAAATAAGGCCTAAAAATCTGCAGCTATCAACATATGGTAGAAGCATCCCTCCTAGACTGAGCTCCGGGGATACGGGGTTTCTTCGTTTCCTGCTGAAGTGGACGCATTTGCTTTTTTCTAGTGAGAATTTGATTCCTGATAACTGTGACCAAGTATGTAGTCGATTTATTGCTTCTTGTAGAACTCTTTTTAAAGCGTTTAAATCGCTGGACCGGCTTATAATTGCCATGTCATCGACATAGAGCATCACTCTTATCCCTCTAGGTAAACTCGTTGCCAGATCGTTTATTGCCAGGGCAAAGAGTGTCGTGCTCAGAACACACCCCTGTGGTACTCCATTGTTTTGTTCGAATGTTTGAGAAATGGTGTTGCCAGTTCGGACTCTAAATTTACGATTTGATAGGAAGTTTGTGATGAATTTTAGAATGTAGCCAGTAAAGCCAATGTTGTATAGTTTTTAATTATTGCCTGTCTATTGATACAGTCAAATGCTTTGACCGTATCGAAAAATATCCCAATGGCCTGTTGGTTATTGACAAAAGCGTACTGGATCTCTGCTTCTAATTGTACTAGGTTGTCTATAGTTGATCTTCCTCTGCGGAAGCCACATTGGAAGTTCTGGAAGATGGAATTTTGTTCTAAGATCCACTTTAGTCTTTCATTCACCATCCGTTCCATTATTTTACACAGGCAACTAGTCAGAAAGATTGGACGGTAACTGCAAGCTAGTCTTTTATCTTTTCCTGTTTTCGGGATGGGAATAATTTCCGCTTGTTGCCAAATTTTCGGAAATTCCCCTTTTTGCCATATATAATTATAGTAGCTCAGTATCCAGATAACACCACTACGCGGAAGATGTTGGATCATGGCATAGTGGATATCATCTGGGCCCGGTGAAGATCCTTTGAGGCTTCCCATGATCGACTCTAGCTCCCATATGGAGAATGGGCGGTTGTAGTCCCTTTCAAAATCTTCAGTTGGATCGCTAGTGGTATCTTGATCGAAGTTTGCCAGTTCTATGGAGGTTGTAGGTGTGGGTGGTGGGTTAAATATTTCCGAGTAGTGTTCAGCGAAAGCTCGGGCGACTATTGCAGGGTTGTTGGTTAATTTCCCTTCGTATAGTAATGTGTAGCTGGTACCAGAATAATTTTTGTATATTTTTCTTATTTTATTCCATACCTGGTTACTAGGGGTGGAAGAGTTTATGGATTCGACATATTGTTTCCAGGATTGTGATTTAGTGTTATTTATTGTTCTTCGGCATAGGGCTCTTTGTTTTTTATATTCAGTAAGGTTTTTTTGATTGGGCTGTTTTTGAAACTTTTTCAGTGCTTTTGCTGCGGTTTCGGATGGTGACTTTACACTCTTCGTTGAACCAGGGCACGGAGGGTCTCTTGGAAGAACCCTTAGTTCTAGGGATGGCTAGTTCTGCTGCGTTTAGTATAGCGTCCGTGATGAGATGGCATCCTTCTTCAATTGTGAGGGCAGATGGAGGCATTTTGGGTGCGTTAAAATAAGTCGAAAAGAGTGACCAGTCTGCCTTGTCTATGACCCATCGGGGTTTTCGATTAGTTATATGTTGGTAATTATAAAATTTTAGACGTATGGGGTAATGGTCGCTACCATAGAGATCTGGCAGTACCATCCAGTCAATAATATTAAATAATGATCCACTACAGATGGAGAGGTCGAGAGAAGAATATGTGCCATAGGTGGAACTTAAGAAGGTTGCTTCACCGGTGTTTAATATTAGTTAGTTCAACTCCTCTAAGAAATTTTCTATAATTCTTCCTCTATTGTTGTGACTTGGAGAGCCCCACATAGGGCTATGTCCGTTGAAGTCTCCGACAAGTAGTATGGGCTGTGTAAGTTGATTATATATATGACTGAGGTCTTGTGGTTGTATCAGAGGGTCTTGTGGCAAATAAATATTGCAGAGGGTGAATGAAATTCCGAGGTGTATAGTAATTGCGACTGTTTGAGATGTTGTGTTTATGTTTATTTGTTGGGAATATATGGAATCATGTACGGCTATGAGTACGCCTCTAGAGGCATGATCATTTGGTCCATCGGTTCTGTAGATGTTAAAGTTTTTTAATGTAAATTTGTCTCCGGCTTTAAGGTGAGTTTCCTGAATGCAAATACATAACGGGTTTTCGTCCTGAATCAATATTTTTAAATCATTAAAATGTGTTTTTTAATCCATTGCAGTTCCATTGTACAAGGGCCATTGGTAATATTAAGTTTTGGATATAGTAGCGGAGACGAGGTATTATTAGTAACATTTATTTTTACTGATAAATAAACAGTGGTAAAACGAACGCGAATAATATCTTCAAAGGGTTGTCGACCTAATGATATATATAAATATATAGACGAATCATTATAATGATATAATAATGATAATGAAATAATGATATACATATAATGATATAGTGATATATATAAATATATCACATATATACATATACACACACTCACACGCACACACTCATACATATACGCATACGCAGGCACACACACATATATAAATGATAATGATAAATATAAATAAAATGTTGAAATGATAATGACAAATATAAATGAAATGGTGAAATGATACTGGTAAACATAAATGATAAATGCTAAATATAACATATATATACATATACATACACTCATATACATATATACACACATACATACATACATACACACACATACATTCACACATACAATGAAAAAATGATATATACTAATATAAACAAACACACACACATACACACATTCACATATAAACAAACATACACAGTCATAAACATATATAAACAGCAGAGTGCGCGTAGTATAAGCATGTCCACAGTAATAATTATAGTCAGAGGAAATAAAATTATAACTGTTAAGACGAGTCTTATCGTATTTATTTATTAGAAATAAGGCGATTAACATAATATTTATGTGGATATCGTTATGTATTACGATTTCTTCTATTATGTTTTTTATTTCCTTTGACTTTTATAAAGCCCCCCTCGTCAACAGGCCGGTCGTTAATAAGCCCGGGCGTGTCGCCTAAAGAGGGGTTAGCCTGTGAAGATACACCAGGCTCATAGGAAGGAGGAGAGGTGCTCGCTTCGGCTGTACAATGATGATTGACAACCGGGGCGAGGGGGAGGGGGGGAGCGGGAGTAGGGAGGGGAGGTGGTGGGGGGAGGGAAGGAGTGCCCGCTGGGCTAACAGCTGATACCAGATGGTCTCTCATTGCCAAGGTCGGCTTAATTATTTTTGTATTTGATTCGGTACTTTTAACTAATTCATTTGATTTATTTTCTCCAAAAATGAAAGGTAAATCGACTTGTGTGCCGATTTCCTTTTTTTCTATTATATTTAATTTTTCCTTTACCACTTGGGCAAAGGTTTTATTACCGGAGTTAGGGTACAACTTTTTATATATTTTCTTTGCTTCCTGTAGCGATAACTTTTTATTAATTTGTATCGATTTAATTTCTCGATGTATTTAGAAAATTTGGCACGATCTATCAAGGGCATTATGTGAGCCACCACAATTAATACAGTTGGGAGGTAGGGTACATTTTAAGTTACCGTCGGTATGTTTGGTTTTTCCGCACTGAATGCAAATTGCCTCTTTTTTACACTGTGTTGTAGGATGATAGAAACCCAAACAATTAAAGCACCGGGGGGGATTAGGTATATAAGCCTGTACAGGTACGGTCTGATACCCTACTCTAATTGTTTTGGGGGCAATGGGCGTCGGAAATGTTATGATATAGTTATGGGTTAGAATTTCATTGCCATTTTTCTTGATTTTTATACGGACAATGTCTGTAATAACTTCCCTGAGTTCATTTTTTATTTCTTCAATCTCGAGGTACTGGAAATCAAAAAATTTTATAACACCTTTGCTATAGTTAAGCGTTTGATGTGGTTGTACGGTAACTGGGAATTGTCCCCCAAATTCTTTACATTTTAATAAAATTTCTGACTGTTTGCCCTTAAATGTTTCTACGAGTAGTGTCCGGTCTCTTAGTTTTTTAATATTTTTTACCTCTCCCACAAGGCCAGTTATAGCTTTATTAATGAAGAAAGGAGAAACTTTTAAAAAACCTTCTTCATTTTCTCTTTTTACAATTAGGAATGTGGGGGTTATACTTTTTGTCTCATTTAAGGATATCCTATCCGGTGGGTCTTTTATTCGTCCACGAGGGCGTTTTCTTTTAGGATTCGGACTAGGAGGGTCGTCTGTATCCATCGGTTTTAAGTGAGTACAATTTGAAGGGACAAAATATATATATAGAGAGTATTATTACAAAATATTAGGAAGAAAAAAGAAATAATAAAGAAAAGAAAAAAAAATTATATATATATATAATAAAATCTAATAACAGGAGTAGAAATATTTAAATTTAAAAGTAAAAGTATTTAAAAAGAAAAATATAAGAAATATTGAAAATCAAATCTCTTATCTGACTTAATCTTCAGGAGCACGAGATCCTTCCGCATCGGAGTCTAGATAAACAGTGGAGACATCAGGTTTTTTAGATTATCCCCATATGGTTGCAAATTTAAAGACGTATTCACGTCAATTAGAATCTATTAAACAAGAAAAAAAAAAAATGGTTTAGATAGTAGTTCTTTGCCAACCGTGTATATGGAATTTGATTGTGAAAATTCCATTTTTCAGTTATTTAGTTATATAAAAATCGACATATATTAATAAGTAATCCCTCAATTTTTTTCATAAGAAGACAGACTAAACATTCACAAAGTTGATATTATCGTGATTTATATGGAATCCTAGCAAATCCTTAAAAATTGAAAAATATACGAAACAAACATGAGAAATGTGCATATTTCAGACAATAAGAGCGAAACTAATCAATACATATTAACAAACAATAAAGCCTTCCTCTATAAGATGTTAGATATAAGAGAACGATTTAACGAGCTGGTAGGTAACATACCCTTTTAAACCAAAACAGAAAAAGGTAGCAAAAATAGATAAAAACTATATCAAAATGTAAAACATAGTCAATCAGACATTGATAAAAAGTTTTTTGCGTCTGTCAGGATTACAGTAAGGACATGAAAAAGTGGAATTAAAATGGTCATAAGTAAGAAGCATGCCAGATTTGAAAATAAAGAGAATTCCAGAGGATGGGGGAGTTGGTCAGATTTAAACGTAAGAATACTGAAGTATCGAATACTGTGGTTAGAGCTATAATGATTTGAAAGACTACATTTGTAATTGGTCAGAGGAGGTAAATTGAAGAAGGTTATGGGTGTCCATAATTTAGGAAAGATATAAACAAAGAAAGTATTATCTACGGATAGAGAAGTATATAAGGATGATAAAAATGAAAGTAGCGTCGTCAGATGCCAAAGACAAATGATAAAAAGCTCTTTACAATCTGTCTTCTAGTGAGTGGTGTGCCAAGGTCTTTGTGAGCCCAGGGCGACCTATTTCTCTTTCCTAATCTAGAAGTGTAGTATGCTTCTCTTTCACTAAAAATGGGGTTTTAGTTTATGAACCCCAGTTAACAGCAGAAACTCGAATTTTTAATTTTTTTGACTTGGATATTTCTTTTGGCTGGGGTCTATATTTTCTTGCTATAATGTTTTTTCCACATTCAAAAGTGAAAAACTTTGACACGCACTTGCTCTGTTGCTGTTGCTCTGATCGAAAATTTGACGACAATTTCCTAGTCAAACAGAGAGAACATTTTTTGTTATATAACATTTGTCCCAGAATAAATTCGAAAAATGTCACCTAACATTTTTTTTCACCATCAAATATTTAACGTTTTTTTTCCCTACTTAAAATGTAACACTTTAACACGCTCTAGCTATGTTTATGTTACAAGGATCGAAAAATTTAATGGAAAATATTTTTTGTTTCATAACTTTTGTTGTTAGGACCTATCGTTTAGGAGAAATATTGGTTCGAAAGTCGTCTGGCCTACATTTCTTTAGTTCTGGGATTTTTGAAACGCTCTAGCTCTGTTGTTTCTCGAATCAAAAATTTGACGACAGTTTCCTTATTAGAAATTAAATAGAGAATGTTTTCGTTATATAGCATTTGTCGCTAGGACTTACCGTTTAGGAGCTGTACTGATTTGAATAAAAAAATAATTTAAAAAAAAAAACATTAATAGTTACTTTAATTTAACTATCAATTAAGGTAATTTGATCCTTTTAATTCTAAAATGTAAATTAGGGAAAGGAGTATATTATAGACAGACATATCCGTGGCCTATTGTTTTTACTTGTCAGGGAGCAATTGATTTATTTTCCATTTTGTAATTTATCCTGAGCCTCACATAATTCTAAAATATGTTAGATAGACCGTTCTTTCCCACCACCTTTATGTTTTTTTAATGATAAATATTATACTTTGAATGTCAGTCATAATTGTATTTATTATATTTTATAAATTTAGAGCTATTAATATACACTTTCTTTATATATATATATATATATATATATATATATATATATATATATATATATGTGTATATATATATATATATATATATATATATATATATATATATATATATATATATATATTGTAGTAATTACAAATTGAGACAATGAAAACTTATTCCAACACATATTTTTGTTTCAGGATTCCTGACAGTGGGATTGATATTCGCTTTCGCGGCTTGGTATTACGTGAAAAATGTCGAAATTTTCGATCCGGAAGAAGAAAAGAAAAAAGTGAAATTCGACATAATTGAGCTCGAAAAAGATAAAGAAAAACAAAAAGAGAAAGAATCATTGAATGTGAGCTAAACTTGATTGATCTGATACAGAATTCTTACATCTCTAAAGCCATCCTTAACCACCAGCATCATCGCGGCGTAAAGGACAATGCAAAGAACAAGACTCCTTGAAATGCTATTATAGTGGAAGGAATGTCTTCAGCAAAGGATGGCTCAGTTCTAATTTGTGATACCTAGGCAATAGTTGTACCTAAAAACGTATACAGAACGATAGGTTGAAATATCATGTTCTTGTCAAAAGATAAGAAATATTACAAGCTAAACGCAATTTTTTCTATAAAAACAAAATTTCTTTCAGTACCATCTATTCAACAGTATTATTCTAAATAAATTTATATTCACAGAGAAAACATTTTGTGAATTATTACATATTTAATTTGAATGTATTTAAAGTCTGTGTAGTATACTTTCGAAAACCCGTTAATTCAATTTCCACTATAAAGCTGGAAATATGGAAATAATCAAAGTAAGATACTCTGTAACTGATTATTGGTGAATTCCTTTTTATAACAACATCTGAATAAATGAAAATTCTATATAATTCTACATAAAAACTGCCTTAAATAATAATATTATGTTACATTTGAGGAACATTGTGAAAACATAATATTTGTTATTTATTTTGTCATCAAGAAATATTTACATGGTATTTTTGTATTTTTTATTTAAATTGTTAAATATAAATGGGGATTAATAAAAGTTTTTTAATCTATTTATATTTTTTAATTTGATCTGTATAAATTTTGTACAGGTTTAATTGAACATTTACAAGCCCTGACTTTCTCGTCTGTTACGTAATCTCTGTATCTTAAAATAAGTAAACAACTTAAAAGGAAAAGTCTTTTAGAACTTCAATTACAATTAAAAGAAAAATTATGTAAAATAATTTTTAAAAACATATCTTAAATGATTATATACAAAACTATTAGTTCTTTGTTTTATTTTATTTTATTTTTCTTGTTTTTTTAATATTTTTTATAACTTTCAACACATGTTAAATTATAATCAAATCAAAAATAATATCTACATGTACATTGTATACTTTGTACCAGAGTTGGGCAAAAATGTAATTGAAATATTCTATGAATTACGATTACACTGTAATTGTAATCCCGGCCGGGATTACATTACATGTTTATAATGCAATTACTTCATGATTACGATTACAATGTAATTCATCAATGTAATTCAATTACGGCATAATTGGATTACAAATTTCTATTACTTGTAATTCAAGGCATGAATTATTTGAAAATTTAGTTCGATTACATATTTCTTCCCATTAAATAGGCAAATAAATATCGAATAATCAGTTTTCCCACCTCCACCATTTTAGTTTTAAGTTTTCTCTTATTGTAACGGTTTTGAACTATCGCCATCTTTTTCTTAGAAGAGAGGAGTGGGGGCTAAATTTCTAAATTGAGAAACGGCTGGTCCGATCTTATGAAATTTGATAATTATGTTTCTTTCGTACTTATTAGCGTATATTTGGGTTTTAACAGTTTTACTAATAGTGGGGGGTGGGGGGGGGGGGGGCTAAATTTCTAAATTGAGAACGGCTGGTCCGATCAAAATGAAATTTGATAATTATGTTTTCTTTTCGTAATTAGCGTATATTTGGGGTTTTAACAGTTTTACTAATTAGTGGGGGGTGGGGGGGGGGGGGGGGCTAAATTTCTAAATTGAGAACGGCTGGTCCGATCATAATGAAATTTGATAATTAAGTTTCTTTCGTACTTATTAGCGTATATTTGGGGTTTTAAACAGTTTTTAACTAATTAGTGGGGGGGTGGGGGGGGCTAAATTTCTAAATTGAGAACGGCTGGTCCGATCTTAATGAAATTTTGGTTTCTTTTGTACTTATTTTTCCGTAAATTTGGGGTTTTAACTGTTTTACTAATTAGGGGTGGGGGGGTGGTGGGTATATTCTAAATTAAGAACGGCTGGTCAAATTTAATGAAATTTTGATAATTAGTTTCTTTTGTACTTATTAACGTATATTTGGGGTTTTAACTGTTTTAACTAAAAAAAAATATTTATATTGAAGTTGAACTCATTTGCTCTGCGAAACGAAATGATAATGATCGTTATATAACATCATAAAAGTTAAGAATGAATGTTAAAAAACATATTAAAAAAAGAAGATTAATCCACACTTTTTACGATATAATAAATAATAAAGTAAAGATGGTGAAAGAAATTACAAAAAAACACAATCACAATTTTAAAAACGCTCCCTACCCCCCCCCCCCCTAATTAGTAAAACTTATATATGCTAATAAGTACAAAAGAAACATAATTATCAAATTTCATTATGATCAACCAGCCATTCTCAATTTAGAAATTTAGTCCCCCCCCCCACCACCCCCCCTAATTAGTAAAACAGTTAAAACACCAAATATACGCTAATAAGTACAAAAGAAACATAATTATCAAATTTCATTATGATCGGACCAGCCGTTCTCAATTTAGAAATTTAGCCCCCCCCAACCCCCCCATAATTAGTAAAACAGTTAAAACCCAAATATACGCTAATAATAATTTTGCCCAAGTATGGTGTGTACAGAAAAGAATAAAATCCCTTCCAACAGGGTTACTGCTGGAAGGAAAACACTAAAAAAAAAAAAAAAAACTATTAGCTATTGATTTTTTTTTTTTTTTCGAAACCCTCCAGATTTATTGATAAAGCGTATAAAAAAAAAAAATAATAACTATCCTAAACGAGGGATTTAGAGCTATTACAAAAGCTCTAATCAGATAGTATACAGAAAAACTGAATTGTAAAATATGGTGAAGGAAGCAGTCGAACCACAAGTGGAAAAGAAAATATGTTTGTTTTTGTAAAAACATATTATCTATTTTCATGTTAGAGATTTTTTCGTTATAGAGACTCTAGAACAAAACTTGAGTCTAAAGAAATGTACTATTGTTTCTTAGTTCCTACACGCAATTCCACTTGTTACACACTTCCATGAGTAGTGTCTAAATAGTATAAATTTGTCTGAACTAACTTGTAAGAAATTCGCTTTAGTTTTGTACATATTTTTATTATTTCATATGACCATTTTTTCAAACGGAAGCAAAAACTGAATAATTAGAGTTGGTGCACTTTTTTAAAATTATTTATTATTATTATTAATTAATTATTATATTAAAAAATTTAATATTCGGAATCTTCACCCACAAAAAAGCTAATTGACAAACATCTCAACAGCTTTCTTCTTGTAATTTTTTTATTAGAGGTGTTAGTAATATTTGATTTACTATTTTATTTTGAAACGTCAAACAATAGTTATTAAAAAATAAAAAATAATCCTCTACCGCTATAATCCATGAACGGGTTAGGAACTATTTTTTTAAGACTACGGTTTAATAAGGTTTGATGTGGTCAACGTCCACGATAAACAGCAAAGTTTTCCCAACCCAAACGGTACCCACTGTATAGAGGAGGGTTTCCCGATCCTGAAGTTGATCCACGGCTGATACTTAATCATATGCAGAAAACTGGCACTACAAAAAACAAAACGTAACTTCAACAAATTATAGATTTTTATCATTACGTTTTGGGAAGAAAAGTGATAAACAAAACTTATAGATAATATAATTAGCTTTAAAATGATGTGTCTCATAACGCATAACATTAAAACGATGGCTTCATAGAGAGCGTTGAAAGAGCAGTGGACATCGCTCCGCCGGTCTTAGCAGGGCCGTGCTGAGGTGCTCAAACGTATATACTGCTATTCATGATCATGAATAGTCATTTAGTTGAAATGCAGCAAGAATGTAATAACGTTTATTTTTAGGTTATTACTTCCAAAGTGCATTTTTTGTGTTATAATAGTCTGTAGCTTACTTGTATCACTTATATAGTACAAATTTAGCATCGAAGATTCAACTCCAAAAAACAAAAGATCTGACTACTGGATATTGTTCACCACCCTTAGCTGTAAGTGTGATAAAAAGTCTTCCTCAAAATATCTTCGGATTTAGGGGAGAGGGGGGTGGGTGAAAGTCGTATGTTGCTGGTTGTCTGATCTCAGAACTCGGAAAACGTTAGTTTTAGCACATATATACATAAAAAAGCAAAGAAAATTTACAAAAAAATGTCATTTTATTCCTATCTTTTCCATATCATAATTTTAGAGCTATGGAAGATGGAAAAATAGAAGATTTTTTACTTGAGGTAAGTCGCAGTTCTCCGAAATAACACGTTTGTCGGTACTCATTTGGCTATAACTCCGAAACTATTCGTCCAACTCAAATTTCTCTTTTTTCATATGAAAGCTGGTTAAATTTACTATAATAACTCAAATATTAAATTTTGATCTAGTCCCGTAAAACACCCACGGCAGAATAATGAGAAACCCGTACTGTTGTGAAAAACTCTTATTTTTCGGCACATTTATCACAATAACTCCAGAACTATTTCTTCGATTCAAAATCTATTTTTTCCATCTGAAAGCTGTTTAAATTTTCTATTATAAACTATTATCCTTGGATTAATCAAGAAATTAGAGATTTGATGAAAAGAAGAGATGCAGCTAGAAGGCCCTTCAGGCGTACCAGATTTCCTGATGATTACTCCACTTTCAAATCCCTTCGAAACCTCACCCAGTCTACCATGCGACGTGCCAAGGCGCAGTATTTTCGTAACATCCTATCCGAAGCTCCAGATTCAAAATCTAAGTGGAGAATTCTAAGGAAGTTTTCGGTTACGAGTTACTCTTCCAGTACATATTATCCTGTGACTCCTGACGAACTTAATTTCTTTTTTGTAGATTCCTCTCCCAATGAGCCTCCAATCAATACTTTATCCTATTCCATACCTCAATTTCCGTTTAATCCAGATAACTTTTACTTTCTTTTTATTCCCCCCGATTATATAATAGCTTCTGTTTTTAAATCCCGGACAAATGATTTCGGTGCTGATCAAATACCGGTAAAAATGATCAAACTCACTCTTCCTGTCATCCTTCCTGCTCTCGTTCATTTTTATAACTTCTCCTTACAAACCTAGTTCCTACTTCTCCTTACAGTCCTAGTTCGTCCATTGAATTAAGTTCCTTCACCTACCACAGCATCCCATTTTAGGCCTATTTCCATCCTATAAAACCTATCTAAGCCACTAGAAAGAATAGTCCATTCTCAACTTGCTACATACCTGAAAATAAAGATCTCCTAACTCCTCTTCAATCTGGCTTCCGTTCAGGTTATTCTACCCAATCCGCTCTTTTAAAAATTACTCAAGATATTTATTCTTCAATTGACCAACAGAAAATTATTATCCTAATCCTCTTCGATTTCTCTAAGGCGTTTGATTCCGTGGAACATAAAATTCTTCTGACTAAATTACAAAAACTCTCCCTTTCCAATAGTGCTCTTGGCTGGTTCCAGTCCTTCTTATCTCTCCGTTCCCAAACAGTTATTGTTCCTAACCAACCTCCTTCAAAATCTGTGCCTCTAACGCGAGGTGTTCCTCAGGGATCTTCTCTTTCACCAACTGTCTTTTCCGTTTATATTAATGACTTGACAGGCGCTATTAATAATTCCGAATATCATTTATATGCTGGTGACTTTCAAATCTACTTATCGTTTCATCCTTGTGAGATGTTTGAGGCAACTCGTAAGATTCAAGATGACATTTATAGCATTCACCAATGGGCAGTAGAGAATAAGTTACGACTGAACCCATAAAAAACTAAGGCAATGGCTAATTCCCTTTTCTGTTATCCACTTCTTTATCTCAATAACGTTCCTATTCAGTTCACAAACTCTGTCCAAAACCTCGGAGTAGTACTCGATCAACGTCTGTATTGGAATAACCATATTTCCCACATCACCCAAAAAACCATCTCCATCCTCAAGCAGCTCCTAAGATTGAATTCCGTGAATTTTTCCCTCGCAATACCCGTCAATTGTTAGTATCTTCCCTCATCCTTCCCCACCTCGATTATGGATGCTTAGTATACGGAGGACTGTCTGGCGAGCTTGAAATGAAGGTGAAAAGATTAATTAACTCCTTTATAAGATTCATTTTTGGGATCCCCAGGCGTTCTCACATCACTTGCTGGTATTCCGAGTTGAGGTGGCTTTATCCAAGTTTTCGGCGACAACACTTCCTTGGTTCCTTTCTATTCCAATCCTTAAAGTCCAAAAAACCTTCGTACATTTACGACATTCTTGCCCTTCGTTCTTCCATTCATCTTTTGAACGCCAGATCTCAGCCTTTAGATTTGTATATCCCTTCTCATCGAACTGCTTCCTTTGAAAAATCCTTTATTCTGGAATTCCATACCCATTTCGATCCGCAATGCTCCTTCTCTCACTTCCTTTAAACGTTATTTATTCATCTACCTCCTCAATTATCAATCTTCCGAAATTATGTAATAATATTTTAATGTTAGAATATTTCTTTTTATTTTCTTTTTATTTCAATTTATTTTAATTTTGTTATTTACTTATTTTGTTTTTCTTACGTAAACCCAAAGACTTGTAGTATATAATTTAAACTGTATATAAGTTGCTGCCTGATATGTACGCAGCCAGAAAATAATACCTTTTTATTGTTCTTTTGTGTTATTCTTAGGGGACAATGTGTCCCAGAATAAAGATTATTTTTCATTCATTCATTATTATAGCACAAAAAATGCACTTTGGAAGTAATAACCTAAAAATAAACTTTATTACATTCTTGCTGCATTTCAACTAAATGACTATTCATGATCATGAACAGCAGTATATGCGTTTGTGCACCTCAGCACGGCCCTGCTAAGACCGGCGGAGCGGTGTCCACTGCTCTTTCAACGCTCTCTATGAAGCCATCGTTTTAATGTTATGCGTTGTGAGACACATCATGTTAAAGCTAATTATATTATCTATAAGTTTTGTTTATCACTTTTCTTCCCAAAACGTAATGATAAAAATCTATAATTTGTTGAAATTACGTTTTGTTTTTTGTAGTGGCAGTTTTCTGTATATGATTAAGTATTACGACGGAACTAAGCTATCTGCATAAAAAGTGTATATAACGTAATTTGTTTGTAATATTAATAGGAGTAAAATAAAAAAAATAACACTCCGATAGCATGATTAGGTTTCGAGCTGTCGGCATATAACCAGAGTTCTGAACTTGTAATGTTGCTGAAGGGGTGGGGGGAAAAGCAAGAGGGGGTGGGAGTCGGGACTTTGTGTTTTTTTAGTGTATACTTTATGTACTAACACCCTGAAAAAATTCAGCTTTCCCCTAATTAGTTGCGACAAAGGCTAATTTCTTGCTTTCATTGACTGGGCTATCCCTATGATGGGCCAAGTCCTAGAAAATCTCATTCGAAGTAACGTGCAGTCTATTTTCAATTATTGTATTTACGGCAATATGAATCGATTGTTGCACTGTTGAGGTTGTGCAGAGAAGTTGAAAGGAGAGCGGATTTAATTTGCTACTCTTTGATATCGTATTTAGAGTTTGCTATCACATATTGGAGTAGGGTGATGAATCCCATCGAAAGAGATGATTTTTATGTTTAAATGATAATTTTTATCCTCTATATTCTTAGTTGACCTCGCTAGGTCAGATACAGATACCACTGCCCTGGTTACGAGAACTTGTGTGAGATGGGTTTACTGGCCTGGAGCTTCAGAGTGCCAAACTTATTTCTGTAGTGTTAATTAGGGATCGAAACGTCAAAAAAAATCAATAAAGCAATAATTAAAACAGAAAAAATTGTTTAAAAATAATAATAATAATAATACCCAACTATAAGAAACTGTATATACACTCAACACCAAAAAAAAACAAAAAAAAAAACCGGACACTCAGATTTGGTCTCATAATTCTGTTAAATACGTTGTGAAACGGGAAAAAAAAATGCTTTGTTGATGCTTTTTGATAAATACATACCTTCCTGTCTTAAAGATTTTAAAAAATAATTCCTATAACTGAAATTTCGCAAATTTAAAAGAAAAACCCGCTATTAGAACGATCTTTGTCAGAAAACCTGATAAAAAATGAAGAATAAAGTTTTTTAAAAAATGTGTTAATTTATTATATTTTATAATTGTTTGTTAATAATTAATAAAAAGTATTGATTTGTGGTAGATTTTGTGTAAATAACTTATAAATAAACGATTTATTACCATAAATTAAAAAGGCTAAAGTATTTAACAAAATTATGAGACCAAATCTGAGTTTCCGGTTTTTTTTTGCTGTTGAGTGTATATGTAATATCATGATGATCAACGTAACTTTGTTGAACCAAGAATATTTTCCAAGTTGCAGGAACTAAGAATAATGTTACTATATTTTATGTAAATAACAACAGAAACATTATCAGTGACGAGTTATTTTATTTTATTTATTTGGGCGTAAAACTTAAGGGTCATCAACGCTCGTCTGTTCTTAATAGAAAGTTATTGTCCATATTTTATGATATAGCTTTTCTCTATAAAGGAGGGCTATCACTTTTTCAATTATTTTTTCATCGTTTCCAAGCGCCTTTGAGATGTCACGATGTGTTCCTAATTCAGTTAACCTTTTGGTGTAGTAAGGGCACTCGGGAAACATATGGTATATTGAAAAACCATTGCCACACATTTCACATTTGGGAGGAGCCTCTCTGGTTTTAAGTTGAAGGTGTGCATTGAATAGCCAATTCTGAATCGCGTTAGGATCACTTCTCTGCGATTGGTACGGCAGGAACTACTCCATGGTTATGTCTTTCTTAATTCACTTGAGTTTACTTGGTGGACTGTGATCCCATGATGCCTGCCACTCTTGGGATATCATAGCTCTAAGTGAGCGTGCAAGTTCTGATGCCGTTAGAAAGGTTTTGCCAGGTCCTGGGAGGGCTTGAGATTCTTTTGCTGCTTTAACAGCCATATCATTACCTCTTATACCGATTTGACTTGGTGACCAAATGAAGTACACTGATCTTCCTCCTTCATACAGTTTCTTGACCAGAAACAGAATGCAATGTATTCCTAAGTTATCTGAATACATGTTCTTCATGGACCTTAAAGCACTGAGTGAGTCTGAAACCAGGACAGCATATTCAATGGCCGAGTTCAAGTAGTATCGTAAAACCATGGCGATGGCATTAATTTCAGACGTATAAATACTGTAAAGGTTGTGTAATTTGCACTTATGGATTGTTTGTGGAGTGAAAAAGGTAGATGCTGTTGATGTGTCCGACTTGGATCCGTCTGTGAATATTATTTATTAATATTCACAGACGGATCCGGTAAGGTTCTGGTAAGGAGGGGATGATATTGTCGAAGTGTTTTCTATATTTTTCAGGTTTTGTATTTCCTTTGAGATATTTTGATAGACACAGGTTTAATATTTGTTGAATGTAAGACGATGGAGGTAAGTCAGTTTTTATTGAGTTTAATTTGATAAGACTTTAATTTAGAAATAGTAGATTATTATTATTATTCTGTCTGCCAATGGTAATGTGTTATTATACTGCTGTTGTTCATTGATGAATTTCTTTATCTCACTAGCAACATATAAAAGGGTGAAGTAAAAGGGTACACCGCAATCAGAAATGAAGTAATAGTATTGAGAAAATCTGACTCCTAATATTTTTTATGGGACAAATAACTTTCTGGAACTGACTGTCGACAGAAGATTAGGAGATTCAATAGAAAAGGTGTTTTATAGGATCGATTTATTTATGTAGAGCTCCATTAGCATAGTAGTAATGGAGTGGACACCTAAGTCCACTGGAAAAAAACAAACAAAAAAAACCTTCTTGTTTTTTTATCTCTAGCAGTGAAATCTATAGAATATGTTAATGCGGTATTAAATTTAAGGATCCCTAATAATCCCAAAGAATGTGATACGGGATGATAACAGCCCTCACTGCCTGGCATGAAACGTGATTCAGGAATAATGTCAACATTTATATTTACAAACAAATAACAATTGCCATTACAAGCATTAATACTGTTACTATTAAAATTCGTACAGTAACAATAACCAATCTTTGTAAACAATTCGCCGGTTCTCAATTATCAAAACATAGTCGAAATCGGGAATTTTTTCGGACGTTCACATTAAGTTTAGGACCTAGACCTTAGGAATGAATAATATGAGAATACTGTGCCCTTGTACAGCTGGAGGAAGATTGGCGAGATTTGCCAGGAACAATAAAGTGGAATGATAGGTCACACCTGAAATGTCTGTTTTTGAAATAATTTCTATAAATTCAGGATTAATACATTGAGAAGGAAGCGTCGGAAAACAATTTAGTACTAGTAAGATGTAAAGAAATTAACGAATTTAAGAAGAACAAATCAGTGGCATTCAGTCATCAATAAAAAGATTATGGGTATAGAAAGGAATTACAATCCAACCGTCTTATTAGTTATCAGTTGTTGCAGATGATAAAAGTAGACCCAGACGGCTATCTGCGACCATGCTGACACTTTGGCTAGTCGTGATCTGTCTTTCCACGCCACTCACACTCCAGGGGCACTCAACCAGTTCAGGTAAGAGCTTGCTAATGATGGGCAGTTATTTCAATGCGTTTACTATAATACATGATCGGACTACGCTCCAACAATACTTCGAGGGAAGCACATTTTTCATAATTGGTGACGTATTAGCTCTTATCAATCTGCAGTAGACCTCATAATTAAATTTCATAGAATTAATATTATAAATTCATATTATTTCTATTAAATTCACCTTTTCACTAACATATTCAATAATTAGTTTACTATTATTAGCATTCCATTTAACATGTTTGAAGAATTTTTCTGACATCAATCTATAAATTCTTATAGGTAAGCCTCAGCATGCCAGCTGATTTTTTTTTTAATACCAACCTTCCCTGTGGCCGTCATCCATAACGCAAACTTGGTCAAACAATTTCAAATAAAATTCCTCGAAAATATCTGACGGGTCTCTCACTAGACGTAAAGAATTCTCTCATTTCGTCCCAACTTGAAGAGCCTCAAGTTTGTAACTTTTCGAGCATCATGTTTTCCATTACTACGTTGACTGCAGATGAAGACAACGTATCGTCAAAGCTATTCCCTTTCCATGCTTGGCTGTCACCACATTGTCATCATATCCCTTTTCATTTCAAACGGTGCCCACCAGCTCTAGCATAGAAGACCAGTCTGCCAGTGTCCACAGCGTCAAGTAAAGCTTTGTATTTGTCCTACATTTTTCGCCGCTCAATTCTACTGTTTTTTAGGATTATTTTAAACGATTCTTTTAAATCTAAGTTTCCCACTAATAATTATTGCTTATACATATATTATTATTTACTATTTTATACTAAAAAAACAAACATTTATATTCATTATAAAACGTTTTTAAAGGATAAAATCAGTATTTTTTGGCAAAACATTTGTTTTTCGTAACTGTTGAGTATAATTATGAAAATGTATTAAAAACCAAATATATAAGAAAGTATTAATTCTTTGAACCAATATGTATGGATGCTGCGAATATATTGTTGAAAGCAATTATTTACCCCATTTTCTATTAACAAATGTGACAACGATGTGTCTTCACTCACACGGGAGATGATTTGCCTACTATACTTAAATACTCGTATTAAAATATTGTGAAGTAAATTATTAAATAAAGACTTTCAGCACAGGGAAAGTTGAATATAAGTCAACTTTTTAAAGTGATCGATTTTTGGTATAACACAGTAAGACATTTTTATACTGAAGTATTTTAAAAGCCCTTGTAACTAACGACTTTCTAACAATTTTTCATCAAACAAGATATTGAATTTTTGCACCTCTCGTCTCTTAACCTTTTATAGAAACCATTCTACGATAGTCTGATGTTTAACCTAATTATAGCAAAATTATAATAATTTGAATTAAATAATTTCCAGGCCTAGAACAAACCGTAGCAATTCGTACTGGCCCCTTTCTCCTGCACAAGTGCGATAAGAACAAGTGCTGCCCCATCGAATTCGTTTGCTGCAGAGGCTACCATTCTTTCACACCCACGCACTACTGCTGTGTGGGTGACATTAGGTATTACTTAATTCCTAAATAAAATCAAGAAATGATAATTTATTTTATTTTATTTTATTAGCATTTACAATAATCTTATAATATTGGTAACTAATCTGAAAAATCTCGTTATAGGAAAATATTGGCAATGTCCTGCTAGCACTTCGAACATAGAACAGGACTGACTAAAAATCTTCAGTTTTTTTTATACTTGTATGATAATAAATTTCATATTTTGTTTGTGTTTTATTGATTTGAGTACACCTATACTTATGTTTTTTTTTTGTTTTTTTTTTCCTTCTTTTCCTTTATATGGTATCCCCATATAAGGACCGTTTATTTGTATATTAACATGTTCCATGCCTTACAGGCATACTACATGTTTTACAATGTTAATAAACAGTGATTAGTTTAGCATAACGTACATAACGTAGTAATATAACAACAATATTTAAACAAAATCACAAAAAAAAAGAAAAGAAATAACAAAAACAAAACAAAACAAAAGCCAACAAGAAACTACCTTCGCTGCCCATCATTTGTCAGTTTGTCAAAGTCGATCTTTCGTATAAACGTGAGTAAGTCAGTCTTAAATTTAGAGAACAAATTTTGTTCTGTCTCTGGCCATGTTCCATGTTCGAGAATAATATTTTTTACTAGATTAAACCTGTGTCTTTCAAATGCTTTACATTCATAAAGTACATGTCTGAAATTTTGAGTCTGTCCGTCTTCATTACATATGTCAGATCGTATTATGTTAAATCGTTTGAGATATTGTTTAGAGTTTCCGTGTTCTGTCATTAGTTGTGTTAGTTTGTAGTTGTTACTTTGTATGTGTTTGTAATTGTTGTGTGTAATGTGAGGTATAAATCTGTGTAAGCTTGGTGACTTTGATGAGGTCACCCACAATTGGTCCCACTTTTTAACCATATCAGAACTTATGTCCCGCTTTATATATGATAATGGAACTTTGTTATACGAAGGTAACAAATTACTTTTAGCCGCCTCTTTGGCTAGGTAATCGGCCCTTTCGTTACCCTCAATTCCAAAGTGTGCTTTAACCCATTTTATAGAGACCATTTTCCCTTTGTTCTTAATGGTTATTAAATTTCGTCTGATTTGGTCAGTCAAATAGTCATGTATGGCTGTATTATTAATCGACTCTATTAAAATTTTACTGTCCGTATGTATTGTAATATGTGTGTTAGTCTTTTGAGGTTCGTTAATTATGTATTCCGTAACTTTCAAAACAGCAAATTTCTCGGCTTGGTTATTTGGACAGTACGATTCTAGTTTATACTGATGTTCGATGGTTCTGCCATCTTGAGCTTTAAATAACCATGCACATCCAACGTTCTCGCTGTCCTTGCTACCGTCCGTATAGATTTCTGTTTTGTCGATATTAACTGAATAACATTTGGATGTAGTCCACAAATTTGATGCAGGGTGTATCCAAAACTTACAGTTTGTGTTTTTTTCTATTTTCTCTAATGTTAGGTCTTTATATCCTGTCTTTGTGTTTTTAATGTTAAACAATGTCGTTAATTCGTCAATTTTTAATTGAACTGGCAAAATACCCGCCAATAATGTCGCAGCATCAAATGACAACGTGCGGTATCCTTTGCATATTTTGATTGCAATGATCCTTTGTAGCCTTTGTAGTTTTATAACATTTTTTTTTACGAAGTACAGCTGGATGCCAAACATGTACAGCATAAAGCATTTTAGGGAGGATAGCTGCTTCATATATTACTTTTAAAACCTCTGATTTAAGGCCCCATGTTGCTCTAGCAGCTATTGACAGTCCGTTAATCATCCGTAGAGTGTCGTTATAAAGGTTGTCTAAGTGCCTGTCCCAATTTAGTTTTCTATCGAAGAGTACACCTAAATACTTCATTGTGTCACATTGTGCTAGTCTAACTGTATTGAGTCGTATGTCTAAGTCTGGTACTCTCCTTTTTCTTGTAAAAATAATGAATTTAGTTTTTTCCAAATTAAAGTTAAGTTTATTACCTCTAGTCCAATGTCCTAGTCTTGATAGTGTCAGATTTGCTATTTCCTGGAGTTCATCAAAGTCTTTTCTTTTTATAAGTAACAGTAAGTCATCTGCATAAGCTAGTAACGTTGTATTTTCATGTAAGTCTGTTTCGAAAACTGTATTAATTAATACATTCCATAATATTGGTGATAATGTTGATCCTTGAGGAGTTCCTAAAGTCAGTTTCTTTTCTATTGAGTGATAGTTTGTCTGAGCAGTAAGTTTTCGGTCAGTAAAATAATTCTGAATAATTGTGTATAAGTTTTTTGGGCAGTCATATTTTTTAAGATTATGTAGAACCGCAGGCCACCAAGCATTGTCAAAAGCTCCAGCAATGTCTAAAGAAACTACTAATAAGTTACTTTTTTGGGAGCGTGATATTGATTTGTTCAGTCAGTTCGTTGAGGGCTTGGTCAGTTCCAGATTGTGGTCTAAATCCAAATTGATGTCTGTCAAGTATTTCGTTAGTCGTTAGGTGGTACATTAGTCTATTTTTTAATATTTTTTCAAAAACCCTACCCATCACAGGAAGCATACTCAAAGGTCTAAGTGAATATGAATTTGATTTAGGAATTAGAACTAGTTTACCCACTTTCCAGTTCTTTGGAAATTCCTTTCTTTTAAATAGAATTTTATAAATAGCTGTAATCAATTTTGGAAAAGTTTCAGCAATTTTCTTAATTATTCGAGAGTCTATTTTGTCTATTCCACAGGCTTTTTTATCATTTAATTGTTTAATTGTATCTAATATTTCGTAATCTCGGATGCCTTCGTCATCTTCGTTATTGGGTGGGATAAGTACGTCTAGTCTCATTTGTCTATGTTCATTATTGTCATTATTTGTTGTGTCATCTTTAATTATTTTATCCAGTACGTGATATAATGTTTGCTGAGTGTCTGTTGTGAATGTTCCTGGTCGGGTCATTATTGTTGAGAGTAAACTGTGAGATTTAATTTTGTTTGTTGCAAATTTATAAGGCCATTGCCACGCAGTAGAAGCAGTAGCATATGTTTTCCAAGAATTTAATTTAGAATTCTTAAGATGTTTTTGATATTCATGCTTACTTTTTAGATATTCAATTTTTTTTGATTTCCCTTAGTATTCCGTCATGTTTTGTCCGTTGATATATTTTCCTAAGATGATTAGTATGTCTTCGTAAGTTAGTCAGTTCAGGGTTCCACCAAGGTACGGAACGGTGTTCAGTTCGACGTTTGAAGTTTCCGGATCTTTTGAATGCAACATTGCAAGATTTCGTAATAGATTTTGTAATTTTATTAACTATGCTGTCAGTCGAAAGGTGGAGTATTTCATTAATTATCAGGTCTTCTGTCTCATTTTCTGTCCATTTCCAGTTGGTATGAATGTGTTGCGGTAAAAATTGTTTCATAAATTGATGTCTTAAGTTAGTCATGAATTTTTCCCAGTCACCATTTTCTGTCAAATATACAAAGTTTTTGATTTTCTCTGCTGTCCAGTCATTCCCGTATACGTTTAGTTGGTATGTTAACATATTGTGGTCCGAAAAATTAGTTTCTCTTGAAATCGTCCAGTTTTGTACAAGGTTATGTCGAGTTGCGTTTGTATTTATTAAAGTAAGATCGATATTACTGTTACCTCTCGCACCTTGAAAATTTGTTAGTTCTGAGTCAGTATTTAATAAAAACAGATCGTTTTCCACAATAAAGGTTTCCATTAGTTTACCCCTTGCATTTGTGCGTTTATCAAACCAATATTTAGACCTGGCATTTGAATCAATACCTATAATAATATTATAATTGCTGTAATAGCTTAATACTTTTTCTAATTTTTGTGAGTCTGAATTTATACAATGGGTTATGTCGAAATATGCGCTAATCAAAATCCATTTCAATTTTCCATTATGTTAATTCTAAGCAAATAAAATCGGAATCAGAATATTGCATTATCATGCAAGCATCGATATGTTTATTAGTTATTACAATGCCAGCCCTGGGTTTTTTATCTATAATTTGAAAAACATACGATTTACTATAACCTACTATTTTGTTTAACCTTGTGTAAGGTTCTTGAAGCAACAAAATATCTATGTTTTTGATGTTTATATATTGTTGTAGCATGTTTGAAGTGTATTTTGAATGATGTGTGTTGAGCTGTATGATATTTAAGTGTCTATACGTCATAAATAAATAAAATGCATTGTGTACAGTCTATGTATGTAGTTGAAATAATGTATTTTGGGACTTACTGGAGAGGGATGTTTTAGTCAGTGTTGGATGCCAATTTCTGTATTTCAGTTAAGTATGAAGGGCAGTTTCGGTCGAATACAGAATGGCAAGTAGAGCGCTTCTGCTGACTTCTTGTAACTTTATTGAAATTTTCGCAGCTTATGCATTTGATTTCTTGAGACGTGCAGTCATTCGCCGAATGTCCTCCTCCACATCTTGAACATGCCACAGTCCCTCTGCAATCTCTAGTGCTGTGGTGAAACTTCAAGTACTGGTCCCTGCATCAACTTCTAATACTGCGTGTCTAGTATTATTTCTCTTATTTAGTATAACTACCGGCCTTATTTTATCTTCTTGAAGGGGTATTTCTTCATTTTGAGCCACCATGTACTCTATTATGTTATCCAGGGTTATGTCCTCCTCGATAAATTTAACTAAAACCCGCGGATTTCTTTTCGATAATTTACGGTACGACATTGTGTTTGAATCTTTAATTTTCTCTTCAATTTTATTTAAATCTCTTTCACGGTCAGTTTGGATTACCAAAGACCCTTTTTTAGTTTCCATAACCTTTTGAAAAGGAATTCTTAATTCTTTTGGGTTTATTATGGTTTTGAATTCTTTCGTAATCTGATTGGGTTGTAATGTCTGTTTAGGTTTAATAATAGCTTTAAAAACAGGTCTATGTTGTACTTTCGTTACCACTTTTTTTGTAATTGAGGAATAACTAATTTTTTTGTTTGGGGATAGGTTATCTATAGTGATCCCAGATTTATTACCTAAATCATTAGATTGAGTACAAAGATTACTTACGTACTCTTTTAAAAACGTTAGTGAGTCCTGAAGTTTAGGTTTTAACTCTTTCTTCAAGCCCTTCGTCATAACATCTTCCATTGTTTCAATAACAAATTTGAAGTCAACCATATTTTCGGCCATCTTGCTGGAGTATATGACTATACTTATGTTAATATTGAACAAAGAACTGTAGATGATTGACGTAACCAGTGGTTTCAATAGGATGAACTTCTAACAAAAAGTTCCGTCCTCATATAGTTTGTTTTCTATTATTAACTATCTATCATGCTTCTTCTCTTAGCAGAAGTGAAAATCCCTCTTATTTTCCACTTGCCTGCCTAAAAAAAATTGAAGTTAAAAAACAAAATGAAGTTAACTAATGAAATTTATGTTAAAGCTAAAAATAAAGAAACAGAAATTAGAGTTTTTTCTAGCGATAGTCTGAATGTAATTGATGATGTGATTTTTTTTTTTTTTTTTTTTTTTTTTTTTTTTTTTTTTTTTTTTTTTTTTTTTTTTTTTTTTTTTTTTTTTTTTTTTTTTTTTTTTTTGACGTAAGATAGGAGTGTGGGCGAAAATAAGTATTGTTAAGTTAACAAATCTTTAATTTTAATACGCTTTTATATACTTCACCTGTATGTAACAGGATATTTCAGTAATTTTCCACAATCACAATACAATAATTGCAGAACTTTGTTTTAACTTTCTTACTTAGTTTAGTAGAAATACCCCTAAAAAGGGGGTGTGCCTTGCAAAAAGTGGAGTAGTAGGTTTTATGTTTTAGTATGGTCCAGATGGGTCCTGAGAATAAAATATCAAAAATGTGACTAAATTTGATAGGGGGGGGGGAATTTTCGGAGGGCAAAAAGAACCCAACATTTTTGCACTTTTTTTCAGATTTTTGCTAAAAATATATATAAAAATGCTTTCAATCGAAAACTGTGTTATTTACAAAAATTAAAGTTTATTAAATTGTGCATCTAAATTTTAAGCTGAATTTGATTCAGGCGTTTAGCCAGTTCTGGCCAGTTATTCGACAAATAGCCAACTTTATCAAAACGTAAGTTTTGGTCAGGTTTAAGAATCTATAACACAAAAATGGCTAATTGAATCAAAAAATATTTTATACTAAAAGTTGTAGATCGTCAGATTTTGTGCAAGACAGGATTTCTAAAGATCCCGATTCCTACTCTAAGATACATATGTAAAAAAAACCAAAATTGTTGGTTGATTTTGGATAAACTGTGTTACTGAAATGGCAAACAAATCACGAATAGTACAATGAAAATAGCTTCGAACCTTGAACTCCAGAAATAAAAAGGTTTGCCTGCTGAACATTGTTCAACATAAATGTAATAGTTTCGCGTTAGGGCGGAGCAGGGGGAGAAAGGGTTGAAAATCGTTTTATTAACTTTACCTTTATGCAATGAAATCTTTTAACGTAGTTTCCACTAATTTCCAGCAATCTGATTTACTAGAAAATTTGGACATGTGTCAAGGACCAATGACAATTCAACTATTACACATCATTCTTCTGATGTCCTGACGAGAATGATGCAAATAAAAGAAAATATTTATGTTTCAGTCAATAAACAAGTATACTGCTTGAAACATGCGGTAATTTTGACTTCAGGGTTTCGTTAGGAGTTGTTGGTAGGCAAATATACTAGAAGTCCTCGCCCTGGAGAGATGAGCATACGGTCGGGAAGAAGGGAAGGGTTTTTCGATTATATCTCGGAAACGGTGGACTATAAAGAAATATGTTAGATATGTTCAATCATTTCACGACTTTGATCTAATGTCCTCGCTAGAATGATCATAATAAAAGGATATATTTAGATAAGTTTGCAAGTTGATTGTATACCATTCATGGTACGTCGCACATACATAGATTTTAATGATTTAGACGGCCAAAAGTATTTTTTAAAGAATCAATATAATGGTAAGGTATCTATACAATTGGTGAGTCAACAGTTCTATGTACAATATAGCATACCCTCCCCCCGCCTTTGAAGCGCGGGAGTCGACTTTTGAACAGTCGAAATTCGATAGTGAACAAGTGTGAATATGTCGGGTCTCGGCGCTCTCCTAAACTTATAACTTTCCAAAGTGCATAATTTATTTCAAGCAAATATTTTCGTTTTAACTATGATGGATTGCGACACCTCCCATCCGACTATATTTACCAAAAAAAGGAAGGAGTATGTGAATTTCTTACTTAACTATCAAAGTAGCATGAAGTTGGTACCAAGTCGATATTTTCTTCCTAAAACAACTGTGTTTTTTCTCGCAGTCTAGAGTTTGAATGAATTTAAGTCGACAATGTCATAATACTGTCAGAAAAAAACTTTATCTATTTATTATCAGAAAAATAAATTGTCTTAAAATATTTATTTTTAATTCATTCCTCTGACGGAAATGGTAAAAGTGTATTGTAATAGATAGTATGAAAATACAATTCTCTTCTTGACAGTACTTCTTTTTAAGTAATGCACAAGTTTACTGGAATAGAGTTATTGTTCTTAACTCTATGGATATTCGACGTTTATGAACGTCACCCATTTCGGTAAGGAACGAGATATCACAGTTCTAGTTTGAGATTGTGTAGGTTAGGAAAATGAGAAATTAAGTTTAATGTCGAAATGTTTTTTTCTGTCTCATGCCTATAATTTTATTATTCCTTTTTGGTGTAATAAATATTTTAAATTTGTACAATAATCACCTGTAATTGGGTTTGTAATGATCAAAGCGAAACATGAAGGTAAAATATGTTTTATGTTCATACATTAATATATTCTTATCGCCCTTTATTTCTTCTTTCACTCTTAAATTGAATTTGGGAGTATTTTGTTTAATATTATATTGATTGGTTGATTTATTATAATTATATCTTAATGGTTGTTGTGATGCCTGAAATACTATTAGTTTGCTATGTACTGCTAACTCCACCAGAAAACAGGCAAGACTGTTTAGCTATAACCTATTGACTGTTTAGATGTTAAATAAGTTTTCATGAGTCTTCAATAACCTGTACAACTGTTAAAAACCAGCCTACTAGTTTTCTATGTTTTTTACCTGTAGGTCAACAGTTTATGTATATTTTTAATGAAAAACATTAGTTAATTTTTTTTTTAATTAGATCTTAATACTTTTTCCATTGTTATATTTTACTGATTAGCAGTAGATTTTTGTTAAGCATGATCTTTTATGGTTAAAGTTCAAGCATAGTACCTAGGGGAAGTGCAACATTTACATTTATATCTCCAGATATCATCATGAAGACAATTGAACACTGTCCAGGTCTGATTGAAATTTGGTTTACTGACATAATACTTAGCCCACTTAATAAATATCTTAAATGTTGTTTATTCGTTTCTTACAGTTCCAAGATCATTTTTACTGCAGTACAATTTTTTTATTAATGCACTGAACACCATAAACAAACTAAGAATCTTTCATTCTTAAACCATTAGTAACATAGTATTACATTTATTTCTGTATGTTAATCTTTCATCAGTGCACTTGGTGAGGAAATAATGGTACCACTCCTTTATTGCCTCTCCATTCCCTTCCATATAAAATACCTTATCTCAAGTTGTATCAGTTATCGACCACCCATTGATATTTTTCTATCACTAAATCATACCTTTTGCTTCTATAAGTTATGATATTCACTGACTAGGTTCCTCTTATTAAGGACACCCTTGTTTGTATGTTCATTTCTTGAGTGATTAGAAGTTGACAGCCTAAAACATTAATAAGTTGATAGCATATATTACATAAAATTGACAGTAGTACCATTGAAATAATAATAAAACATGGGTTGTATAACCTATGAGTAATTTGAAGTTATTTGGTTTTATGGAAAGGACACATCGATATATTTCAAAGTTATAAACTGGTGGTTCTGTGTTATGTGGATCCTGGTTTTGGCTGAAGTGGTACCTAAATAGCTACTTATGTAGTTGAATTAAAATTTATTAACAAAACAGGTAAGCAACAGAATAGATTAATATTATAAACAACTATTTCATCTGAAGGTGTGTGTTCTATTTTTAAATAGATTACTACTTTTTTTTTTCTTTTTAATTTAGCCTTGATTATATTTTATGTATAATATGTTTATTTATCTTTTTTTTATTTTTTTTTGCATAGCGATTATGTTTTTAAAAAAGTTTAGTTTGCCTTCCACCAATTCAGATTCATGTAAAGTTCCAATATTGTCATTTTTTTTCATTTCAACAAATATATTGGAGGAACTGAATAATAACTTGTATTTTAGATCTTACATTCTATGCTTTGGCTATTGGTATAAGCAATTTTTTTTTTATTTAATGTAATTGAACTTTTTTATTCTAGGAATGATGGAAGGAGAATTGGAAATCAAGGAAGAACCAGAAGATGAAGAATCCTCTCGAAAAACAGGTAAAGGTTTTTGAAAGTACTTATTAATTTTTTGATAAGCCAGACCATGAAGGGATGGGAAGGGGCTTGCTCTCTATCACAGTCCTATCGACCTTAAAATCTTCCCTCTTAAAGGCGTTTTAGTATCAGGTATACACCCCGTATCAGACTCCTATTAAGAAAACTGTGCAATGCCATTAAATAGGGGACTGCTAATAAGCTGGAATAGGGATCTCCAAACTATTCCCTGCGGGCCACCAGTGTCATCAATCCGGCCCGCGACAGCTACGCGACGCACCCTTAAAATTCCAACAAAGATGAGTTTTTGTATTTATTCTTAAATATATCACTACATTGTAGATCGATAATTTCAAGTTGAAGTTCTGGGGCTAGTGTTTCAATATCGGCATCTAAAGAAATTTGAAAAGTCTTAATTTTTTTCGCAATGACATCAAAGAAACAAGTATCAACATTTTTATTCAAAGCTTCAACTGCAAAAGTGACAGAAAACTGAGTTTCAGTAGTGACGCTTAATATTTTACATGTTTTAAAAAGTGTGTAACACTTTTTACACCATTGTGATTAAAACCGAAATAATTTTAACTATCAAATATCAAATTAACTATTTGATATAAATGAGATAAAATCTTAGAGAAGCTGGTTTTCTCTTTGCAACATCAAATTAAGTTCATTCATATGTTTTGTTAAATTGACTTATGTGGATTGCTAACTTCCACAGCCATTAGCTATTTTGTAATTCGGATGGATTACGATGCTTTTCATTAAAAAAAAAAAATTTAATCACGCCTCGAAGCTCATAGGAATGCATTACCTATGGCGTGTAACCACCAGATGTTGTCAAGTGTCGTGGTCCTAACAATACAGTAAACACAATAGTGATTGAAATTATAGATGTTGGCAGGAAAATTAAAACGGTGATGGCCTTTGGAACCCTTGGAAGTAAACAGTATGACTCTGTTTTGTTTCTAGTTTGGAGACCCCTGAGCTAGAAGAAGGCTGATGAATACCAGGAGCAATTTTATGTAACTTGATTCTTCACTACACTTACCTATTAGTTGTGAACACAGATATAGATATATATATATATATATATATATATATATATATATATATATATATATATATATATATATGTCATTCTCCTGTCAAATGTAATTCCTAAGTATTGTATTTTTTCCTTTTGTGGAATTGGGACATTGTCAATATAAACTGGAGGGCATGTTCATGTCTTGGAGTAAACGTAATGTGTTGGGACTTTTGAGTTTACACCAGTCTTGTATCTCTTGTAGGAAGTATTGTAAATTCAATGATGCCTGTGGTGTTTAGTACCTATTATATGTGTGTCTATTGCATTTTGATGTCTATTATAGCTGTGTCATCTGCATATGTGTCGGAACATTGAATAATTGTGTGTGTGTGCGTGCGTGCATCTATTATACATAGTAATGGTGCTAGCTAGTATGCTTTTGTACACCTGTTAAAATCAGGCAAATAGATGAAAGTCACATCGAACAGAGAAAAATCTGTCAAAAAGGAAAGACTGGAGAATAAGGTAATAGGCAAATGGTAGAATAGTCTTGAGCTTGAAGAGAAGCTCCTGGTGCCAGACTTTGTAAAATGCTTTGGTGACATCCTGAAACACTCCCGTTGCATATAAATTCTGTTCTGATCCATGCCTTTAATCATTGTCTTAGTTTAAAATGTTTTACGACCTGCTATCTTTTCAAAAGAATGAGATGAGGGCAGGAAAGTTTCTAACTGTTTATGAAAATTAGTGAGATTTTTTCATTTTGAGCGGGTCTTCTAACATCTTCTGGTTGTAGGTTAGATAACGTAACATATAAATTAAATAAACATTTAAATTTAACCCAGGCTATTGTGTTGTTTTTTTAATGCAGGCTTTCTGTGAGGTTTCTAAAATGTGTGGTACAAAACTAAACCAAAATTTCACAATTCTATTATTATTATCAGATAAAATTAAGTAAGTCTTGCACAATCAATTGTGCAAATAAATGGACCAATATTTTGTTTTTTCTTACAATTAAGTGATAGAATCACTTATTATACTCAAATAGTAAGAAGGAGACAAAATAGAAGAAACTCAAAGACTGCTTGGAGACGTTCCTAACAGAATTCTACAAGAATATACAACTAAAGACAGTAATCAGCATGGAAATATGGTTTATTATCTTTCTCAGATATATTTTAAATTAGTATTCCAAAAACATGAACTCATTTAATAAGTTATTGTGATTTAGATTAGTTTTGACTAGTAATATATCGACCATAGACTTGTATATTATTAGTTAATGTTATAATTTTGGTAATATCTTGTGTATTGTGTTATCTTCTAGGCATTTACCTCTTTATTTATTTACCTAGGCTTTTCGAATCAACTAGTTCTATATTATGATCTTTTCTCTTGGCAAGCAGAGTTTACTTTGCTATACTAAAATATTTGTGTACTATCTTTGAATCTAGTTAATATCTTAATCATAAGTTATTTCAACAGCCCCTTATTTGCATAAGCTGACTCAATACTTAATCTCCATAATGCTAATACTCTTTGTTAATATGATTCCATTTGCAATATCTCCTGGAAATGGAAGAAATATTTGGTATAAATTATAAATACATAAAATATATTTCTTATTTAATTTTTAGAGGTATGAAATAAAATAACTTTAGTTTATTAATTATATTTAACTTTAATTTAGAATCACTGTTTTTATTTGAAGCTGATACTTGAGAATGAGTTTCTCATAATTTTAGTAAATTTGGAACATTATGATATCATTGCGTAGACCAATTTGTTTATTTTTATAATGGTTGACGAAACTAGAGTGGCATAAGAATCTGTTGATCACCTTTGTATCCTTTAATCCCCCTTTGATTCCTCCTGTGCTAAACTGAAACTGAATTGGTGTAAATTTTGTTTTGCTTCAAGAATTTTTCTAAATAAAACCAGAAAAGCTAAAGTTCTGTTGACTAGCCAAGGAACCTTCTTTTAAGGAAAGTAAATTCAACCATAGCCCTGTATCGAAAAGAACTCATCCTGAACTCCTTTCATTGTGCTAGTGCTGGTTTATGATATACTGTTGATAAATTCTGCTAAAATATTCAAATTACTTTTAGAGTAGTCTTTCAAAGTAAAAGTTAATTTAATTTACTTTAAATTTCTAGTTTTCTGTTATTATTTTTAGATTGTGCATCCAAGATTTTCTTAAAAGCCAAAACAATAGAAATCAATTTGGATGAGGTTGCACTCCTGGGATTGCAAGGTTAATTCTTTGAACACATTTTGGTGGGTATGATCATGATCTTTAGTATTGCAAATTTTAAAAAGTAAAAACTCATTCTGGAGAGCCAGTAATAGATAATTTTATTTTAAAGTTGTTTTTTTCAGTATATCTAAAAATTATTCATAGAGTTTTCCAATTGGCATGCAACTTGAGCACTACTTGATTACATTGATTATTACTTACTTCTCTATTCTAATCCCTTTTATCCTTTTTGTTGTCTTTAGCAATTTATTCATCTTTAGCAGTAAGTTCATTTCTGACAGTAATACATAAACAGTCAAAAATAATATTTAATAGATCAATTTTAAATAAACACTGTAATGGACTAAACATTTCTTTTTTGGCTGATGTTGCAGAAGTCACTATAAAAAGTGAACCAGATGAAATTGAACCAGGCATCAATTCATTACATCAAGGTGATACAAGTAAGATTTTATTTCATTATGTATTTAATTATATTATTTTCAGATTATTATAGTAGAATAATATTCTATTTAATAATAGTTTCTTATTTGCTGCATTTTTATTTATTTATTATTACTGATAACAATATAGTATATTGCTATGTCCGTCTCTGTTTGAGTCCGGATCAGCATTAATCTAATTATTGGGATGCCAGCCAGGACTTAATCTCCTGACCAATGATAAATAAATATTTTTAAATTATTAATTAATTTAATTATGTCTTTTCCAGAAGGTGTTCGTGGGGTCGATAATTATGTATGTTAATTATAAATAAGGGTAAACAAATATATTAATTAATGAGTGGCATGCAAATGGTGAATAAATGACGGTTGAACTACATACATACATACATCGGTGGCTCTACATCCCGTCACCGAGACTGGGCCTCCTCACGGTTGACCTAAAACAATATATATTCCACTATGGGTTAACATATAAAAATTACAACTAGAAATAAGAATCATAGCTTAGGTTTAAAACTTATACGGCGGGGTCACCTGTGGTGTAGTGGTTAGCATAGCAACCTACTAAACCCAAGATCGCGGGTTCGCAGCCCGGCAGATGACCTTAGGATTTTTTAAAGGGAGTAAAAAATCCTTAGCTATGCCATCCTTCGGAAGGGACGTAAAATGGGGGTCCCGAGCCTGTACGATGTCAGGTACTCGTTAAAGATCCCTATCCTAATTATACCTGGATAGGCAAAATTTAGGACTCCCACCGTAGCATCGTCCGATTAGCCATAGCAGCATAAAGTGACGTTAAACGAAATAAACAAACAAACAAACAAAACTTATACGGTAACAAATAACTTAACCTAGACTTATCTTCTTAATGATGCTATGATGAGTGATGCTATGTTGTGGGTTCATAGTGGTAAGCCGGGAGCTCCCAAGCTCCGAAGGATCCAGGAACTAGCTCAGAAGGGACCAGACCAGACATCTCCTAGACTCTCTCAAATACTCTCCTCGACTGCTCGACTCATCGACTCAAACTGATTTTGCCATTATTTTTCCTGCCCTTTGTGACAACCAGACTCCGCCCCTTGTACTTGGAGACACGCCCACCGACTTCCCAGATTCTTCGATTTAGAAAAACTCAAAATACCGTGTTTACCCCAATATTACACGGCAAGGGATAGGCAGGTAGAGAAAAGGTCTCAACAAAGGGCACGGACTCCCCGGACCACCCGCGACGGGCCTCCCCTTTTGCAACACGCTAATGTCATGTCTGGGTCATTCTCATAGCCTCAGCTAAAATTTAAAAAAAAATTATATTTTTAATATTATATTTCTTAATTGAGAACGGCTCGTCAGATTTTTATGAAATTTGATAATTATGTTTCTTTCATACTTATTAGCGTATATTTGGGGTTTTAACATTTTTACTTATTAGTAGGAGGTGGGGAGGGGGGCTATATTTCTAAATTGAGAACGGCTCGTCTGATTTTAATGGAATTCGATAATTATGTTTCTTTCGTACTTATTAGGATATATTTGGGGTTTTAACAGTTTTCGTAATTAGTGGGGGTGGGAAGGGGGGCTATATTTCTAAATTGAGAACGGCTCGTCCGATTTTAATGAAATTTGATAATTATGTTTCTTTCATACTTATTAGCGTATATTTGGGGTTTTAACAGTTTTAATAATTAGTGAGGAGGGGACTATATTTTCACTTAAGAATGAATGTATCTAGTGTTTATTTATTTATTAAAGTTTTCGGATAATTTTATATCACGTATTTTGATTGAAAATGATGAAAAATAATTCATAATAAATAATCCTTACTTTGTATATTTATAAATTTATTGCAACGTATTTATATAGCACTGTAATGTAATTAAATTGTGTATTATGTAAATCAAATACAGCAATCAGAAGTACATTTTATTAGCCCCAAATATATGCTAATAAGTACGAAAGAAACATAATTATCAAATTTCAATAAAATCGGAGGAGCTGTTCCCAATTTAGAAATTTAGCTCCCCTCCTCACCCCCACTCATTAGTAAAACAGTTAAAACCCCAAATATATGCTAGTAAGTACAAAAGCAACACAATTATCGAATTTCATTAAAATCGGACGAGCCTTACTCAATTTATAAATATAGCCCCCCTCCCCACCCCCACTAATTAGTAAAACTGTTAAAACCGCAAATATATGCTAGGAAGTACGAAAGAAACATAATTATCGAATTTCATTAAAATAGGACGAGCCGTTCTGAATTTAGAAATATAGACTCCCCCCCTAATTAGTAAAACCGTTAAAACCACAAATATATGCTAGTAAGTACAAAAGAAACATAATTATCGAATTTCATTAAAATCGGACGAGCCGTTCTGAATTTAGAAATATAGACCCCCCCCCCCTAATTAGTAAAACCGTTAAAACACTAAAAAGTACGAAAGAAACATAATTATCGAATTTCATTAAAATCGGACGAGCCGTTCCCAATTTAGATATATAGCCCCCCTCCCCACCCCCACTAATTAGTAAGACTGTTAAAAATCCAAATACATGCTAGGAAGTACGAAAGAAACATAATTATTGAATTTCATTAAAATCGGACGAGCCGTTCTGAATTTAGAAATATAGACCCCCCCCCCCCCCTAATTAGTAAAACCGTTAAAACACTAAAAAGTACGAAAGAAACATAATTATCGAATTTCATTAAAATCGGACGAGCCGTTCTGAATTTAGAAATATAGACCCCCCCCTAATTAGTAAAACCGTTAAAACACTAAAAAGTACGAAAGAAACATAATTATCGAATTTCATTAAAATCGGACGAGCCGTTCCCAATTTAGATATATAGCCCCCCTCCCCACCCCCACTAATTAGTAAGACTGTTAAAAATCCAAATACATGCTAGGAAGTACGAAAGAAACATAATTATTGAATTTCATTAAAATCGGACGAGCCGTTCTTAATTTAGAAATATAGACCCCCCCCCCCTAATTAGTAAAACCGTTAAAACACTAAAAAGTACGAAAGAAACATAATTATCGAATTTCATTAAAATCGGACGAGCCGTTCCCAATTTAGATATATAGCCCCCCTCCCCACCCCCACTAATTAGTAAGACTGTTAAAAATCCAAATACATGCTAGGAAGTACGAAAGAAACATTATTATCGAATCCCATTAAAATCGGACGAGCCGTTTTCAATTTAGAAATATAGACCCCCCCCCCCCCTCCACTAATTAATAAAACTGTTAAAACCGCAAATATATGCTAGTAAGTACGAAAGAAACATAATTATCGAATTTAATAATAGGTATTTAACTCTGGTATGTTTGACGAAATCGGTTGAATTGTTTTTAAGTCCGATTGTAGAGAATATTTAAATAACTATTTAGTGTGACGGTCGTGAGGCCAAACCGAGGGACAAAAAGAAAACGGAATTTTCAGTTTCCCTTTATAGTTTAAAAATGTTTAAAATCATGTTAATTTATTCTTCAATATATGGTCTCATACTCTAGAAAATAAAAACATAAGTTTTCTAAAAATAAATACTTAAATAACTTCCTTGAAATCTCATACTATAGCTAGGGACAAGTGAAAATTATGAGTTTATAAGCCTTTTTGTAGCTATAGAAAAATAACAAAAATATTTTTCGAAACTAGGCTGTATGCACCAACTTTAAGGGGTCGGTGTACGTTCAAATCCACCAAAAATATTGATTTGGAAGTTTTAGTTCTATCTTAAGTCCAGCAGGACAGTGAAAAATCACTGCCATGAGAATGGCCCGTCTATCAAACTAAATCCTATAGGTTTGATACATAGCAATATTAATGTTAACTAGCATTCATACTCATTAATTAGAATAATAATGGGGAATACAAAAAAATAAAATGATTGATTTAAATTAGGTATTTTTATTTTTATTTCATTAAAATAATACAAAATTTATATTCAAAATATAGCCCATTTAGATGCATTGTCGTCAACCATCTTTCATTTAGTTGTTCTGAACAATGCTGCATGAATGTTGTATATGTGTATTCATTGTTTGATTTTTTTTTTTTTCTACAATAGTCAAATTTTTTATATCAGTAGAGCAACAATTTTAAGTCAATTTAATTTTATAAAAGTAATGATGTTTTAGTTTTCTTCCTGTGTATATATTCTTTATTCATGAGTTATGAAATTAATTTATATTTGTCTCAAAGGAAGGATATGGTGTATATTTAACATGTTAGTTTATGAACTGTTTGTTTTCTTATATTTTATGCTTAGTATTTAAAAATGTTCTTTCCCTTTCAGCTATTGCCCCATATAAATGTCACCATTGTGGATTGGAGTGGGATAAGTTCAGTGATATTAGAAAACATATTAAATCTAAGCACATTAAGAAAAAGTCTAAGTACAAATGCCACTACTGCTCCTTTAAGGGAAATTTACTAATTCATTTAAAAAAACATGTAACGGAGAAGCATTCAGATGCAGCATTGCTATGGTGCCCATATTGTTACTACCAGACCTGCATTCCCTATTGCTTAAGGTACCATGTTATCAACAAGCACCTTAAGGGAAATTGTAAGTGTTTCTCTTATTGGAATAGTTGCTCATTCATGATGCAAAATATTAATAAATCTTTTTTCCTGCTTTAAAACTTTTTTTTATTTTTGTAGCTCAACATACTATTGGTGCAGAACATTTATTACATTTACAGAAAATTGATTCTATTCAAAATCAAAACCATCAAAAGTCTACACGTGGTAAGTTAAAAATTTATGTTTTTTTTTTTTTTTTTTTTTATGTGAGCTTGCATTTATTTTGACAAATTACGTTTATTATTATATCTATAGAAAAAGTTTATTTACAGTTATTCTGAAACAGAGTGGATAGGAGACAATTGAATGGGCTGGATTTAAACTAGGACATAATAGAACCATTCTCAATGATGATACCTTCATTATGCAAATTGTCCCCATGTTTCTGGAAATTTTGTCTTTGTCTGATCTCTGTCAAACTCCAGATGAACCATTTGTCTGATCTCTGTCAATCTCTACTTCTGTTGATGTGAAAAGGCTATTGTAGCAACTGATATGGATCACAGTTGACCATCATCTGCAGTCTAGATCACCTCCCAGATTCAATCAAGACTCGACTGTGACTGACATTTCTTATTGTAGGGATTTTCAATATAAAAAACCTAAGCAATGAGCTTCACTTGTCTGTCTCTGATTTGATTCGACTATGGGTATAGAAATAAAACAAAATTATTATTAATAATCTTTCTCTTATTTCTCTACTTCCATCCAATCCATTTCCCTGAGGAGTGGACGGACCTTTGACCTCTTGTTTGAATGAGTATTACTTAAGGCAGATGACAAGCCCAGTTATAGAGGACCTTCGACCTCGGGACAATTGTCCACTTAATGGAACCACTGTTAGGCATTACATCATGGAAGAGAGTGTCTTTGTGCCACCTCATA
Organism: Euschistus heros; assembly: GCA_003667255.2. NCBI lineage: Eukaryota > Metazoa > Arthropoda > Insecta > Hemiptera > Pentatomidae > Euschistus > Euschistus heros. The sequence goes on along the minus strand of RCWM02000181.1, from coordinate 473,875 downwards.
GTAGTAGTCTACATCCTATTGCTTTCTTTATCTTTTTCACTTAGCTACTTTATAGTCTCTGCTGCTAAATTTTAACACAGTGAAAGGCTGTGTTTGGTTTTTTTTAATTGTGATTTCAACTAAGAAAAAAAGGGACCCGTTCAATTGAAACCATATTTTTGTATCTGTATCACTTGTGAATAGTCTGTTAAGTGCAAGTTTGTTTTATGGGTATTCACAGATAACCTATTTATTTTTTTTCTATTTCTGTCTAATGGGCTATGTTATGTGGTTATTAAAGAGATAAATATTCCTTTGTGAATCATTGTGGAAAAATTCCAAACTTTCAATTACATTTTCCTAAAATATTATTTTTGCATTTAATATACTATACACTCGTGCTATTGATATATAGCATGGACTGAACACTTTTCAACTTCTATTTTATATAGTTAATAGAGGTCTGCCTTAGTTTGATAAATTTACAAAAAATGTGGTGTATATTTCACAAAAAAAAGTTGTTTTCTGACTCGCTAATCTGAATACTTGATGGTCCGAACTACTGAGTGAACCTTTAGTGAAGTATAAAAAAAGCCAATAAAACAGACTTTTCTGTTGACCTCATTCCATACCTCCATGCCTTTACATTCCAAGAGCAGATTAGTAGTTAAATTCCTTTGAACTGTATTGCACATAAAAACATAGCTACCTTTGTTTAGCCTGATGTAGTCTTCCTGGAAAATTTATCCCCACCCATTTTGCTGTTACATATTTTATTAGTAATGCCTCTTAGGTAGGAAGTGGGAGAAAAAATGTAATATAATTAACATTAAAATGTTATTGTACATTATACATTTATATCGTAATTATGTAAGAAATACAATACAATCAGCATTTTACATTGTGCACCTATTACTATTTTTAAAATTCCCTGTTCGGTAATCCAAAATTTTCCCTAATCCTTACTAGTTTTAATTAGTTCGGATTAATAAAAGTCTACTGTATTTGAATTATTTAACTGCAGTTGTTCAAATGAATACATATGTAATTAGAAATTTTAATATAATTAAAATTTTTATCTTGGTTCTCTTCGTCTTATAACTTATTAAGCCGTACTTTTTTAACTATTAATTACATTTCTTCAAACATACAGAAGACGATGTGGCCGAGTCTGTGAAAAATGAACCTTTGGACTTTGAATCCAATAATGACTTACCATTTCACGGTAATGAAAGTAAGTATTTATTTTCATTTAATTATTTACTATTGAATAAATTTGCTTACAAAAAAATGTTTATTTTTTTTATCATGTATTTATACGTATTGTGATAAGGATGGAATATAAGGAATTAATTTTAAATTCTTGTTCATTTACAATAAATTTTTAAACTTAATTAGTCTTCCTTAATTATATTGTTCATATGATGAGCTGGATATAAATTCATATATTTAAAGAACATATTTTATTATGTTTTTTCAAATTCAATGTTATAGTTTCTGTTATTTTACCCTGAAACTGATTGTTTCTTTTTTTTTTTTTTTTTTTTTTAATTATTATTATTTCCACCAAATCTTTTAATTTAAACTACCGTGGAGTCCTGATAATCAATACTAGGATCAGACCCAATATGTGGATTACCCAAAAGTCCAGACTAAACAGAAATTGCCAAAAAAAAAAAATTTTGAATGGAACTATAATATAATGAAATCGGTAATACATTATATAGTAAAAAGAAATTTTGAACCACTGAAACAAATACTATTCTTTTGCTGTAATAATACTGATATGCAATCTGGAAGTTAAAATATATACTTATTTATGAAATGGAACTACAAGTAATTAGTATATTTTAAGAACAATTTTTACTTTACTTTTAGCTTTTGCTTGAGTAATAAACCTGTTTTGGTTTATTATTATTTTCCGTTATCACATAAGCATATGTACTATTTAGTCTTAGCTTTTTGTGTATATTATATTTAGCTCTTGTTTAATTGCTCTGAAATAATGCAATATTTTGATTCTAGATGGTCTTCGTGATACAATTAAACAAGAAACAGAAACACAATCACTCTCTATTGGTAATTATCTCTTTATAGCTTACTTACTGGTAACGGTCGGGTTAAGAGGAGGCAGCTCCTACGCCCGCCGAGAATACCTTTTATCGATTCTTACCTTCTTCCGATTTATTTCGGTGTTTTAGTCGCTACTTTTCGAGGGGAAAGGTTATTCTCATTTTATTTACGGAGAAACTTTAAATCCCTGTTCAAAGTAATATTAACTTCTGTTTACCTTATGATATTAAAATGAGAAATAAGAAAATGTCAAAATATAAGACACTAAATCAATTTTGAATTAATTTTATATTAAATGAAAATTAATATAATGCTAAACCACCAGTAATGTTAATTCCTGATAAACTTTGTGATGTGAGGGAAGTGTAAATAACAAATTATAAATATTTAAAAGACAGAATCCTTAAGTATTTATTTCACATAACTCATATTTATTTAACATTTGCAGCTACATGTTTCAGAGACAATGCTCCATCATCAGGCTTCTAAAAATGTTTAAAAATACATTAATCTATAACATTACGCGAATAGTTTTACATATAATACATATAATGTCATTTACCTCTTAATCTGTGATTATTTTCACATTGTCCATTCTCCATGTTATAAGGGATATAATATTAAGACAGAATCCTTATTGAAAGTTATGATGTTAATTTCTGTTATATTTTCTCAAGGGAAGTGGAAATAAGAAAATATGAAACCTATGATATACTTTCTCACATTTATTTTTAGATTGATATGTTTTATTGAAATAATTATACAATCTGTCTCAGTTTAGGGCAATAAGTATTATGGATGACAAAGAATGCATTCACAAAATATGCAAACTGAAATTTTATCACTTAAATTGATACAACAAATAAAAATATATAAAACACCAAATCCATATACAAATTAATGTTCTTAAGTTTTGTAACACTTTTACACATTAGATAAGAGGAAATAAGAAAACATGAATTGATAAAACACTTAATCCTTTATCAAACTCATTTTGTTAACTTCTGTTTCACTTATTTACATTATAAAATCTGTTACACTTCATTACAATAAGTATTATGGATGAAAAAGAATCCATTCACAAAATATGCATACCGAAATTTTATCACTCCAATTGATACAACAAATAAAAATATATAAAACACCAAATCCATGTACAAATTAATGTTCTTAAGTTTTGTAACGCTTTTACACATTAGATATGAGGGGATAAGAAAACATGAATTGATAAAACACTTAATCCTTTATGAAATTCATTTTGTTAACTTCTGTTTCACTTATTTTCATTTAAGAAGACTAAATATCAATATAACACACTAAACAACACAATCCAAGTTGAAACTGTAGAAGTGATTGTTTACATGTGAGGTTATAGGAAAGAGCTATCGATAAATGTAAACTCGAAGTGAAGCGTAAGGATCGAACTGGTGGGTGTAGCGTGGGTGAGGCCAGTTTGGTGCCTCCTCTTAACCCGACCGTTACCTACTTGCTTATTCATTCTACTTCTATATTACAACTAGAGAATGAATGAAGCACAACTCAAAAAGAATTTTTTAGTTGGTTATCATTTATGTTTTTTCCTGCTTCACAGCAGTTTGTCTCTAGGCCCCTGACGTTTCCAATGTTTTAGTCGAGTATTCAACATATAAGCATTCGAGTGATGGTCCTTCAAATGATAGGAGTACAACTAAAAGAGCTACTAATATTGCATTTTGAGTTGTCAATGGTTCTTTAAGGTAGTCACACACACATATGTTCTCTAATCAACGACCAATCTCACAGCATTATCAGCTGAATTATCAAAAGTAAATTGGAACAAGGCATCCTGTACATTGGATTACCACTGAGTAATAGACCAATTTTTTTACAAGCCTCCATTGATCATGCACCAATCACAATCCTCCTTGTTTCCTTGGTACATATAACATTATTGTCAAGGTATTGCCAAGAAGGCTGATAATGATTGTAATACTTCCGTCACTAAAGTATTCTGCTCTGTTAATACTTATGGTGCTTGATAGTCAAGCACATTGGGGCAAATACTGAAGCTGCTCATTACTGAAGGCATGGGATCGAATACCATCCGGACAGGTTTAAATTTTTTTCATGGCAGAGCCACAGAATGAATCTTGACCTTCCTACCCTACAATAGGTTTGTAACCTGTAGGATAACCCATCCTCCTTGCCCTAGTTGGATTACATAAGAACTTGAAGCTTCAACAAACAAATTTATGTTGATAATGGTGTTAAGGCCGAACTGAGATATCTTTTAGTTGCACTATTTGGAGGTATTCTGGGAATAAGCAGAAATCTAAGTACATTTTGTTTCAATGTAATTAGACTTCAGCTTTGGCTTAGATTAATAATAAATTATAAGGTTACTAATTTATCAAGATTTATATTACATTTTTGAGAAATTTTGTGACCAATTCCTCTTCGAATATGGATAGCATCTTTCTATCAACTTGATGATAGTTATATTTAATTGAAAACTAATCATAGAAAACCAACCAAAAGTGGGAAGATAAACTTTTTATTTTTGATTTTAAAAAGCACATATTTGATTCAATTATAAAGTAAATATTTTTAGGAAATGTGATTTTTTTTTTTTTTTCAGCTTCTACACCATATAAATGTTATCACTGTGGAATAGAGCGGGAAAAGTTTGGTGATCTCAGAAAACATATAAAGTCTAAACATGTTGTGAAATTACTGAAGCAGCAATGCCCATACTGCTGCTTCAAGGGGACCTTTCTGCAAGAGCTAAAAAATCATATAAAAGAAAATCACCCAAATGAAAGAATATTATGGTGCCCATATTGCTATTATCAAACCTCTATTCCATACTGCTTGAGGTTTCATGTTATCAAAAAGCATATCAAAAGAAATGGTGAGTATTCAGTTCATGATTTCTATTTAAGTATGCATTATTACTTAGATCTATAGGATACCTTTTTTTTTATTTACTAAATGGTGTTTTTTATTTCAGCTAAACATAAGGTTGGAGCAAAACTTTGTCGTGATTTAAAAAAAATGACTTATAATTTTACCTCAAAATTGCCTAATGGTGAGTGTTTTAGTCATGAACTATATATGTACCGATCTATCAGTACTTGTTTGTTTTTATAAGAATTTTATTAAATGTAATATTACACCAAACTTCCATAAATTAAATTTTAAAAAAGAAAAAAAAAGTATTAATCCTTTATAAACAGATGGATTCAATGGAAAGAGTAGGTAATAAGTTTGTGATAAGATATTTTCTCAAATTCAAGCTTAGTTGGCGGATCAGCGAATCTGCTTATTTATTAATGATTTTTTTTCATGGGATTCATATCTTCCTTTATTTCACTATATTTTGTTAAATTGCTAAACTTTTGGAAAGGTTGTCAAGATTTTCTCTAATCCCTGTAAGGTTAATTCCTCCAGTTTCTGAACCTTAAGAGTACATTATTCTCTCATATTGCTATCAACAGTATAATCAACTAATGCCATATAAATAGATGTTGCTTTATTTTTATTTTAAATGAATGTTATAAAAACTTCATTTATCTTTTTTCAGATGTAGTAATCAAGAATCAGTGGCAAAATTCTCAATGCCTAAATAATATTTCCTTATATTTCTTTGATATATTGTTTTATATTCAATAGTCTAACTATGCTTTCCATTCTTTTATTTGGTTATAAAATATAGTTCATTTTCAGGATTATCTGGCAATACAAGGAAAAATGGTTCTATTTCCACTAGAGGCTCATCGTTAAATGGTAATATATATTTTTTTTTTCTTTTAAACTTCTTGTTATACTGTTTTAATGTATTGTACTTTATGTTTTCTTACTTAATACTTTAAAATTTTGTTACTGTCATCCTATGCTTACCTTGTTTTTACTCTTTTAGGTATCCATTCATATGAGTGTTTTCATTGCCACAAGAGTTGGCAAGATCTTGATGTGTTGAAATCCCACATTGATCTCATCCACATAAAAAATTTTGCTCAAAAAAGAAAACTGACAAAAAAAGATCGACCTAATAAATGCCCATACTGCAGTTATAGGACAGCACAAGGAGATTATTTGAAGCACCACATCAATGCCAAGCATACCAAAGCTGCTGTGTATCCATGTCCATGTTGTCCATACATCGCTTATATGAAAAACTCACTCTCATACCACTTAAAAGTCAAACACACTGACATAAACCAAAAACTTTGCTGCCCACATTGTGATTTCACCGCCTTTACTGGTACAATTCTGAAATATCACATAATTGGTGAACATACAAAGGACAAACACCTTTCATGCCCTCATTGTGACTATAAATCATTCAGACCCTACCTATTAAGATTTCACATGTTAAAACATACCAAAGAAAAAAATTATCCATGTCAAGAATGCGATTACAAGGCATCACGCCCTGAGCTATTGAAACATCATATTAAATGTAAACATAATCCCGAAAAGTTTAAATGTAAATTTTGTGATTTTAAAGCTCCCCAATATTCCCAACTTAAAATGCATCTTCACCTGAACCACAAGGATGAACTTATGCACAAGTGCCCACAATGTGATTACAAAGCTGCTAGGGCCTTTACCTTAAAATGTCACTTGCAATTGAAGCATAACAGTGATAAAAAATTTTCATGTGATCAGTGCAATTATAAAACATCGTTGTCTTATAAATTAAAGCTTCACATTGATATTAAACATTGTAAAGAAAAGCTTCATAAATGCCCACACTGCAGTTATGCTGTAGCTCAAGCTTTCTCTTTAAAAAATCACATCAAAATCAAACATGATAGAGAGAAGCCCCATCAATGCCCATCCTGTGATTATCGGTGTGCATCAGCTTCTTATCTGCTTTCTCATATCAGGGTAAAGCATACAAAGGAAAAGATTTTCAAGTGTGAGTATTGCGATTATACCTCAGGGTCGAACAGTAGTCTTAAATATCATATTAAATCGAAACACCTAAGAGACAGTTTCCGTCAGTGCCCCCATTGTGAGTATAGTGCTCTCACTACCAGTGCTTACAATCGCCACATTAAGCGGTTGCACAGTAATGAAAAACCATTTAAGTGTCTACATTGCAATGCTAAGTATCCTTTTGGTTGGGAATTGAGACGCCATGTAAAAAATCAACATCCAGATGTTAAGGACCATAGTTGACTATTGGTGTCCTTGTAAATAATGCTATTTTTGAATTGGATGATTCCAACACAAAAAACCTTATGTACTTCAAAATGCCTGTTAATAATTAAACGGTTTTGCCTATCCTGATATCATTATAACTAAAGAAAAAAAAATGACTTAATCTTGTATCCTACATATTCATCTTAAATCTTAAAGTTTAGTACATACTACTCAAACACGCTATAGTTTATGTAAGTTTATCTATTGGATGGCGATGTTCCATCTCTATTTAGTCAGGTTGTACTTGATTTTGTGTTGGAAATTTACTTATTGCTTGATTAAAAAAAAATTGTTTCTTCTGTCCCAATAATGACTGAATTGGTGAAAAGTTTATAATTTATAGGTCATTTAATTGTTATGTTATTTATAGTCTTTTAAAAGGATTGAGGTTTTTTGTGATGAAATTATCTAATAATACTAGCATTATTATAATTTTTTTTGTTGAAGCTTTTGTTTATTTATATAATTCTATTTCTCTAGTCAAGTTGTCATGTAAATGGTCTTTAACAAGCAAAACATTTGAACTGAAATGAATTACTTACTGATAATTGATTTTTTGTTGTTTATTTATTAATTTAATTTATGGAAGGTTTTTTTTTCTTTTCTTTTTTTTTAGCTATTTATAATTAAAGAAAAGGTTGATTACAACACAAAAATTTTTTTTTAAAAATATAAATGAACTTAAAAATTTATTTGTGTAGTTTTTCTTGACAAGTATTATTAAATATTTTGGAATATTTCTTTAAAATATTTACTGTTTAAAACATTAGTTTTTTTCACTGCAGAATGGCTTTTTATTATACTTTTTTCTAGTCAGAGCACAAAGCTGATATACCCATTAATCTGTATAGTTTTATGGCTTCCAAAACTTACATTTTGCTTACTCGGGGGTTGTTACATCCTAATCTTTTAATACTTATACCACTTTCATCCACTAATTACTTATGACACACTTTCCATATCAGTCTGATAAGAGTGTTTGAAAATGATACCATCATTATAACAGATTCATCCCAGAGTACTAAGTGTAATAAGAATATTTTTGTAATAATAATAATAATCATATTGTTTCAGTTATTCTTAATATCTATTAAGAAGGTATATTATTAAATATATATAAAAAAAATGTATGTGTATGTGTTTATAGGCTTTGAAATAGTAAGAGATAATGCCCCATGTGAGGAACATTTTTTTCCACTTATTCAGGGGAAGGTTATTGGCCTATTGGTATATTGATTGGATGCATAGATGAAAGTTAAGGGCGAGGATGTACTGGTATCATACATCCAAATGTTTCCAACTAATATGTCATTCGAATTTAAACGAGTGCAATTTCCATTATGACTCGCCTTTGCAATGACCATCAACAAGGCACGGGGGCAATCACTACAAATTAGTGGACTTAATTTGGAAAATCCATGCTTCTCTTATGCACAGTTATATGTGGCCTGCTCACGCGTTGGAAAACCATCAGATTTATTTGTATATCCATCAGCACTTCAATAAAATGAATAAAAGTAAAAAAATTTAATTCTTTGATTTTTTTTTCAATTCAAATAAAAAAAAATTAAATTAAACTAAATAAATCCAACAACAATGCTACAAAAAATTGATGTACTGAGTTTTTTTTTTAAATTTTGCTAAGCGCTTAGCAACACACACACCGGGTACAGCTAATTATATACACCTATTTAAAAAAAAAAAAAAAGAAAGACTGATTAGTATAAACACTGTGATCTTGGGTATTTCTTGGTATAAGACTTAGGATTTGCAAATATTTTCTTTGTGTAATAAAACTTTTCTTACGTCGATCAAGCCATTTTTTTAATGAATTGAATTTTACATTATGTTGACAAGAAATATAATATATGTTTATTTTAAAACTATAAGGAAAAACAGTAACTTATTCTTTCATTTATAAAACGAAATTGAGATTATGCTTATTTAGTTTGCTATTTTAATTAGTTTATAAGGTATGTACAAAGGACATATGGATGTGTTTAATTTATTATTTGTATCTTAATTGGTGATTATTATATGTAAAATTAAAAATAAATTATTTTTTGTGTTTATAACTCTGAAAAATCTATCTGAAATCTATTAATTGCTGCATAAAGAAATCTAGAGAGCTGTGTTAGATTCATATTTCTGAAAACATCATTTGTCTTATGATCTGTCATTGATAGGATTTCCATATTTAATGTCTGTTGGAAAAGACAGAGTTGTAATATCAGAATCGAATATCAGAGTTTTAAATAAAGTTTTGATAAAGAATAGCTTTCATTTCATCCTTTGATCACTGAATAGATCCTAATAAACTTTCTACAGAATATAAAAGAAATTTAAAAAGTGGTCGACTGTTTATGTCTCTGTTTGAAATGGACGATTGTAAACAAATACTCACAGAAAACAGATGTTTCCTTCACTACAAGGCTTTATAAGGTGGTCTTGCTAATCTTAAGATGGTAATTTTCAAGTGAATTCTAAATATGTAACCTAATAGAACTCTAAAGATTTTATTGTTATTAAAATAATTCTATAGTAATGTATAATCCAAAAAAAGATTAGAGCCATCCCATATTGTGTGAAAACTTTGACAATGGCTGTTATATTAATCACATCTTTTTTTTTTTAAATGATCATCGAAAAATATCTAAATTGTGAAGGATTCTTTGTAAAAGTAAGAATTTAGATATTGTAAAATGTGGATACCATACATAGTCCATACCTAAGGAAAGCATGATGATCCTCCTGGTGTCCTTGAGTGGTGAAAGCCTTTGGTAAAATTTGTAATCTAGTCAGTGTGGAGGATTAGGACCTTAAGTCAAAGGACCTATTTGGTGAAAGAGAGATGGTAAGAGAGACTATAATAGTTGGGCCATGTATAAAAGATGGATGTCATGGAAGGTAATAAAAATAAACTTTATTTTGTGGGCATTGTCCCTTAAGAATAATTATCATTTACAATATATTGATGGCCTAGCTGCCATATTTATAATTTAAAAAATACTAATAACAGATAATTATTATATTATGATACTAGAAATTAGGACTAATTACTAATTATAAAAAATAAAATCTTCAAATTTAAAATTAAGATAAGAGACAGAATAAAAAAATGAAAATTACAGTAAAAAGGACAAAAATAAAAGGTAACAGTTATAAAATGAGAAACCACCACAGTACAAATTATTGGATGAAAAATGAATGTTTATATCACCTCAGATAATAATACAAAAAAAAAAAACCTGTACTGCTACAACCCATGAAGGGTCTTGGTTTCAATATTGGTAAGGAAGTATTGTTTTGTGACCAACAATTGTACAAGGAGGTGATGTGGTCAGCAATCACCCTCACCTGCCAGAAGTTAAATTTTCTATGTACTAGAGATGAGTAGTTCGTGAACGAACTAGTTCATGTAAATGAACTATAAAGACCGATCTCTGTTTTGGTGAACTATAGTTCATTTACCCCACCACTCGGACAGGGATCCGTCGGAACTAAGGAACAACTGAACTAAACGAACTAGGTAGCTAAATGAACTAAGTGAACTAGGTAGTTCGTCGTCACTTAGTTCATCAATTCGGGTAGAATCGTGTTTTGTCGTGTCCTCAGCCGAAGGACGTAAAAAAGCTTCAACAAGCAACCTCCATATTGCTCTTACTACGTCTAGCGTCTATATTATATTTCTATTGTTGTGTTTTGTTGTTTTTTTAAAAACTCAACGAAACTCTTATTCCATTAGTTCTGAAAAGAACAAATGGAATAAGAGAAACTTAACTTAACCTAAGTTCCTAACACTTTTTATTACAATTCGTAGTATTCTTAAAGTTCATTATTCATGATTTGTTTGCAATAAGTTTATCCAAATTCAACCAATAATTGTTGTTTTTTTGACATATCTCAGAATAGAAATGGACAATTTTTTGCTTTAAAAATTCTGTTTTGCTCACAATGTAATGATCTACAACTTTTAGTATACAACATTCATTGATTAGATTAGCTATTTCTGTGTGATGGACTATTAAACATGACCTAAACTAACATTTTTTGTAAGTTTGCAAATTTCGTTGATGTTTGACAATGGATTGTAGCTTAACCCCCAACTCTAATTCAGCTTAAGGGGTGTCTTTAGACACACAATTTAATAAACTTAAGTTTTTTAAATATAACATTTACGATGAAACCATTTTTCTATGTTTTTTCTAGAATCTGAAAAAAGTTTGAGTTTTTTTTTGCCCCCCCCCCCCCCCAAAACATTTTCCCCTAATCAAATTAAGTTTCATTTTTGATATTGTAATCTCAGAACCCATCTGGTCCATATAAAAACATAAAACCTACTGATCCAGCTTTTGCAAGACTGGCCCCCATTTTGGGGATAATTTAAACTAGACTAAGTGAGAATATTAAAAGAAAGTTGTGCAATTACTGTATTGTCATAGGTCCTTGAAACATGTGCAAATTTTCAAGTTAATCAGATTGCTGGAAATCAGGGAATATTACGATGAAAGATTTAGTTTCATACAGATGATGTTAATAAAAGATATAGAAAATATATCTCATTAACATCTAAATATGATATAAAATAAATATCATATAGATGTTAATAAAAGATATAGAAAATAAGTGTAATCTATGTAAATATATCATAAATATAAAAAAAAATGTAAATAAAAAAGTTAAGAGGTTTTTTTTATTTTTTCTATAACCTTTCTAGTTCATTTGACATCTCAGTTCCCTCCTTTTTTTCCATAGTTCAATTCCTCTCTTAGTTCAGTATTTATATAGTTCTTTTGAAATATGAACTAAGTAGTTCATTTGAACTAGTTCATTGAACTAGTTCATTCTAATGAACTAGTTCAAAAGGAACTATTCCCTAAAAGGAACTACTATGCCCACCTCTACTATGTACCTTCAGCCAGGCTTGACCCCAACCCCTGTAGCAGTTCAGTGCCTTACCCACTGAGCTACCCTGCTCCCTCGATAATAATATAATGTATGATAAAAACAATAGTATAATATAAACACCCATACCTCATTATAAATGTTTTTTTCTTATATTAGATCATTGGATTGAATACCTATTAGATAAAGGAAGAGTCAGGATTTAAAAGTGATTATTCTTAGATGGAAAAGAATAATCATTTTTCTTTCAGAAATCAGATGCTCTGGTAATAAAAATCATTTGAATTATGCTGTGTGGAAGGGAGTTAGGTAAAGGAAAGAACATTTTTGGATTTGATTTTATAGGAACTCATGCGAGAAATGTGCCGGAAAAAACGAGGATTTCACTAAAGTAATAGGTTCTCGGCTTGCTGGCATAGGTGTTTTACGGGACTATATCAAAATTCCATGAATTAAGACCGATTGTAAATTTAAACAGCTTCCAGATGAAAAAAATAAATTTTGGATTGGACAATTAGTTTTGGAGTTATAGCCAAAAGAGTACCGACAAACGTGTTTTTGTGGAGAAGACCTACCGCAAGTTAGCCAATCTCTTCAATTTTTCCCTCCCCCACAGTTCTAGATCTATTGTTTCTGAGCAAAAAAAAATAATAGATCCAAATTTGTTACATATTTTATTTGCTTTAATAATGTAAAAAACACTAAATGTGCTAAAAGTGGCGGTTTCCGAATTATTTATCAAATCTATTTCGAGGAAGACTTTTTATCACATTTAGAGCTAAGGGTGGTAAACGATTTCCAGCAGTCAGACCTTTTTGTTTTTAGAGTTCAAGGTTTAGGCATTTTGTTGATCTAATTTCCATGAACTACATAGTGAGACACATCAGACTGGGAAGACTGAGGTAGGCCGGCCATGTATGTCAGAGAATGAGATCCCTAAAAGACTAATAAATGAGGATTTATATAGGGCCAGAAGCAGAGCAGTCTTAGATAGATGGACGGCGTAGTAGAGGATGATCGGAGGATCCTGGGAGTCAAGGATTATATGAGAGTTGCCCAACGCCGAAAGTTATCAGTAATTATCTGTTAAGGAACTGGAAGAACAAGTAGATTTTGTTAAAAATGCAAATATTAAAAATCAGTTGTATTTTACAAGAGTAAAAATAAAAAGCATAGAGTAATACTAGCCTCATAGATTTTTTTACCATACACAGAAAATATCACATTTTGATTTATTACACCAAAAACCATTACCACTTGAGGTACGCATGATGGTATAGAACAGAGATGGGCAAACTTTTTAAGGGGAGGGCCGGATGAAATAGAAAAACATCTAGGCGGGCCGAAAAAATTGAACAAAACAGTTTTACAACTAATAAGCTTCATTTTTTACTTAATCTCATAACACTCAACTTATATGGTACAACGTTAGAAGATCCGGAACGCAACGAGAAGAAAACAATAATTCTATTCTAGCTTTGCAGAAAATAAATTTTGTCTTATGTATAATTGTGTGTGACCATGTCGCGGGCAGGATTGACTAGCCCGAAGGGCCGCACTTGGCCTGCGGGCCGTTGTTTGCCCATCACTGGTATAGAAGGATCAATACAATAAGGATTGATGAATTAATTGTCACTTTTATTAGAATTATTTGATTTGAAAACTAGTTTAATGATAAATATTCATCATCAGTTCTTGGGAGGCAAAACGGACTTCTGAGAAGTCCGTCAGATCTTTCTATCTCCTCAGAACTGATGAACGTTTAATATTCGAAATTAGTAGAACGGAGATTCCTCTTCAATTTAAATTTCATAATGATGGAAAATGGAGAGAAAAGAAATAATAATTATGGTAATAAATAAATAGAAAGAAAATTATAACAAGAACCTCATCCAGGTCTTTTTGAGTCTTCTTCGTGGAGGGTAGTGTGAAATTTCTGTAATAAACATGCTTTGTTAGAAGGCAGATTTTCCCTGTCATTTCTTCATAAAAGAGACTGTAAGATTTGTTAGTGAACTGTGTATTATCGAAATTATAAGATCTTGATGCAGTATATTGTTTCTGACGTAGAGGGGGCTTTGCAATAATACAGATAGCCTTTGACAGAAACCACTGTAATATGGAGATGTTAGACTTTTTTTCAGCGCCATAAATTAGATGGTTTTCAGTAAGTGTATTCATTTCGTCTCAGTAACATCGGGAGTTTATAATTGTAAGACCATAGTCATTACAGAATTTTCATCTATTGTTTAGAGCCAGTGTTTTATTGGCTCGTATAATGGCGCCACACAGTGGTCCAGGACGCGAAAAAACTCCGATTTCTGGAGGTTCAAAATACAACTATTAAGTATTAGATTTGAAAACAAGAATAGTAAATGCAACTATTTCGATGAGTTAAATAGTCGAGATCTGATTATTCGTTTACACAAGGACGTTGGAAGTATACTTTGGCAATGAAACAATGGCTGTGAAATTTGACTCGTGATTTTTTAATATTAATAGAATTCCTTCGAAATTCGTTTACAAATCCATATTAGATTCATGTTATAATTCTATTAGTATGAATTCATATTATATTTCATATACTCGGTACATTTGCTTTCCTGGAAGTATTCGTATTTTCAAAATCCAACTTACAATAATTATGGTATAATTTTTTACCAAAGTTTAACTTGTTTGCGCCGCTGTGCGCTGTCTTCTGGCAATGATAAATCAATTTAGTAGGCATCACTGTATACATTGAAACCGTTTTCAAGTGCGGCATTCTGCGGCTCTGACCTACAAATCATTAAGATTGGGAATAAACGTGGTCCATTAACCTTCAGGGAGATGAAAGCCATGCAGTTCCTCAGACGTCCACGTGAACGTTTGGCACTTCCACCAGCGCTGCTGTACTTTCCTCGATGCTCACTTGAATGTGTGGAAATATTCAAAATATTAAAATTAAAGTTGTAAGGTTGACTAATAAAAAAGCTTAAAAAATTGAGATGGTTAAAAAAGATAATATCCCGAAAGTGGGTGTAACTTTAAGCGTTCACGGGAATTTCTCGGTAAAAACAGGATTTTTTTATGCTATGTGACGTGTAATTTTTGATTGGGGAATTGGCAGCACTGATTCAAAATTAGTTTCATTATCTTTCCCCTTACTTAAGTAAGCCCCTTAGTTCGGCGATGGTAAGCTTGCAATTATTACTAGACCATACTGCGAAACGAATTTCGCAATCAAAAACTGAAAATGAATTAGAAACCATTAGTGATGAACTTACACTAACATCCAAATGGGGCTGTGATGGATCCTCGGGGCATAGTGAATGCAAGCAAAGCTTTGTTGACCAGGAAGTAACTGATTCAAATATTTTTTTAACATCGATAGTACCTCTTCTTATGACAAAAACTAATAGCCCTACTTTGATCCACTGGAAGAATCCACGAGATGGATCTACAAGATTTTGCAGACACCTGAAATTCGAATTAGTTAAAGAAACACCTGATACCATTAGAAAAAAAATTCAAAGAGTGAATAATGAAATTTTAGTACTGACTGTGTCAAATATTATTTTGAACAACCGAATTTTTCATGTAAATCATAAACTGGTGTTAAGTATGATTGATGGAAAGGTAGCACAGGCAGTTACAGAGACGTCATCAATGTCGGTATGCCCTATATGCTGTGCAAAACCATCTGAAATGAACAATCTTGAAATTATACGAAGCAAATCTACTTCTGAAGAAGCAATTAAACTTGGACTTTCACCATTGCATGCACGGATCAAGTTCATGGAATGTATATTGCACATCTCGTAAAACCGTTCATTTGAAAAGTGGAGAGTAGACAAAAACACACAACAAGAAAAAGAAGCAGTAAAAAGTAAAATAAAAGATAAATTTAAGAGATTGCTGGGTTTGAATGTGGACGTTGTTAAACAAGGTATGGGGACGACAAATGACGGGAATACGTCACGAAGATTCTTCCGAAATCTAGATATTACAGCAGAAATCACTGGCGTAAATAAAGATTTAATTAATCGGTTTGGCGTCATATTGGATGTAATAAACAGTGGTGCTGCAATAGATCCTGACAAATTTGGAGAATACTGCGATGATACTGCCCAACTTTATGTCAAGTTGTATAATTGATATTACATGCCAAATACAGTTCATAAAATTCTGTGCCACGGAAAAACCATTATTGCTTCAGCGGTTTTGCCTATTGGAAGGCTGGCGGAGGAGACTCAGGAGGCGCGCAATAAAGATTATAGGCGATATCGTTTAGAACACTCTAGAAAATGCTTGAGAGTTGCTACCAACGAAGATGTTTACCATATGCTGTTAGTTTCTTCCGATCCGTACATAAATATGTTTCGAACGGAACCTAGGACAAAATTACTTCTTGAGTTTAGTGATAGTATCAAAAGATTATTATTGTAGAACAAATTCTACGAATAAATTTTTAAAAAATTATAACACTTAATTTTGTTAATTTTATATTTTTTACATGTTTTAACACAATTTTTAAAATGTATTTTAATTAAATAAACATCTGCTTATATTCTAGATTATTTTCACTTCAACATCTTGGAAACTTATAATTCCACACTTTCAATTTATAAAATAACCATTATATTCCATTTGCAAACGATAGATTGAATAAAATGGGTTACCAACAACCAATGTTTTAAAACCAATGTTTTAAAACACATGATTTTCGAATATTTTTGAGAATATCTCAAAAACTGTAAGTCCCATCGGCTCCCGACCAGATTCAATCGATTCAGGGATGAAATTTACATGAGGGTTAGCAAAAACTGAAAATATATAGAGTTTTTTCGCCAAATTAGCTACTCTGGACCACTGTGCGCCATGTTAACTTCCTATCAAAGGTTAATCTTTGGTAAGTTATTGTTGGACTAATTGGTCATTAACAAATATTGGGAGAGGGGGGCAAAGCAGAACTAATTGTAAAAGTTGATTGTTTTGTTTTATGGAGGTTAATTTTTATTTTCCGTGCTTTCAACCAGGTTATTAGTAAGTCTAGATAATGCTGTAATTTATATCATATTTATGTATAAATTAATAAATATACATTCGCTGATAATATTTATTGTAGGATGGGTGTGAATCAAATATACATACATACATCCTCGGCGCTAGAGCCCAGAACGAGCCCTGGCCTCCTCAAGGAACCTTCCACTCCTCTCTGCCGAGCGCTTTCAGCCACCATCCCTGCAATACCATGGGCACGCTCATTACAACCCCAACAACCTGGTCGCGCCATCTCGACTTAGACCTTCCAATCCTACTGCTACAGATCATCCTATGATGCATGATTCTATGGTTTTCCATCCTTGCTACATGCCCTGCCCAACGGGGCCTATTTATATTGACCATACGGACTGCTGTGGAATACTTATACATATAGTTGGTAGGTACAACTACCTATTGTAACGTCTTCTATAGTACAGGCTCATAGATTCGCCTTAGGACCCTCCATTAAAATATATCTAGTTTTTTTAATATGATTTTTTTAAAAATCAAATATACAAAGTAATGATTAAAAAAATAAAATAAAATAAAAACTTAACAAGGCTCGGATTTACGAAAAACTCTAAATATCGAAACTCAATTGTTTGAATTTAACCCCAAATCTTACTACTATCATATTCTATTTAGAATTTTGTAACATATTGGTTCTTAATTAAAAAAATGGCAAAATTAAAAAAAAAAAGTTTATTCTATACAAAAGTAGTTTATGTTCAAAAATGAAATAAACTGTAGCAATACTTTAAAGCTAAACCAGGCGGTCAGAAGTTACTTGCCGATATTCTGAGCTTGGATGGTTTTTTTCTAAATTCCGATGGGGAACGTTCTGGGTACTTTCCTATTCCAACCTCTAAAAACCATAAAACCTTCATATATTCTTGATCAATTAACTCCGCGCTCTTCTATCCACCTCCTAAAAACTAGATCCCAACCTTTTAACCTGTGCATCCCCTCACATAAAACTGCTTCCTTTGACAAATCCTTTACCATTCGTTCTACCTCCTTCTGGAATTCGCAACCCACTTCTATTCGTAAAGCAGCTTCCTAGCTTCCTTTAAAAATAATTTATTTCTATACCTTTTAGACAATCAATCTTCCGCAAATATCTAAATAATTAAATAAATACTTAGAATAACTTTTTTTCTCTTTCTTTCTTATATAAACATATATATATATTTCATTTTATTTTATTTTGTTCCCTTTTTCCTCTTGTGGTAACCCCATAAGAGGAGAATTTATTAATCTTATTTACATGTGCCATGCCTGTTTTTAGGCATACTACACATATTACCAAGTTCATTGGTTTACATTTTTATAAATTCAATTTGATCTTATTGTCTTTTTTGTATAATCAGATAAACAAAATAAAGAATAAAATAAAACAAGACAAAAAGAAAAAAAAACATAAAACAATTAAATAATAAGAAACCTAAACAAATTCACGTTAATACAATTTTACAAAATAATAATTTCATAAATAACACACAATAATAGAAATAAATAAACAAATAAAACTAAAGCACAACAAGATTCTGCTCACTAAAGCACGGTTATACTGACTTCCTACATTCCTCAGTCAGTCTGTTAAAGTCTATTTGTTTAATAAATTGTACAAAGTCAGATTTAAATTTTGTCATAAGTCTCTGTTCTGTTTCTAGCCAATTTCCGTGTTTTAGAATAATGTTCTGTATCAGTCTTGTCCTAATGTTGTCAAGTCGTTTACAGTCATATATTGTGAAATTGTGAACCTGTCCTTTTGTGTATATATAATATTTGTTGTAGGATGGGTGTGAATCAAATATACATATATACACATACGATTGTATTTTATGTTATTATTATTATTATTATTTCATTTTTTTCCCAGTCAAAAATGTATGCCGTAATTACTGAAGCATTTAATTTGTAAATAATACGGCCATACAATTATACTTATAACTGTGCATTATTATTATTATTCTTAGGAGACTGTAAGTCCCAGAATAAAGTTTATTTAAAAAAAAAAAAGTTGGAGTTTTAATCTTTAAGTTTGCGAGACTGGCACAATAATATTGAACTGGCAACATGGCGGCATAACAGTAATTACTCTTGGTATTTGTAATAATTAATGCATTAGACTCCGTTCTATATCAAATCCTTTTCATGTTGAAAAATTGCGAAAATGAAAATATATTTTAAATATATGGAACCTATGTAATACAGTTAATATAACAAAACAGTTAATAAATAACTAAGCAGCCCTATTTTTGACAGCAAGTATTGATGTTATGTTTGTCTTGGAGTGCGTCATTAATAAGTCAGCATTAAAACAGTTTCAGAAACAATTGTTAAACAAATGTTGTAACTTCATATGAAACTCTTCATACATATTATATTTGAGAGACGTGACTAGTATTGAGTCGACCTCGGTCCAATAGAGAGGCGATATGTGGCTCTTTGATGAGGCTGAAGCGGGCGAGGACAGCGGAGCAGTGGACGCCTTCATCGACCAGCACTACTATCGGCTCTTGCAAGTGTCCTGCCTTTACTTGAAGATGAGTCCAAAGAACCGTCTCATCAGTTACTTTCAGCTCATCTTCTACAGCGTCATTATCGCATACCATTGGGCTCTCCTTGTCAATACTACATTTATTATTTATGACATCAACATGGTTCTCTTCAGTCAAAGCGTCCACTTCAGCCTATTAGTTCAGTTAGCCTTTATTTTACCCATCTGCTTCCATATAAAGCATGGTAAGATGTACCTAATCCATAAGATGTTGTCTTATGAATTCTACGACTACCAAGATCCCCCCATTATTGGTGAAGACTCTCTTCGCTCTGCCATGGCTATTGAAAACCGTAAAATGTTCTTGATTCCGGTTGGAGTCGGGGCAGCTGCTGGTGCTGTCTTGATCTTGGCACCGATCGTAGATCAAACCGCTGGATCTTTTGATTTCAATAGGACTGCAAATATTTTTTCTGATAACCTTCCGTACCGCTACGCTCAGTATTCTTTCCACACCAAGGATGGATTTGGCTATTATATCGCATTGGTGGGACAAGTTATAACTGGAATCCTACTGACAGTTATTATTGGAGGAGGGGGTTTCCTTTTCCTCAATCTTTCTCAGAACGTTTGCCTTCAATTAAATATCTTGCACAGCTCGTTGGAAAAAATTGAGGAACGAACCGAGCACCTTTTAAAAAAAATATATGGCAATTTAGAGAAAAATAAACACTCAGTTTATCGTGACATTCGCTACATCTACTGTTACAATATATGCCTTCGAAAGAATTTCGAACACCATCAGGTCATAGTGAGGTAATGAGATCTTTTGTAAGCCATTACTTCCTCAGTAACAAAAATACCATTTACATAATAGATTTATGTAATATTTTGCTCTTAAATATAAAGCATTATAAATTAAATTCAAACGACAAAAATTAAAATATCTCTAAGTTCTTAAATGAAACCGATTTAAATACAAAAGTGGAAAAAATAAATAAATATGTTATTGTGTTGGTGCAAAAATAATGCAGGTTTTGTGAAAAAATAAAAAAAAATTAAAATTTTGAAAGGTTTATAGAGTTGAGTGGTCAACATTGACTTCTCTCGCAATGTCCCGAATAGTTTTGTGAGGGTTTTCTTCTACCAAATAAAAGCCTTCAGTTGTGGTGAGCAACAATGAAAGGCCTACCGCGACCTTAGCTATCTTCGAGCTCAAAATCTCTGAGACAAAACCATCGCTGCACTGTACATTCACTGATGTTCCTTCACCCCGAACAACATTGATGTTACGCGAGGTTTGAGCCGCTCTTAACCAAGTTTTAACTCGGAAAAATAAATTGACGAAAATCTTGTTTTGACATTTTAAAGTTCAGAGGTCCTATGAATACTCATAGAAAATATAATAAAAAATTATCTAATCTTTGAAGAAAAACAACATTAATAACCATTGTTTATAACCCATTAACTAGACTGGAGGATTATCTTTGTTTACTTTACAGTTGCCGAAACAAAATGATTATTCAAAACACGCTTTATTTTTGCTCCGACCTGATATAAAATTTTCGACTTGATTATATTCTGGGAAGAAATATTCTAGGGACTAAGAAAAAGCTCTGAGGTACAATAAAACATGGTTAGGGGGTGTGAATATTTTTATTTTAGTTCAATACAAAAATGGAAGTGACCTTGGTACATAAATATTACAGTACATATTATCATATCAAAATATTATAAACTGATCAATTTCGTGATAAATAGGTATAAAAGATATCTAAGCTCGCTATTTCGGAGTTGGATCACTGAAGCTTGACTGAAATGCTATCGAGCCCGATTTCGTGTCCTACTGAATGCAGGAAATTTATTTTCTGTTATTTCGTCCGCGGCTCGGCTGGGGGGTCGGGGGACCCTTCTGTTGCCCAACCAGCCTTGCTTAAGCCCGGTTTGAGGAAAACCTGGCGGTTGAGCAAGTATACCAAATCTCCATTTTCACAATCGTTGGCTTAGAAATAGTACAACCTTACCTCTGTACTGAACCAATGACTTCATAAAAGTAGCCGAATCTTCGTAATTGCCATTCCGCCAAAGAATAATATTTTTTTAAATGCTTATACGAAAGAACACTTTCTAATATCGTGACCTAACAGCATTCAGTAACTTCAACTTTGACGTGTAACGTGGAAGTTAAGTATATTTTATTAATAGCTTCTAAACAGAAGACTAAATATTTAATAATTTCATGATATATCTCTTATTGATCAGATTCTGACAGAAATATTCAAAACTTCAAAGTTATACAGGGTGTCCCGAATTTAAATGGCAAAACTTCAGGAACTTATAGAGGACCGAAAAACAAAGAAAAAAAGTCCTTTAGGGATTTGCTCGTTTTTGCTTAGTTTTAGAGAAAATCGCAAAAAAAGAAACAAAACAAGTTTTCATTTTTATAGTTATTTATTTACATTTATATTTATGTTATGTTGTTTTTAATGTAAGTATTGCTCAAAATTTTGTCCCCTTGCACCAATGCAAGCATTACATCTAGCACTAATTTGATAAATTGCAGCTAAACATTGTTCTGATGATATTTGGTGCACTGCATCTATGATTCGGTCTCTTAATTGCTCTCTCGAGTTGATTGACACCGAATAAACTTTCTGCTTCAAGGTTCCCCATATGAAAAAATCCATGGGGGTCATATCAGGTGAACTGGGTGGCCAAGGTACTACTCCTCCACGTCCAATCCATCGTTGTGGATAATTTATATCCAGCCAAGCTCGAGCAACTCTGCTATAATGAGCTGGACATCCATCGAGTTGGAACCACATTTCAATCCGCTGCTGTAAGGGAATGTCATCTAAATAATTAGAAAAGTCGATCTCCAAAAAATGCGTAAATGTGATACCATTCAATCTTCCAGGTAAAAAATATGGTCCCGCGAGTAATCCGTTCCAAATTCCAAGCCAAACGCTAATAGCAAATCCATGCTGAAACCTATTCTCTCTAATAGCTCTGGGATTTTCAAGAGCCCATACATGATAATTTCTTTGATTAACAATTCCTCCTCTTGTAAAGGTAGCTTCATCGGTCCATATAATTTTTAATGGAAATAAATTATCATCGCGAATTTCGTCAAGAAACCAGTTACTAAAATCCGATCTTGAAGTTTACATCATCTTGAAGTAATAAATTCTGAACTTTTTGAAGATGGTATGGGTAGCGATTATCACCTTTCAAAGTTCGCCATATTGCTTGCCGCGATATTGCTACCAGGTATGCAAGTTTAAAATGTCGTTTATTTCTTAAAATATATACACAATAATTTAAAAAAAAAGTATAATATATTTTATTCAAAGTACTGACCCTCGCTTTCTACACATTTTGTCCATCTCTCGGGCAATATATGGATACCATTCCAAAAGAATGCTTCATCTTTATTTGAAATCCATTCATCGAGCCATTTTCGTACGTTTTCGAAATTAGAAGAGGTGATAATCAGAAGGCGCCAGGTCAGGTGAATACGGCGGGTGGGGTAGGAGTTCCCAACCAAGCGAAGAAATCGTTTCCTTAGTCATCTGGCTGAATGTGCAGGAGCGTTATCATGCTGAAGAATGACTTTGGCGTGCCTGTGAGCCCATTCTGGGCGTTTTTCGATCAATGCGTGACTCAAATTGATCATTTGTTGTCGGTAGCGCTCGGTATTGAATGTTTCGCCGGGTTTGAGAAGCTCGTAGTAGACTACTCCCTTCTGATCCCACCACACACACAGCATTGTCTTCTTCCCAAAACGATCCGGTCTTGCACTCGATGTGGATGGTTGTCCTGGCGTTACCCATGATTTTTTTTTGTTTGGGATTCTGAAAATAAATCCATTTTTCATCGCCAGTTACAACTCGATGCAAAAAAAACCCTTTCTTTCGTGGCGTAAAAGCAGCATTTCGCACACAGTTTTTCATTTTTCCATCTGTCGTTCGTCCAATTCATGTGTAACCCATTTTCCAACCTTTTGAATTTTTCCCATAGCTCTCAGGCGATCGGAAATGGCTTGCCTAGTGACATTCAACTGTTCTGCCATCATTTGTTGGGTTTGGGTATTGTCTTCGTCTAATAAAGATTGCAATTCGAAGTCCTCAAACTTTTTTGGTCGATTTTCTCGTTTTTGATCAGTAACATCAAAATCACCACGTTTGAAACTTTGAAACCAACGTTCACATGTCCTGACGGTTGGAGCAACATCGCCATAAGTCTCAACAAGAATTCGATGACATTCAGATGCCTTTTTCTTTTGATTAAATAAGAAAATCATGACATGCCGCAAATGCTCTTTATTTGGCTTAAAATTAGACATTTTTAACACCAAAGAAAGGTATGATACGTCCACGTAAACGACTTAAAAACAACTGACTTTTGTAAACAAATGACTAACAAACAAAATAGCGTTTAGAGATAAGCAAATCCTTCAATAGGCTAAGAGCGCATTCTATTGGAATTAAAACGACATTTTAAACTTGCATACCTGGTAATGCAGCAGATGCTCTTCGGATACTAGTCTCAGGATTGTTATCGAAGTGGCATTGGACACTATTTCTTCTCCGATAATCTGCTTTTATTGCTGCCTGGAATTGGTCACCTTCATTACGTATTAAGAATGACCCAGTCTCTCGTAGTCTATTAAAAGTTAACAAAAAGACTCGTCGATTAGGCACTCTTCTATTTGGAAATCGGCGCGCATACTCCCGCACCGCTTCTGAAGCATTACCGTTACAGAAACCATACACAAAAATCATATCAGCGTATTCAACATTAGAATATGTATGCGGCATTGTGGCTGATGCTATTTACACAAAAATATCTTAGTAACTGACTGAAGACTGATTTAGGAATTATAATCCTAGAAGGAAGCCAAAATGTAAACAAATAAAATAATGTAAAGGATAACATTAAGTGTTTATAAATCTCACTCGATAATCGCTACCTGTAAAATTTTTGTTTTGTTTCTTTTTTTGCTATCTTCTCTAAAACTAAGCAAAAATGAGCAAATCTCTAAAGAACTTTTTGTCTTTGAGTTTTTCGGTCCCCTGTAAGTTCCTGAAGTTATGCCATTTAAATTCGGGACACCCTGTATATTGTCGGTGAGATTGCCAATATCGCTATGTGAATTTCAGCACCTTCTATGACATTAAATACAAAATGTGCTTTGATGGACATGTATAATTATTTTTTGGGCTAAAACACAAAAGTTTTTGGTCAAAATCCAAGCTGAATTTGCATATTCGGGTTTTAACATCAGACGCGAATTTTAATTTTAAAACGAAAAACTAAATCGAGAAAATGCACTTAATGGAAATGGCAATCTCATGTACGATATGCTATACACTGCCCTGTTAAGGAGAAAAATGGTAACTCAAAAATTGTGAGATAATGACTTATTGGTATCGTTGGATTTGTTGTGAAGTTTCCATTTAATTTTAACATGAGAGAGAGAGGGAGACAGAGAGAGAGAGAGAGAGAGAGAGAGAGAGAGAGAGAGAGAGAGAGAGAGAGAGAGAGAGAGAGAGAGAGAGAGAGAGAGAGAGAGAGAGAGAGAGAGAGAGAGAGAGAGAGAGAGAGAGAGAGAGAGAGAGAGAGAGAGAGAGAGAGAGAGAGAGAGAGAGAGAGAGAGAGAGAGAGAGAGAGAGAGAGAGAGAGAGAGAGAGAGAGAGAGAGAGAGAGAGAGAGAGAGAGAGAGAGAGAGAGAGAGAGAGAGAGAGAGAGAGAGAGAGAGAAATTTCTAAGTAACAACGCTGCTACAATACTTTATATCTATGCGGTTTATAATTTCAGTGCCTTCAAAATACTTGAAGAACTTGCTTCAGTCCCTGTGTTTCTGGCCTATATGACCGGCACAATAGTTATTGCTCTCAGCCTGATATCAGCTGGATCAGTAAGTACCTGCTAATACGCAAATAGGATGTCTTGCCTACGAATTCAGACTAAGAACTTCTAAAATATTATGTTCTCCTATTGTTCTAGGTGAAAGAACTGCCCGGAACTACCTTAGCTTCGATGATACTGTGTGGCGTAGAAGTAGGTTACATGTTCCTGTTCTCTGTCTTTGGTCAGAGGTTGAGCGATCTGGTAAACACTAAGCAAATTTACAGAACATTATTTTAAGTGAAAATATTTTTGGAAGTTGAGATCATAGGGCGTTGAATTCGAATTTCGAAGAGGCAGAGCAGAAGCGGTTCGAAAAAATGCGAAATGTAATAAAGTAAAAAAATGCTGATTTGGCAGATTGCTTCAATATGAATAAGTGTACATTTTCTAGACCAACTATCTAAATAATTAATAGATCATAGGAGCTACCGAACAACTGTCCAACCCCTTAGGCAATAAGGTATAAAAAACCTAACTAAATCAAAGATTAACAAAATTAAAATCCCGAAAATTTATGTCTTTCACATTTACCAAGCGTATATCTTGGAAACGGTACATAATATGAAAAATGTGTATATAATAAAAGATGTAGACAATTCAATAAGCTATAATTTAGTAAATAGTCATATTTTGCATACGACGCACGGTGCTTCGAACATAGAGTGAGGGTGGACAAAATTCGCAAACCTTCAAATTCTTATAGTAAATTACAAGCTGAACAAAACATTTCCTATAAACATGGGTCCGCAAATGCACCTATAAAAAGTTATGGCAAGATAATTGTAAAAAAAAGCAACTTTTTTTTTCCTATGGTAGCAAAATGAAATTATTGGTGCAAGTTTTTAATACTAGCGTAAATGTTGCGTTTCGAGATAAATTAGGATGTGTTTGGGTTAATGAAGAAGATAAGAAGTAAATTTTTTTTTTTTTTTTTTTTTTTTTTTTTTTTTTTTTTTTTTTTTTTTTTTTTTTTTTTTTTTTTTTTTTTTTTTTTTTTTTTTTTTTTTTTTTTTTTTTTTTTTTTTTTTTTTTTTTTTTTTTTTTTTTTTTTTTTTTGGAATTAAAGTAAAACGCTTATTTGTTCTAATATTTTTTTATTTCAACAGTAGGCACCTACCCAGATCAGCCCATACTATTTTATATTATTGCTCAGATTAGAGGCGATATTGCTCATCATCAGATGGACGGTTTTCAATGTTCCTCTCCTTTGGGGTAGGTAGCCCCGCAAATGAAACACATATGCATGGTGTTTGTTCCAGATAAAATGTTGGTATTATTTTTATAGCTTTTATTAACACTACCGTCCAGCGTTGTGAACATTTCAAAACTAACCGTGTAAATTTGATCACTTTCAAATTTAATTTCAAAGGTTTGGAGGTGGCAAATTTTATCTTTCATTGCCGTTTTCTCGTGACGCATTAGATCTGCAGTTCCTTTTTTGAAAATTAATTTTATGGATTAGCAATATATGGTCGAAGATGAACGCAGATTTACCTTCAAGCAACATTTCCATTCCTCACTTCGATTAATTTCAGAGCAACCATAGCTATTAAACAAAATATTCATCAGTGATTGATGCATTTTTAAACATTTGTTTATAATGGTTATGACCAAAACTGTTATCGAATCCCCATTTACATTTAAGTTTGAACTCATTACCCTTCTCGAAACTTGCAATTTTTAATAAGCTCTTTACTGTTAGTTGCAGGAGTTCTTGTAAATTTATCCAAGCGCTAACTTCACCAGCGATAATATTATTAGAAAGTAGGGAATTTTTCGTAAAAGTTAATGAATAGAAGCTAATAAAGCAGTCCTTATGACCATTCCGTCTTTCCTATCGGAAATCCATAAATCCATGCATAAAGCTTGAGCTTGAAAAGGACTTATCGATTTCGTTTTTCAACCAAAGATTGCCCAGACATCTCTGCAGCAAAACGTAATTCAAAAGATGAAGCGTTCAGAATAAGATCCTTTACTCGCTTTCCCGCTTTTGGGCGCTTGTGTAGGTTTTCGAGTTATGAGCGCAAAACCAAAAAAAAAAAGGGACCTTTCGCGCCCCCCCCCCCTTCCTGTTCCCAGGCCCGAAAACTACAGGACTTTTAGTACGTTCACATTCTAAATGCCCTGAACATGTTTCCGAAGAAAAGCCTTGGATTACAGAAAACGCTTTGTTGACTGGACTATAAATCGTGCCCCTGGTTTATCGAATTAGAGGGTAAACTAGTTTGAACTCGACTGTTGTACTACGTCTATTTTATTTACAATTTATATACAAAAAAGATTCTATACATTTTTTTGCTGAAATCAATGCTTAAGGAGATATAGTGGGGAGATGTGGAAATATAAAATCCAGGTTTTTTTAACTAGTAAATTTAACTAGCTTTGAGGTGGAAAAAAGAAAATCGGAATCAGACAAATAGTTTCGGAGTTTTGGGCAAACGAATACCGACAAACGTGTTTTCTCGGAAAAGTGCGACTTCCCCAATTTTTCGTCCTTCACAGTTCTAAAAAGAATGTTCACAGTTCTAAAAAGAATGATCGGAGCAAAAAAATGAATAACATCAAATTTGCTAGATGCTAGTTCGAGGAAATCTTTTTACCACATTTGGAGTAAAGGTTGGTGAACAATTTCCGGAAGTCAGACCTTTTTATTTTTGGTTTGATTTCAAGGTTCGAATGCTAATTACCCTGTATTATATATAATGAACATATAAGCTTTAACAACAAATATTTAATTTTTAGCAATACCATTTAATTAATAGTAATATATTATTCATTTCTAACAATAAACATTTCAATTTCAACAATAAAAACTTTTTTTTTTTAACTTTACTTATTCCCCCTACTAAATCTCTTTAAGCATTGGTCCCAGCAAAAAAAATGTATGGAGTCTTTTTTGTAAGAATTTTATGGTCATTAATTTAGCACAAAAACACATTTTCGCTCGAGGCAAGAGTCTTCGAGTTACTAACGAAAAGCTGAAAAAAAAAAAAACTTTAGAGCGCCCCCCACTCTTAGCTCCACCCCCACCTCCCAGTACATTTAGTATGTTGTTAAGGACATTAATTCTACATGAATTAAGTTTCCTATTTGGCCTTTTTTCGTCTTCGCTGCCTGGACTACCAGT
This sequence comes from Euschistus heros, assembly GCA_003667255.2. Taxonomy (NCBI): domain Eukaryota; kingdom Metazoa; phylum Arthropoda; class Insecta; order Hemiptera; family Pentatomidae; genus Euschistus; species Euschistus heros. The sequence continues at coordinate 445,160 of RCWM02000181.1, read as the reverse complement.
CATTTACCCCTGTGAGCGACGTTCTTATAGAAACAGCAAACTAATACCAAAAATCATTATATTAAATAATGCGAAATAATTCTTTCACATAGAAGTGACTTGTATTAAATCTGGTGTGAAGGATACATTTTGTTTACAGAGCTTTTGTTGTCCTATAAGAATGTTAATCATTTGTTGCATTTCTTTGAAGATCTTTTATTTGTTCGATCTTTTATGTCTTTGAAGATTTTTTATTTGTTACTTTTAGCGGGTTCTATTATTGTTCTTTTTGAGGACCTTATGTACTTCAACTAGGGCGGGCAAGAATGACCATTTACCAGGTTACCAACCACCTAAATGTTGCACCGTTTAGTCAGCATGGGAGGTCAAGATTCATCCAGTCGTTCCGGCTCAAAATTAATTTTAAACTGCCCTGATGATAATCGAACCCACAATCGACAGCCAATGCATTAAAAATATTTTCGAATGTGGGGATCCAAATAGAAGGGCAAGATGAAATTGACTATAATTTCTATCATTGTATTTTCATAATTTGAATTACAATATCAACAACAATGCCCACAATGATCTTGGACCTCCCCTTTTAAACAATTATCTAGTTTCAAAATATCATGGTCACACATTGTAAATTTTTAGGCCTGCTGGGAATTTTTTTATTTTAATTTTGCAATATATGTATAATAGACATATAGGCACAGTTGAAAATAAAATAAAGTCTAAAAAGTATATATACGAATAGAATACTTTTCTTAATGATGTTGAACTGTTTTATTAAAACATAAAAACAGACTAATAATTTTGGAAACATAAACCTGTATTAGGTCTAATATTGATTACTACATTTTATGTTGATAAGGATGTACCATTTCCTTATCAGCACTCCACCCAAAAGCTGAACCCACACAAGACATATGTAAGACCCAGGTTTACACTCAAATGCATTTTTTTTTTTCTTTATTATTTCAGAAGTATGATTTGGTATCTACAAAAACCAACTTGGTCTAAATTGTTTGGCTAATTTTTATAAAATGTGATAGGCCGAAATTTTACTACATAGGGTTCACATTGTTCATTGAGTTGTAAGTCGCAGAGTCATTTATTTCAGCATTCTGTAATCTCTCTCTACCTTCCCACTGACTATAATATGTTGATTACCTATCCTTAGTTGAACTACAGAAGGCCATCAAGCCCAAAAATACAATTCATTTATTATCCACATTTTAATTATTCAATTTATTCTACCATACAAATAGTATTTTATTGAGTGTTCATTTTTATGTAAATTAATACTTAACATAATGTAAACTATATTTTTAGGCTTCATCAGGTAGCTATGTAAAAGTACCATTTTAGAAAATCAGTGTTGTCTGATGCATTTTATAAGAAATTTTGCCTTTGAAGAACTGTTATCTTCAGAAAATGTATAGTTTCCACATACATACTGAAACATGTAGAAAACTTTAGCGATTCCATAGTTTTTCTTTTAAATCAGGTAACTAAAAATTCGTAATCAGTACCAAAAAAATTAAAGTACTATTTAGAACTTTTTTTTAGCGAAACTGCCTGATTAGAGTAATGATTGACTGGGCTTGTTGTCAGATTCTTTCATACTAAAAGAGGATGAAGGTATAAACTGTGATGGAAAAATAACAATGACAGTTCAAAACATGATACAAATCCAGTTTATGTGTTATAGACCTGAAAAGGATAGATTGAACAATAATGGAGTAGTTCATACAATTTAATAATTTTATCCATAACCATTCTTTTGAAAAATCTAAAACTCAATCTTAAACCATATTTTTTTTCCTCCCAAACTTTATACCTATGTTCTTCCCTGAAAAAATAAAAACTGACAACTGATCATTGCATGACTATATAACCTCAGATAATGTATAGTAGTTCATATATGGCAAAAGGGGAAGGGGAATATAGCCTTTCTTGTCATTGAGAGTCCATGTTTCAACAGTTTTTACAACTCATTTGTATTCTCATCTAATATATTTTCAGAGCTCCGACCTTAGATTCAGGATATATAGCATCAAATGGTATTTTTATAGTAATGAAATCAAAGGTAACATGATGATCTTCCAGGAGATGACGCTAAAGCCTTTAACTATGACTGTTGGAGGCATAGTTCCAGCCAACATGGAGACATTTTCAACAGTAAGTTTTTTCCTAGTTCTATTTCATCCTGTCATGGATTCCATGGTTTGAAAGCAATCAAAGTAATAAAGTGCAAAGATTAGTAAACATAAATTGTTTTTTTTACAGGTTATGAATAGCGCCTACTCATACTACAACCTAGTCAATGCTTTCGATGGGAGTTAGTCGAAAATTAGTTAAATAGAAGGCAAAAGTATTTGTAACATGCACAATCTTCTGTCAGAGAGCAGTAATTCAGACATTTCCAACTTCCTAAAATACAATAATATTAAGATTGTGTGCTATCTTAGATTATTTAATTTTCAATAAGCCAAAAAATGTTTTATTAAATCACATTTGCATATAAATGAAATAATAGCCGCTTCAACAAATAATAAATATTTTTATTAGGTATAAATGTTTATATTTCTGTTTTATTGTCTCCTACAATCCAAAATAATATAATATAACACACTAAACAATACAATCCAATTTAAAGCATTAGAAATGGACATTTACAAGTGAAGTTATAGGAATGAGCTAACGATAAATGTAAACTCAAAATGAAGTATCAGATCTGCAATAGTGATGCAGGTTTGATGAAGTTGGTTGAGCAGTGGTTAGATGTCTGTAAACTAAATTGACTAAAACGATAAAATAAACAGGAATATCATTGTAACGTGATTGGGATATTTACAATGGCATTTAAAAAAAAAAAAAATCATGATATATCCATATTTGTGGTCATTGATATAACGGGTATCCAACATTCAGAACTCAAAAAATTGTCTATATAGAATATCCTTATTGTTTTTACGATATCCATCCCTACATGGTACTATTAAAGCTGGAGTATTTTAAATTTATTTATTAGAAAACAGTTCTAATTGAATGCTTCATGTCAATATGGCACTTTAGGTACATGATCATGAGGTCATTATTGTAGGTATGGTCTTGATATTTCTTAACTTAGCTGAAAATAAAGTAAAAGAACTGAGGAGAATATAAAACTTATTATTCACAAGAAATATGATTTATATAATACATTTATAAAATGTTATAAATTTATAAAAATAGGATATGAATATTTTTTATCACAGGTGGATCAATCTAAAGTGGTATTATTTTTTTCTAAATGACTTTCCAATAACGCACAAGACTTCTATTTCAATTCTGCTAGTGAATACTGCAGCTGATGAATGTCAAGTTGAAAGGGAGCTTAAGTTGACTTTTAACCTAGAAAATATTCTATAGGTCATTATTTTTATTTTTCAAAAGTTCATAAAATTAATTAGCTATCATATAGAATTACCAAATCACCTAACAACACAATCATTTAAACAGTAAAAAAAAAAAATCAATAGTTTATGACATTTCTGGTAATCGTATCGTACATTTCTGGTAAGAAATGTTTTCAACAATCATAATCATAACTTGAATAAAAATTATGCCCAATCTATAATCTATTTTTTCACTATTACACTAAAAGCTAATGTATCAAGAGTATAAGCAATAATAAATCCTGACAGTAGAAATTAGGAATGCTCAAGATCACCATCACCCTATGGAATACTATTTGCAGTTAGAGACAACACACCATCTTCATATTCTTACCATAAGCTTTTTATGATATATGTTTTCTTGTGATTTAACTTCTGCGCATAAGGCCTAAGAATTAAACTCAATAAGGATTATATGGTCCTTGAGTTTTTCAATTCTTAGTACAAAAATATAAATTAGTATTACAAAAATTACTAAGCAAGGCTGAAAGGTATTTTTATCAGTTGATCTGAATGACAGAGTAGAACAATGTAATGTTGTTACAAAAAAAGTAGGTATGATAATATATTATATAAATAATATAAATATGAATCAACTATTAACAAATAAACATATAAATATATAATAAATTAGTTACATATAAAAAAAAAAAATTACTTCACAGCTTGCTTAGAGGAGCAGATGTAGTCATCTTCCTGGTTTGAGATTGTTTTTTCAACACATCTTTTACTTTAAGTAGGTTACCATCAGAGTCCAAATCAATAAAGAAATCGGGAGCAAAGTCTTTATTACCTACAAATTACAAATTAAAGCATTTAATTAAAATATATTTTTTTAAATAATTTTTTTTTTTTAAATTAGTCAAATTTTTACAAACAATTCTTTTATTATCTGAAAAAGTATTTAAACTTCTCACAGCTCTCACAGTTCACTCTCAAATAAATTGGGTTATTGATGATCCTGCCTTATGATGAAAGTTTAAGATGGTCAGTAAAATACTTTAAGCTATTTTCAAGGATGTAATATGTAATTCAATAAACACACACATTTAGAGATATAGTTTCATGAAAAAAACCAAACATGAAAATTGAAATGTTCTGCCCAGAACATCATAGTTCCTACATTAATGTTGAAACCTTTTTCTTTTCATATATGTATTCCTTCTAGTTATAGAAAAATGGGAATTGGAGGTTCTTGTATACAAATTAATTGGATACAGTAGAAAAATGTCATCAAAATAAATATTTAAAATTACTGCACAAAGTTCATATGTCTCTGGTCGTTATCCTGAATGTTACCATCAGAAATTTATTGGTTTAACAAAGAAAGGAGTGGAGCAGAAAAGGGAGAAACATAGACATGTCCTGTCCTTTGACTTGTCTAAACATGATCCAACAATCTTCCAGTTGGACCTCGTTCAGTAAATTACCTGCCTAGAACAGATAAATTTACTTTTTGTGAAATTGTACTGGTCATAAAAAAGTTGAAATATTTCTATATATTTAAAAATATATAAAAATTTCAGGATTGGATAAATTCACATTTAATATTGATCAATTTTAATATTCCAAAAAAATTAAAATCTCTACCACTACAAATCCATGAATGGTCTAGGGTTTAGTAATAGGTAAGATTGTAATGTTTCTTCACCAATGGTTATGCAAGGATAGGTGATTTTGCCTTAATCCTTTGTTGATATACAGTAGAAATAATTATCTGCCTCGGCTGGAATTGAACATGGGTTCAAAGAGTAAAGAAGGCATTGCCTTTTTAATTGAGCTAACACACCTCGCCAAATTTCAATACAATAAAGTATTTTAATAGAGGTACTATGTTTGAGATGATCATGTGACAATTATTTTTACCATAAAATGGATAAAAAAATTTGTCAGAAGCCTAATTTATTTTAGAATTATCCTTTTATCAGCAGAAATAAGAGGGTTGACAAGTAACACTAACAATATAAAAGACACAAAAACTACCAGGCACAAGAAACCAAAACAACAGTTCAGGAATTTTATTATTATGGCCATCCCAAAAAATGGTACTTATATGGAATCAAGAAACTGGCTGAAAGATGAGAAATGAAAGTGAACTACAATGGGTTAAATATAGAATATTAATATGATACAATAAAGAAGAAAAAAGATTTTTTTTGTTTTTTTAATAACTCATTTTTTTAATACGTCCTATTATTATATTAATATGAACAAAGTACAAAAATATCAAAACAATTTAAAAGGTCTACGAATAATTAATCATATTTTTTTTAATGTGATGTGAATGACACTTATAAAGATCAATTTTACCAGTTAAGAGATTTAATCAAGGGTAAGTAAAAAAAAAGAATTGATATATATGAGAATATCAATTTAAAGTATATGTTGAAAAAATATTTAAATTGACAAACCTGGAATGGTAGCATAGTTATCAATCTGTTTCTCGGTCAGTCCTTCTTGTAACAACACTTCTTCATCAATAAAAAAATTTCCAGTGGTTTTTCGTGAGTCCCGACAAAGGATTGAATATGCAGCATCAGCCATTATCTCTGGTTTACGGGAACCTTGTTGAGATACATCACCCATCAGCATTTCTATGGCAGCAGTCTGAATTGCTAAAAATATTTAATGATAATTTTTGTAAATACAAAACATAAATTCAGCTAAAGTTTTCATTAAGTAGTTAAAACATAAAATTAATTTAATTTTCCTAATTATTTTCACATAAATTTTTAATCGTTTACTGAGGTTTTAAAAGCTAAATAAAAAAATAAATTCATGAAAGCAATAATATACCTGTTTTGGGCCAAAGAGCATTAACAGCTATCCCTTCATTTTTGAACTCTTCTGCCATTCCAAGAACACACATAGACATACCATACTTAGCCATAGTATATGCAACATGGACCGAAAACCACATTGGGTTCATATTTAGAGGAGGGCTGAGATTAAGAATATGTGGGTTTTTACTTTTCATCAGATGAGGTATGCATATTTTGGAACTAAAAAAAGAAACAAATTAAACTCTAATAACATAAAATAGTAGGTAAATTGATTATGCCTTATATTTCAAATGTTAGCCAATAAATTTGCGTCTAATTCTACCCACCAACCAGTAATCACCATCATCCACTTTCACAACGTATAAAAGAACTAAAGGGCACAATATATAGTATTGATGTAACTAAAATAACAGTAGCAATGAATTCATATTTTTTATTGTAACGAATATTGGTTAAACAATATGTAGTATTATTTAAAATAAAAACATACTTACGTTAGAAAAGTACCTCTGGTATTTATGTTATGCATTAAATCATAACGCTTCATATCAGTCTCTAATGTACCAGTTAATGAGATAGCACTTGCATTATTTACAAGAATATCAATCCCACCAAATGTTTTAACAGCATTATCTACAGCAGCCTTTATTTGCTCTTCACTTCTGACATCAACAACACAAGGTAGTGCTTTACCACCAGCGGCTTCAACTACAAAGAAAAAAAAATTGAATAACAGTAAATCTAAAAATAACATGAATCATCTATTCCTCATAAAATTTTATGAATAACTAAAAAAGAAACTAAGATGACAAAAAAAGGAAATAGGGTTCCACTCTAAATAGTGAGAATAAAATAAGATCTGAAATACAAAAAAAAAATAATGGCTGGAAGTATAATGTACTATGCGAACAGCATAACATTCAAATTCAAAATTCTCTCAAACAGAACAAAAGTTAATCTTTATCACTCCCTCATCAGACCTATAGTCACCTATGGATTAAAAACCTGATGTTTATCTGCGGCAGGGTGCCAATGATTGAAGGTTTTTGAAAGAAAAATAATAAGAATATATGGGGCAACAAGGGTTGATGGAAGATGAAGTACACAAAGTATTGCGGAAATCACGTATATATTGAAAAATAAGGATATTGTTAACTATATAAAAGTAAGTAGATTACGATGGGCTGGCCATGCTGATAGAATGAAGGATAAAAGGATTCAGAAGAAAATGGAGGACATGATGATACTGGAGAGGAAGAGAAGAAGCCCAAGAAGGCATCGGAAGTGGCAAGAGAAGCAGCAAACTTGGGAGTTGCCTTAGTTGGAGGACATATGAATCTATCAAGTATATTAACTTGCTTCATGAGGTACCATGCAGCATGCAAAGCATACATACAAAAAGTCCTGCATCTCAAAGAGTTATGCACAACACTTTTGATTGATTATTAGGGAAAAAGTTGGAGCATGTCATCAATCTGAATAAGAAATATTAATAACTTACTCTCTTTTGCGGCAGTATAGATAGTTCCTGGTAATTTAGGATGAGGATCAGCAGTTTTAGCTGCAACAACAATATTTGCTCCATCTTTAGCTGCTTTCAAAGCTATTGCTTTACCTATCCCCCGGCTAGCTCCAGTGATAAAAAGGGTTTTTCCAGCGAGTTTCCTACAAAACCATACAGCTACCTAATATTTTTAATAAAGACGGCATATAACATTTTTTTTTTTTAACTACATACCCTGAATTCATCATAGTGTAATAAGTTATATTAAATGAGTGACAGGAAGAAATACAATAGCTATAAATATGTGTAAAGAAATAAATATAATTGAATATACTAGATAAATTGCAAGCTATTTATTTAAAAAGGACTCTCTTTTTAATGGGTCCAAAGTCGTTAAAAAAAGGTGATTAGATAAAGAATGAACAGTCCTGTAACCTCTCCCTAATGAGTAGAAATTAAGAACAATCGATATTTATGTAGATAGAGACACGTTAAGAATTTAACTTCACTAACTCTTAAAACAAACATATTTTTAATACCATTACAAATTAATGACACATACTAAAACAATTAGAACAATAATAAACAACAAATTACACCTTTTTCTAATCGTTAAGTAAATGAGTGTAGCATAAGTGAAGTAGTTTGTTTGTTTATTTCGTTTAACGTCACTTTTATGCTGCTATGGCTAATCGGACAAAAGTGAAGTAGTGATTTGCCTAATATTTGAAACATTTCAGGAAAAATAAGGGAAATATTTGTAAAATTTAAAGCTAAAAATATGAAACTCATTGGGGTCAAGTAAGCGGAAACTGAAATGTTCCTTCCTCCCCTCCTCCTGTAGTAACTTCTATTTGTTGGTACTATATTCAGTTGTTTCCGTTTAAAAGTGAAGCCGCTTATGTTCCATGGATGTATATCTGAAAAAAAATTATCTCTATGAAAGTGAACACAAAAAACGTTTGATTTGAGTATTCGATAACCGTTTTGTATATAGAGGTAGGAAAAATGTGGATATATGAAAGTGTGATTTTGACATATTTTTAACTTGGTGCATTTACATTGTACCATACTCGAATCACTAACATAATAAATGCATTTAATTTGGTGAAAATGAGTGTCAACCCTTAAATCAAGACATTCCGTAGGTCAAGACAGCATGAAATAAATTTCAACCCACCCAAATGGGATTAGAACCCACGACACTTTGTTCCGGGGGCACGTTTTTAAATATAGGAACAATTAAAATATCTCTACACGTGTATTAGTTATTTAAAGGCCTTAAATATAATTCTATGTTCCAAAAATAAAATGAATCCTTATGAGTTTCGTTTAAATAAAGTTTTATGCTGGGATCCATTTATATAAAAAAGTAATAATGGATTTAATAAATGAAAAAACTTATAGTGAATAATTTTATTTTTAGATCACAGAACTATATTTAAGGGCTTGATAATATGGCGAAAGCCAAGAAACGTTGCACAGTTATACCACTTGCTGTAATATTTGCCAATAAATATATATTTATCAGTAAGAAATTTTGCTATTCTATTTCTTATATTACTAATCTCCTAATCATGTAATTTATAATTTGTGGTATCATTCAGTAGTTAGGTTTTGATGCGTGAAGGAATGAGGAGAATAGACATACCATTGGTTCTACAAGGATTACTGATCCAATATTTATGTACAAAATCATCTAATATACAGAGCTTTCTGCATCACTTGCGATAATCTTAACGCGTCAAATGTTTAAGCGATTTAATTTAGCTGAATGATCCTGGCTAGTAGATCTCTAACAACCAAAAGCAATCCTATAGCAAAGTAGTAACAGTGTAAAATAAAATCAACTCCCTTTTTATATATTTTTGTTGTTGACAGATAATATTAGATCTACAGATTTAATTTTCTTGATAGAAAGATATCTTATATCAGGTTGAATTTTAGTCCTAGTATGGTAAAAAAGGAAATATTACTTATTTTTATTTAGCTTACCCTTTAATATATATATTTTTTTTTTATATGAACAAAATTACAGGTGAGCTGAAGCCGCTTGACCTAGTGGATGAAGTCGTTGATGGCGTTTTAGGAATACTTGGTTGGAAATATCCAAGCTAGTACTCCTAGTCACCAAAACATTATTCTAACTCTAGCAAATGTTAGGATAGTGGAGTTGGTTATTTTAGGTATTATAATAAAGCATTGAAACAACTTTTATGCATTTTCACAAATATATTACACCAAAACATTTTAATATGCAAACAAAAAAAATACAATTACACCAAAAGACTGAAAAAATAGAAATTTTTGTTCTATTTGTATAGTTATGTAGCACTATTATTGTTTATAACTTTGAGGTTTGTGATAGTAAGTATAATCACAGCAAATCACTCTTACTACAAAAAAAAACAACAAATATTCAAAAGATTTTAAAACGCCCAGATTATAGTTTTAGTTTGTAGCTTCTAAAAGCAACAAACAGTCTCGAGCTCTAATTGTTCTAAAGTAGTAATCAATTTTAAATGAAATATTTGTTCCCTGTTTGAAACACAGCCTGTTACTTAATTAAATGAATTCACCAAGCCTCAACCAGTTCAACTTAATCTGAAATAAAATATACATAGATTAATATAAGAGTATAATTGTTTTCTAGTTTTGATGCCCTAGGAACCTTTTGTACTAACCAATAAACTATTGGCTCCAGGTCTATAAAATAAAATAAAATTTCTATAATAACTTCTGATTACGCTGTAATCTCAAATTTAAAAGCTGATTCAGCGTAATTATATCTGGCAATTGTTAGTAGAAAATTATTAGACCACTTTATTTATTGTATGTAATGAATTTTTATTTGTTTGTTTTTAATTGTTGTTTGTTATAGTTTATAGGCGTAAAACTATAAAGGTCATAAACGCCTGTGGATTTTTATAAACTTTTAGCTATTTATTTTTATTATTACTCTTTTCTTTTTTTTTTTTTTTCACTTAAATTCTTCTTATTTTATTTTTTTTTTTTTTTTTTTTGGTGGGTCTATATTTTATTAAGTAAATTTTGTGCTTTTAAAAAGGTGAACAGAGTTTTTAAATTTTTTTTATCATCTCCAAGAATTTGAAATATGCCGGGCGCAAGTCCTGGATTTTTTAGTTGCATTATATAGTATGGACCATCTTGGAATATAAGACTAATAGTGATTATCTCACCGCAGTATTGGCATTTTGGCGGTGGCTGCTTGTTTATTTTATTTATTGATTTATTTATTTGTTTTTAATTTTATTTTATTGACCTGAAGCCTATATATAAAAATAACAAATTATTTAATGCCACCCTATTCTAAAATCAATTAAAAGAAACACAATATAACAGTCAAATGAAATAAGAACAGAAAAAAAATATTAAAACAATTTTTCCATGACTGGGAAAAACAATAGATAGGCTGCTTTTTCTAAATTTACGTTTTTGAATTAAAAGGATCATATTACTTAAATTAAATTAGTTAATGATTACAATTAACGATTATTCGAAGGCTGATTTTTTGATAGTTAATTACACTTGTGTGTACGCAAACATACTCTAAGCGTACGTTAGAACATGTGTATCAGGTACGCTATCAAAGAGTTTACCGAGATAATGCAATGAATTTATTAAAGCTGAAAATTATTCCACAACTTCTTTATTATGTATTAATCAAAGTTATATTAGTCAACTGAATAACAGAACATATGAAACGAGTTTATTAAGCTTGATTTTTTTTTTTTTTTTTTTTTTTTGTATGTATATTGATCTATTAAACATTAAAAAAATAGTCAGTCAACTGTTTTGTAGAATAACGCCTACAGTCAGCGAAAAATAAATACAATACCGCGGGCGCCTTTGCCGTTGCAGACGGCATGCTTGCTCATGTATAGGTCGATGTACACCCACAAAAAAACAATTCAAGCGTCAAAAACACATTGCACATTATTTATTTTTAATACATACGTATGGACTTACTGACCAGCTCTGTTCCGTTATTCAGCTGGCTCACTAAAGTAGCTTTGATTGATACAATCAAAAGAAGTTGTTGAGTAATTTTTACCTCTGGAACCACTTCATAGAACCAACTCTGATGTTGTTTATGTTATTGAATTAAATATTCTGAAAACATATAAATCTGAAAAATAGATGTTATGTAATACTTACATTCGGTCATAGTAAAGTCTGCGAGACGAGTTGATAAAATGTTTATCTCTTGTGAGCACCTGCCCCCTCCGTATTTTTGGCACTCTTATGATACTCCGTCTAGATCGAAGATCGTCATCCTATGAAAGGTATTACGATTTAGAAACAATAAAAAATACAATTTTTTAAAATTCTTAGTGAGTGTGTTTGCCTTGAGTAAGGTGATATTTAATTAAAATTACATATCACAAATAACATGTGAAGTACAATCTAAATTCTAACGCTAATAGGAGGCTATTAAAACAAATAATAAATGAAAAATTAGAACGTGGTGTTAAAGTCAAAGGGTTCGTTATCTTGTGAATTGAGTTGACTCTTTTTAATTCCTATCTCAATATTTCCTATATCTCCATTGAATACTGTTCTATCAAATTTTACTTCTCCCTGATGAATTTTGAATTACTCTGGATCGAACACTCTCTTGGAAAAGCCGGGTGTCCCTTGATAGCAGAAGCATCATTTACATTTTTTCGTTTCTATCGATCTCGAAAAGATAATTCCACAAGCAAATCATTAATGAATAAATAAACCAAGTATTAGTTTCTTTTTGTCACCACATTTTGTCCATTTGTAGGGGGTACGAAGATCTGTTAAGGTGGTAGTTATCGTACACGCGGTATAGGTTAGTAAACCAATTCCATCCAGAACGAGAAGGTCGAGATTTAATCCTAAGGTTTGCCACGTAAGTCAACTCTTAAGGTTCGATCTGAGGCCCCTCTTATAACCAATAGAACGCCTTGATCTGCATGTCAGGGCGTGTAGTGATTTAACGTTTTAAGCATGTCTCTCACCACTACACACAGCTAAAATGATGGTTCCTTCCTTTCCTCGATAGGTCTTTTATTTTTCGCTTTCTTTAGCTAACTCTTTTCCATTATAGGAATTTAAAACATTATTCCGATTGAACGTCCGATTACTGATTATCCTTACCAGCCAAAACCCTTGTACTCTAATCAACAAAAGATAACCAAAATGGGCGAATTAACAAAGGATTATCATTCCTTTTAATACTAAGAATATACAGCAATGTAGGTTCTCAACTTCGGACAAGGGGGAGAGGAAGTTGTTTTTATAAGTGTTTGGTTTATCATATACTGATATAATGTGTTACATATCTGAAATTAAACTTTTATTCCCACTCACTTCTTCATTTTTTGGTTTCCTTTCAACCTCTCCACAACCTGGTTTGATGCTGTGTTCAAGCCATATGCATGCTGGGATATCACATGGTTGGCATCGGGTAGCATTCTTTGACCTCTTTACTTCTCCGGAATTATCTGAAATAAGTAATTAGATCTATGTAAAAATTGATGTCCATCCTCAGAGCTATATCTCAATTTCTCCCTGACTAGGAAAAACAATTGATTATGAATATGTCCATCTATAATCTATTGTTTTCCCAATTTATATTTTCTAACTAAAAGGGTTGTTACTTAGAATTATAATTAAATCAATAATTAATGATTATTCGAAATAAACAAAGTTGAAAGAAAATGGGGGTTTCAAACATGACTTTTTTCATTAAAACTAACATAGCTCCTAAACGGTAGCTTTAGCGCCAAACATTATGTAACAAAATATATTCCTTTAAATTTCTTACCAGGAAACTATCAGCAAATTTTTGATCCGTGTAACACGAACAGAGAAAAACAAAAAATGCTACATTTTTGAGGGTGCAAAAAAAGTTTTAAAAAATAGATCCTCCGCTAAAAGACATATCCGTGTTAAAAAGAGAATGGACGGTGTTGATGATTCTACATAGAGGATCAACGTGGCAATATTACAATCCTCAGCGATTACATTCAATTTATAAAAAAAAAAAATTACATTGTAATCTAATATTAATGCTTAATGCGCCATGTTAATAGCAGATAAGTAACAGAAAATGTTAATCGATTCTCAGCAACATGTCAGTTATGTTTTAATCAGAAAATAACTATAGAAGAGAAAATTATTAATTTATTTTATCGTTTTTGCCAGAATTGCTCAGGGTTAGGAGGCAAAGCTTTTATTTAATTTAGTGTTAATAATTTATCATTATTTGAAATTCAAGCTTCACACGGTCTTCTAGAACACCCACTTTTAGAGACTCAATTCACTAATCATTTTAAAAAGTAGGATATCCAAGTAAAATATATTTTACAAACCTTATCTGCTCTCCATTTTATATATTCTTCTGTGATTTCTGCAAAACATTTCAAAGTGAAAACTAACTGTGCGAATGAATAGCCAATATAAAATCATTCTTTTTTCTTTATTACTACAAACTTCTGACACAGATTTGTAAGAATTTCAGATTTTATTATTTATATGAATGACTTATCCGATGTTGGTTAATGTTGCGATTGTTTTGTCTTCAACAATTGCTCTTGTGAGCTTCTCTTAAGAAGGAATTCTTAATATTTCTGATAATAATACTGTGGCTGCATTCTCTCATTTTTCAACGGCTGAGAATTTCATATATTTCATTTCTTCTATCTAGGTAACCCTAAATCTCCAATCATCCGATTTGTTTCTCTGAGAAGCCTCATTGGACCTTATCCGTCGGAGGATAAAGGCTTACGGACATACCTCCATCATTTGTTGCCAAAGGGTAAGGGGTAAGCTTTAGTCCCAACCGATAATGCTGCTATTGCCTACCCTGCTAAATTGTTTAATGTTTATTTCGTCTAACGTCACATTATGCTGCTATGGCTAATCTGACGATGCTACGGTGGGAGTCCTAAATTTTGCCTATCCAGGTATAATTAGGATAGGGATCTTTAACGAGTACCTGACATCGCACAGGCTCCGGACCCCCATTTTACGTCCCTTCCAAAGGACGGCATAGCTAAGGATTTTTTACTCCCTTTAAAAAATCCTAAGGTCATCTGCCGGGCTGCGAACCCGCGATCTTGGGTCTAGTAGGTCGCTATGCTAACCACTACACCACAGGTGACCCCCCTACCCTGCTAAATTATGCCAATCTATTTATTTATTTATCGAAACTTCGGGACTCGATATAATGTTTTTTAAACTTTTACGTATATTTTATTACTCCTGACTGCATCCCAGGCCATACACATTGTCATTAATTATATCTAACAGTAAATAATACTATTTGTATTATTTATTTAGAATATTTGATATTAATAATCAAAATAATGCCCATATAAATTCAGTTATTCGTATGCAGACTCGTATTTTCTCGGTAAGTATCAATTCCAAGTAATAATTTCGTTTATTTCTGAGATATTACTTCATGTATTCCTTATGTCACCAGAGTGCTTAAGGAATTACTAACATCTATCAAATAAGTTTTTATAATTCATAAGATAATAGTGTTCTGATCCTATTTCGTGGCTTCAGTAGAAAAAGTGATCACACGTTTACTTACCATTCACCACGTTAGCGATCATCCTAGAGTTTTCAGCAACTTGTTAAAAGTGTAGATTAAAAAAAAAAAAAAACTGTTGATAATTGGATTCAGAGAATTACCTTTTCGTGGAACATAGCAAGAAATGCAGTGGGTCGAACGGAATCGACAGTTGTCTGAACAGGTCCACTTTGTTCGAGCTCTGAAATCTACCAGAGTAACGACGAATAGAACCATTATTATTCTCATTCCCCAAGCTCTAGAGCAACAACACACAATGACTATATGATTACACCATCACATTTTAAAAAATAGTAATTCTTCCAGTCTGAAAAAAAACACTGAAAAATAATGTAAAAATAATTTGACATAAATAACTTTCCCTAATACTAGGAATTAGTTAAATAAATCAACAGATTGATCAATTTTTATAATTAAAAGGGTTAATAGGTCCAGCTGGTTCATGGGAAGTAGGAAATGGATTAAAACCCTTTTGCTAAAGAAACCCCTTTGCCAAAGAGGTGTGTAACAGACATTGGGGGAATACGTAACAGAAGTATGGATTCAAGGTGTCTATTGGAAAATTGGCCGATTTTCGCAATTATAATTTAATTTTTAATTATCGATATATATATATATATATATATATATATATATATATATATATATATATATATATATATATATATATATATATATATATATATATATATATATATATATATATATATATATATATATATATATATATATATATATATATATATATATATATATATATATATATATATATATAGAGAGAGAGAGAGAGAGAGAGAGAGAGAGTGAGATTGATTGAGAGTGAGAGAGAGATAATAAAGTATATTAACGCCTTCATTTAGCCCCCCCCCCCCTTAAAATCAAATATACACACAAACACTATTTCGGTTAAACAGTAATATGTTCCTAAAGTTAAAAAAAAATTAACGATTCCGAAGATGGAAACTGAAAGTGAATACAAGCAAATCGGAGGCAATCATAATCACAAACCGAAGACCAATATATCATTTAAACGCAGAAGATATCCCTTGGTCTAAGTCAATAAAATACTTAGGTTTAACACTGGACAAATCACAAAAATATAAACAGTAAAATATAAAGCTAAAAAACTATTATGTTCCCCTATTTTAATTGGATAAATAACTTCTATTTTTTTTTTCTTTTTTTTTACATATAACTCACCTAATAGTATGCAAGTCCTGTGAAAAAAAAAAAAAAAATTCAGCCTACCTGTGATTCCAACTTCTCACAATTTATACATACTCTGAGGAATCAAAAATCAACAAACTAGATCTAAACTGTTGCTAACTAGACCACGATAGTCCATGCGCAGATAAGATGAGGTAAACCATACCTCTTTTAGGGCACGTTACGATTGTCCTATTATAATGGGGGGGGGGAGAGATAATCCAGCCTTATTGATATAAATAGATGTGATAATTAGGGTAGTCCTGATTTTTTTAAATTAATTTTGTTTTATGTGTTGTATAAGTTGGGGCACTGTTGTAAATTCCAATAAGTAAATTACCACCGAAAAAATATAATTTAATGATTCAGTTTTCCTCATTAGGTACCTTATTATCAGGACTGTTTAAGATATGCATTTGCATATTTCTCCTAGCCAACTAAAACATCTAATACCTTCAAAGGGTATATATTCAGAGGCCTTTGGAATCAATTTGAGTTATTTTATTTTGCATATTTGTTCATCTTTTGCCATAAATGCATATTTTAAACTGTAATTGAATATTTAATAAAATATCAGCATTTGACTTTTTAATTTTTTTATATTTCTAAACAAACAAACAAATAAAATATAAATAAAAACTAAAAAAAATTACTACGGGAGTTCCTCCTATTTATCCCCCCCCCCCCAATGAATGAGCTCGTGTTTTTCCAGATGCTGGTTCTTCCCTTTGCGTGAGCTTTCGATCGCATTTGTTCTCTTGGAATAGTTTAATCGGATTAATATCGTTCTCGCTCCGCTAAAATAATTGAATATCAATGCACCTTCCTTATTTTCTTTCTTCCTACCATCATTCAATTACCCAGACTCTTATGAATTGTCCACCAAGGCACAACATTCATTAACTGTTTATTTGTTTAACCATTAAATGCCGAAAATCGCTCGTGCAAAGAGCGACAATACACCTTGTTGAAAAAATGTACGTGAGTTCTCAAATGAGACTTTTAAGTGTGATGAAGACGTTTTATATGGTGTTTGTTTTGATAAAGTTGTATCAACAACCGCACAGTTGTTGGTAAGATATTAAAACTTGAAAAATAATTTTGTTAAACACATTGCCACTGGATCAGAAAATTCATGTTTCGATAATGGTTTATGTCCAGCTGAAATATCCTTCCATACGTATTTTCTGTATTAATATTCGCCTTGTCTTTTTGTTTTTTTAAATATTCTTTTTCCAATTGTTTTCCTCTTAATGCAATTAGTTACTTGAACTTGATTTTGTGCTTATGTATAAGTATGAATTGCAATTTTTTTCCCTACATAATTTAGGAAATATAGTTATTTGCATATTTTATTTTAGTTATTTGCAAAATTTTTCAATTTCGATTGCTTGTAATTTACAGCCCTACTATTATATTTGTAAGATACCTTATATTATTTATTATTTAAATCCATTACGAATTAAATATTTTTAATAATTTCTATCACAAAGCTACTTGAATTTTGATTATTTATATCAAAAAAATGAAAAGTGCAGATTTATAGCCGATTCAACCCTGCTCAAAAGCAAATAAACCGTTAATGCTTAGACAAGTTGTAACTCCATATAATGTAATTACTTGGAAGTGTTTTTTGCAACTCTTGACTGCATCCAAACACACAACGACTGACCCTGTGCCTAAACAAAAACGTTAAAAAAAAAAATTAGCCGAATTGGTCGAGCCGTTCTCGAGTTTTACGCTTAGCAACACATTTGGCGATTCATTTTTATTTACATAGATTATCAACCATAGAATTTACTACATGCATATTAAAACCAACAGAATTTTTTTTTTTAATTTTTACAGAAACAAACCACCTTATTAGACAGTAAAAAAATAAAAACGTACAGAAGACATAATCAACAATAAACCATAAATAAGGATACTACTTTGAAATATTCCTTAAAATATTTTATGACGGCGGGAGGATATTCCACCTTTCAATTCCATTCCAGAGTAAGTTGGAGATTTCAACACTAATGACCCCTTCTCAAAAATATTTTTCATTTGATTTTTGATAGTCGACATTCAGCAAATTTTTGATCCGAAAGCTGGCTAGAGCGTGTCAAAAAAGCTCCTACACTTACAAATAGAGATTTCTAACTTGACTTTCATTATTAAAACCAATATAGCTCCTAAACGGTTAGTCGTAGCGACAAATGTTATTTAACATAAAATATTTTCCATTAAATTTCTGACGATTAGAGTATCGTTAATTTTCAATCCGTGCAACTCTAATTGAGTTGGAGCGTGTCAAATAAAATATTTATGTTCCGTTCGTTCGTTTGCTGTAGTTTTTTTTTTTAGGTCATACCTCTCAGCAATCCAGCGCTCTGTTCGTAACCCGCGAAAACAAAACCAAAAATAACTACTTTCTAGTATTTACAAATACAAAAAGGTTTATTTCAATATTTAAAATCAATTTTAACTACAATATCGGATTATTTGAGACAATTATAATCCACGTTATTTAGATAAATGTTTTACAAGGTCAGCATCTAACTATTTTTCCGATAAACAACACTAGAATAAGAGGGATCGAGCAAGATCGATTTGACCGATTTGCTCGATCCCTCTGCAAGATCGGTCAAAGCCAGGTTAAAATGTTTTGTTTCGTATTATTAGAAGAAACAAAGTCAAATAGGGCTCAATCATTAGAACCAGTCTCCTAAATTACTTTTGTTTGCAGTACGTATTGACTCGTCAAGATTCCAAGAAGTAATGGGAGTAATTTGGATTGGTGATTCCACACACACGGTACGTCCAATGGATGGCTCGGCGCGACCCGACGTCGGATTTCTCCACACACGGTGAAGCCAAAGATTGGCTCGATGGCTCTGCTCTATAGATTTTGATTCATTGGAAATCCAATTAGGCAGCTTTAGCCCATGAGTCCATCCGAGTTTCCCCATACACGGTGAGATTTTGGTTTTGGCTTGGAGCTATTTGGACTAATGGATCACTCATGTGTGGAGGGCTTAAAGTTGTATTATATTTTCCAGTACAACACGTGGCGGAAGCGATACGGTTGTGATCCGACAAATACCTGGTGTATTTATATTGTCAGATCTAGCATGTTTTCACTACGGACCGACACAGACGGGGGGGGGGATTTTTTTTTCTTTATTCTTATTAATTAATTCTTTATTATTATTTTTTTTTTTTATGGTTTCTTGAATATTTAAATAACCTATTATTATGTAATGATCGACACGATCAGACACGACACGTTTTGTCGTGTCTGACCGATTTGGATTCGCTAAATATACGCATACAGATTTAAAATAACTAATAATATATGAAGTGTCTGAAATCAAACGCTACGCTGCGTATCGTGCTTTATAATATACAACAACCTTTAATTGTAATTGTGTGTTTCCAATGATTCGTTAATTCAGAAAATGTCCAGCAGGAGGAAGAACAGGACTGCCTTCAATTTGAACGATCACTCGTTCTCACGACCCGCAATCGATTATTCGAATGATTACAAAAATCGAATGATGAGAATCGTCATTCGACTATACACATTCCTCCTTTCCAGTTTACTCAATTTATCATACAGTATAAATGACGTGGTCATTACAGCTATTAATTTGTTTGGATTTAATGTCGAATATTTAATTCAACACGAAACAGTTTGTAGTACGTTCAGAAGTGCCCCTTGACTTCTTGTAAGCGTAGGTCAGTACACATTTGAAGTTTGTTACTGCTCGATATTAAGTTTTTTGTTGATATTCAATAAGACGAAGAGAAAATAATAGTTGAATGGACTCCGATCCTCTCCTTGAAATTTATGCTATAGTTTGAATTGATTTAGGAAATTTGGGATGCATTGAAGTCTTAAACTAGATGTTTATAATCTATTTTTGCTCAATAGTAAGGGGTATAATTAGTAAGTTCCGATCATTTCTTTTAATCAAGGAGTCTTCAAATTCCATGAATAATAAGAACAATTTATATGTATTGCTGTTTAACTGTATGTTTAATATAAAAAATATCATGATTTATGCTGCATATCATGAACAATCATCAACCATTGATGAATTTATGTATAGAATATACAATAAGAATGATTTTATAAATCAATTTTAGTTTACTAAACCAAAATGTATAATAATAATAAATATATTATAATATAAAATAATATTACAATTATCCAAATGATTGCCATGAATTTTTATAAATCATGCCACTCGAAAAACGCCTGAGATATTGCTGGCTTCTGCCTATGAGTAATGATTCAGAAAAACTCTGTTATCTTTTCTTTATTCAAACGACTGATATTTCAGAGATTTCCTTGATTTTTAAGATTCCATTCCCTGTCTGTAAACGGTACTCCATCAACATACCTTTCTGAGTTTCAAATGCACTTCATGTGCATTATTTCGTTGAAGCACTAACGCTAAGAGTGTAAATAGTTCATCTGAAGTTTACAGCGTGTTTAAACTTCAGCCAAGAACTGATATGTTTAGAACATACATAATATAATAATAAGATAACATGTATTATCATACTTATAATTTCATCCACAAATATTTGTTATTCTACATCGGCAATTTTTGAGCTCTGAATATCGATAAACAATATATCTGTGGCCAAAAAATATCGATATATCAATGGAATATCCTGATTTTTTTTAAATATCCCAATTACGTTATAATGATTTTCCTGTTTATTTTATCTTTTTATTATTATCTTTACATTTATTGATAGCTCTTTTTTATAACTTCACCAGCAAACTTCCATTTCAACAGTTTAAAGTTGGATTGTATAGATTTGTGTGTTAAATTGATATTTTCTTATTTCCTCTTCTCTTATGTGAAGAAGTGTAAGACAACATTACTTTCAAGATGAATTTATTCTTTTATATATTGATATTTCTACTTTCCTAATGTGAGAATTATTCATTGAACATATTGTGTTTATAGATCTGTTGTCATATATATATATATAACTGATTGCCTTAATGTAAGACTGATTGTAATACTAATTTAAAAAAAAAAACTTTTATCTAAAAACTAATATAAGAAAGTTTATCAGAAGCTTGATATTTTCTCATTTCCACTTTCCTAATGTGAGCGTATCTCCAACCTTTTCGATCCAACTGACATAACCTGGCGTGACAAGGTTGGGGCCATAGTTGGAGCGAAGGGGGTCGTTCACCCCTGATACTACGGGCGTACTTTTAGTAGAATATAATCTGAAAAAAAAAAATACATTATGTGAAAATAGAACTCTACTGTACGTTCGCTGCACATCTGAGGATTACAAACAAAACTATTTATTTTCAGTTTTAGTAAGGGCTGCATAACTATTATAGACCTATGAAGTGGGGTCGTCCGAGTTGACCGCCCTAAGGGCACGAAGACCATGGCAAGCCATTGCGGACACGTTCACCAGCACAATACAGCTGGAAAATTCTATGGGCCCTGGTAGGAATAAGGTCTTGTGGGAGTTAATTTAAGTTCATTTAACATTTTTGTAATTGTCCCACACGAAAAAGGGACATTTCGGACATCAGCGACCAAATATTGTAATTAATTGTAAATCAGAGAATATCTCTTTAACACAATTTCTCATCTGAGTGTTTTTTTTTTCTTTTTTCTAGTGAACATAAATCATTCTGGTTCTTTAATTTCCCCCTTTAAAAAAGTTTTTTTTAACAAGCAAAAACAACCTATAGGTGTTCCGTGTTATGAAACTGATGTATCATGACACCTGTTTTGAAGGTTTAGATTTAAATCGATAAATAGTTCATTAAAAAGTTCACAATACAACCTCATCATTAATCTCAAATAAATTGTTTAAAGTGAATAGAAACTTCTTAATGCTATTGTTTAGTTTAATCACCACATGAACATACAAAAAAATAAACAATGTATTTTAGATATTACCTAAATATTTTAAATATGTACTTTCATGACGCTATTGATAATAAGAGCGTTTTTGCGATAAGGTATCATTATCTCAAGAGGAGCCTGCTTTCAACGGTGGTCCACATTCATTGCCAATTATTCCGCCTGACACCAAGAGAGAAACATTGTAAGTCCTAATTATTAATGAAATTCTTTATTGATTGGTAATTTTATAATTTATTGGTTACTAGTTTGGCCATAGTTGTGATGACAATGAGCACAAAAATTTGTAAAACCTTAAGAGAATACCAAAATAAGTTCTCAAAAAAAAATATATATCCATGATAAATACATATTATATATATATATATATATATATATAAAATGTATTTAATATATATACATAATATGTATTTAATCAGCCTGGACCAGATGGTCCATATATATATGTTTAAATTTTGTTATAGTGCCAGATTCAACTCGAGATAAAATTGTCACATTCATACTAAAAGTATTTATTTTTCTATATATTCTTAACGTTTTAAGTACTCGCACAAAATTAAATTTTGCTTCATAAAACATAGCCGTGCGCACGGGGGTTTCCAGAGTTGCACAGACGACACCTAGGGCCCATAAGTATATTGAAATATACGATTAAAATCTAAAATAAACTAAATTGAATAGAATAAAACTAAACTGAATAAATTCAACTAATATTTAACTAAACTAAAATAATATAAGATAAAAAGTCAAAAATCATTCTGAAAAAAATTAAACAGCTATTCATTTTAATGAGAGCTTATTTTTTGGGAAGGACCCTTGAACCCACTAATAAAAAGGGATGCGCACACCTATGATCATAAAATGCATTACTAAAAATCCTTATATATTACTAACTGGGCACGAAATAATTCTGCAGATTAGGAATATATTCAATCCAGAGTTATAACGCCAAAAAAGGAGTCAACACCTTTACCATGGAATCCATTTCTTCTTTACATAAAATAACCAGTTTTTCCTAAAATGTGAAAAATCAACACATCATTTCTTATTATTTTAAATATCTATTTATTACTTTAGATATAATTATATTAATTTATGTAATGATAATAAATATCATTTTATTTTCATCTTTTTTTACAACTGTTTTGCTTTTGTTTACATACTAGATTAACTTCCATGTATAAAATATACCAATATAATGATTAAGTTTACTATATCCTTTAATCATGCAGTATGTACATACATTACAAATACACGGTCCTCTTACAGGGTTACTAAGAAAAAGAGTTTTTGACCTTGAAGTCAATCATGGAAAAAGAGTTATTGGAAGCGTTCATTCATCGTATGGATAGAGGTCGAAGAGTGGAGTGTGTTCTTGCAGTGGCGGAAGACCTAGCAGTGGAGCCGGGAGAAAACTTCACTTCGACAATACATAGGATCAGGGCTCATGTTCGCAACGGAGCAGCCACAGCCCTAAATAAGACATTCATACTCAAGAGGGCACCGTCCTCTGGCCATCATACTCAGCTTTTCCAGGCAGAAACAAAAGTAAGTCCACAAAAGATGTACGAGTATACTGTATCGAATCTTACATGGGGAGGACAAATTCAGTCTCTCACGGATCTTGTTGGCAATTTTTTTGGATGTTCCTGGTCCAAAAATTTTAGAAAAGTATTTTGCTGTTCAGACTAATGAGCCCTAGAAGGTGAGAAAATAAAAATGAAATACCTCTAAATTAATTTAATTTATACCTCGAGTTTTAAAAGTGATATCGACATAATTCTTGCCCCAAAGTTTTTATTATTGAGTGCAAATTTAACGGAAAATACAGCTGCTTCATAGAAATTTTGGTTTAGGATAGTTAAATTCTTAAAAAAATGATTTGATCTTCATGAAAACTACCTTAAAGATTTTTTCACAGAAAAAATGACGTCAGATTCTAATTTAGCATTAAAAAAAAATCTTAAATACGAAATTTTACTCTAATAGAAAAATAATAATCGTAACCTTCAAAATTTCCGATTAAACGTATCAATTTCATATTTTTACCCAAAATATAGGTTGGTAATATGCTTGCAGTATCTTTGGTTTCATCTTTCTATCTGGTTTCAAACTCATGTTGAAAATCAAAATATATATCGGATTTTACAACTTTTCAAATAGCTTTTTGTTCATAAAATTTTACATTTATATACATCAAAATAAAGCAGAGCTCTCCTCTTCGCAGTGTTACTAATCAAGTTGAATTCCGTAACAAAGTAATGGTGATTTAATAAAAAGCTACCCATAATCGGTTAAAAATTTCCACCACCCCCCCCCCCTTGAAGAGGGTGAAAAAATTATATTTTTTATTTTTATTGAATAAACTTTTTTCAATGTTGTTGAATACAAATCTGACATTATGTTTTGAGTAAAAAATCTATAAAGGTAGTTTACTTTAAGATCCAATCTTTTTTTTTTTTAGAATTTTGTTTCTGTTTACATCTGTCTCTGAAAACCTGATGAAGGCTTGCAATACAAGTTGAAACGTCGGCATTACAAATTAAAAAACTTTTTTTTTAACTGCTATGTATCTTTATGAATGCATGCCCCAACAATCTACTTCTCTAAATACTTAACAGTCAACTATACCTCATCCGTGATAGACTGTCTTCCACTTGTTAGCCATATTGTAGGTTTTCCAAACACAATTGAGAATATGGATGATAAATAAATATTAAAACAACTGTTTATGAATACCTCCTTCTGAACAGGGACGTACCAATAACGGTTATTCAATAACAGTAACAGGATCTAAGTTAGCCATTGTTCATTGGATTTGGATTTCAATATCTCTACAGCCATTTGTGGATAATATTATATATACCTGGATAAGGCTGAGGCCATTAAAATTAAACAAAAATTCATAAAATCGTCCAAAACTAAGTAAATCGGTACAACATATTTCTAATTTAAAACTCTCATTAGGACCAAACGTGAATAAAAAATACAGCACATGAGAGACAAAACCACTCCAAATACTTTTTTCAATTTCTCCCTGATTT
Source organism: Euschistus heros (assembly GCA_003667255.2). Taxonomy (NCBI): domain Eukaryota; kingdom Metazoa; phylum Arthropoda; class Insecta; order Hemiptera; family Pentatomidae; genus Euschistus; species Euschistus heros. The sequence continues at coordinate 419,704 of RCWM02000181.1, read as the reverse complement.
GGAAAACAATAAATCACGGATATGTCTATATATAATATACTGCTTCTGATTAGGAAACAGTCGGAAAATTTTCGATCCAAGACCAAGAGAGCTAGAGCGTGTCAAAAAAACCCCAACACTAATTGTCCAGTAAAATAAGGCTCCAAAAGGCCGTTTTCAAGAAAAAACTGCGGAACTTTAATTCTTAACGGATCTTTATGATTAATGAGCTGTACACAATTACTGTAATTGTGTACAGCTCATTAATCAGCCAGCGTTTTGTCTGCCTTCGTTATAAACCAGATGGACCCGGGGTATCGAGAGAGGATAATTTTGGACGGTTTCGACAGGACAATTATACAGTCATTTCTACCACAACTAGATTTGATTTTTCATTGAGATTCGAGAAAGGGAGTCCTTGAAAAATACCAATAGGTGAGTTTATAAAACATTTTTAACATGCATATTATCGTACTTTTGTGAAATCCAAGTTTGTTTAGTACATTTTTCATTATAACTACAAAAATATTTACTAAAATTACTTTTTATCATCTAAAAGCTTGTTAAATTTAATATTGGAATATATGTAGTTATAATCAAGTCCCTTAAAATATGCATCCCAGATGCCTAAAAACCGGTACTGTTGTTAAATCCATGGTTTTCGGCACATTTTTCATTATAACTCCGAAAGTAATTGTCCGATTCAAAATGTTTTTTTTTTTTTTTTTTTTTTTTTTCAATCTGAAAGGTGGTTAAATTTACAATTAGATCCTATATATGAAATTTTTATCAAAATTTTGAAATACACAAGCTATATCGCTGAAAATCACCTACTTTTGTAAAATACGTGTTTTTTTTTGCACATTATTCGCTATAACTCCAAAACCATTAGTCCGATCCAAAATTTAATATTTATATCTAAAAGCTGGTTACATTTACTATTAGATCATATTTTTTTCATTATGTTATGTAGATACTAGTTCCAACTACAATTAATATTTGAAGGTTTTCTTCGAAAGAAGCTTCAATATCGTGTTATAGGTAAAAAAACAAAAATAACGGGTTTTTTAGGCGTTTTTGAATATGAAGCCGATGGTTGCCGTGGTAGCAAACTTCAGATTCGGATTCAGCGACCCAAAAAACATAAAGATCCGTTGAAAATAAAAGTTCCGCAGTTTTTTCTTCGGCAAACCCTTATTTTACTGGACTATAAAGGAATGTAAGCAAGAGGTGACTTTTATTTATTCAACCAATTTCACCAAAATAAAGTGTTTACATAAAAATTAATTTTTAATTACTTTTTTTTTAATGCACACCTATCTTCAATTTCAGCTGAAGACATTCAGCGAATGTGCTGAATACATAACAAACAAGAAATGTAAAACATGAGGGAGATCAGTAACCATTGGTACCTCCTTCTGACTTTTTCTACAAAAAGGGCTTTAGTCCATCGTTCTCATAAAATAAGTTAGCGCTAAAAATGTTTTTTTGAAGGTAAACCCACCTTTACATCCAGAAAATACTTCAGTCCAATGCATTTCTTGGAATAACTTCCATTGACTGAAATATTTTCTGCATGTAAATGTGGGTTTACCTTCAGAAAAAAAATTGTCAGCGCTAAATCATTTTATGAGGTACCATTGAAGCCCTTTTTGCAGAGACCGATTCATGTATGGCTTACGTATAATACACAAAGGTCTCAGAATTAATTTTTTAACGTTTTGATTTATAATTATGTTTTTAAAATTGCAGAAACAAAAACAATCTTTTTTGTTGTAAATTCACTATGCCCTTGTGTTAATTTATAAGCAGTTAACCGATTGCCTTTGCCAACAAGAAATTCCCGAAGAATAATTATTGGTATATACCAATTCTCTACAACGCATATTGATTAACCCGCTGGGCCAAAACTACTTTGCTTTTAAGGCTAAATGTCCCCTCTGTAGTACCAAATGTTACCACCACGTAGCGTGCCAAAATAAACAAAATTTAGATTCCTCCTCAAATCTCAACAGATCATCCGATTTTGGTTCTGTAAAGTTCATTTTGTTCCATATTTCCGTAGAATCTGATGTATCTATTTTAAAAGGCCATATATGTGATATTTACAATTTTAGGTTCAAAAAAACTACTTTCTAGTATTTTTTAAAGAAAAGTCAACTAATAGGCAAGTGTAGAATAATAAAATATAAATATTGGTGAAAAAAAAATTTTAATTATACGAACAACATCGGCCGAAACTCATAAATACGAATTTCTATGCAAATGTTTTTGTTTTGTTTTTCAGGTAGCATCTACATCTATCATGACTATAGCAGCCTCAAACTACAAATCTAAAATAAGATTTCCATCGAAAGGTTGTTTTGGGACTCAAAATAGAATTTACACGATCCGAAATGAAAATTTCGAAAAATTATAAAAGTAAACAATAATTAAACTATATAACCAAAAACACTGCATACTTATTGCAAATATATTTAAAAATGCGGGGTGCATCAAAATATAAGAAGGAGTTAGGAAAAATCACGTTAGAAGTATGGTAGAGGATAAGCGATTATAAACACTGATCCCCTACCCTCCTATAATAGTCCAGTAAAATAAGGGTTTGCCGAAGAAAAAACTGCGGAACTTTTATTCTCAACGGATCTTTATGTTTTTTGGGGTGCTGAATCCGAATCTGAAGTTTGCTACCACCGCAACCATCGGCTTCATATTCAAAATCGCAAAAAACCGCCAAAAAAAAAAAAAAACGTTATTTTCGTTTTTTTATCTATAACACCATAACGAAGCTTTTTTCGAAGAAAGTCTTCTAACAAATGCTCCGAAAGTATTTGTCCGATTCAAAATGTTTTTTTTTTTTATCTGAAATCTGAAAGGTGATTAAATTTACAATTAGATCTTATATATGAAATTTTTATCAAAATTCTTGAAATACACAAGCTGTCACGCTGAAAAATCACTTACTTTTATAAAATATATGTTTTTTTTGGCATATTATTCACTATAACTCAAAAACCATTTGTCGGATCCAAAATTTAATATTTTTATCTAAAAGCTGGTTAAATGTACTATTGGCTCCTATATATCTAACTTATAATTAACACCGGGAAATACCCACACCAGTCTACTGAACATGTCATAATTTACATATTTTGCCAAAACATACACATTTAGCGTGCTAGCTTGGGTGGTTTACAGTTTACGAATTTAATCAGCTTTGAGATAGATAAAAGAAATTTGGAATCAAACAAATATTTGAGGAGTTAGAGGGACAAATGTGCCAAAAAAACACTAGGATTTTACAATAGTACGTTTTTATTAGCGGGCTGGCATGTACATTTTACGGAGTTTGGTTAAAAATTTATTCTTATAGTAAATTTAATCAGCTTTAAGATGAAAAAAAGTAATGTTGTATCGGACAAATAGTTTCAGAGTTATAGCCAAAAGAGTACGACAAACGTGTTTTCGCGGAGCTTTGGGACTGACGGCAAATTGGACAATTTCTCCATTTTTTCCCAATAACGTAACTTCGCGAAAAATGGTCCGATTTCGGATTTCGTTTTTTCATTATGTAGGTACTAGTTCCAGCTAAAATTAATATTTGAAGACTTCCTTCGAAAACAGGTTCGTTATCTTGTTATAGATAGAAAAACAAAAATAATGTTTTTTTTTGGCGGTTTTTTGCGATTTTGAATATGAAGCCGATGGTTGCCGTGGTAGCAAACTTCAGATTCGGATTCAGCACCCCAAAGAACATAAAGATCCGTTGAGAATAAAAGTTCCGCAGTTTTTTCTTCAAAACGGCCTTTTGGAGTCTTATTTTACTGGACTATAAAGACGCTCTATGAAGCATTATTTTGGAGGTCCTACAACTTTTGTTCTATTTCACTTTCCCAATGATGATTTTATTGACTAGAATTGTAACATTGTTCATATATAACGGGAAAAGGATATAAATAAAAACATTATTTTATTATTAATTTATATAAAACTAGTTGAAAAAAAAAAAAAAAGGAATCCACAAACAATAAAGTATTATCTATTCCTATTACTAATTAAAAAATTAAAATTACTTATGCTATATTACTGCACATTAAAAAATATATATATTATGAAAAATATGATATATTATTTTTGCATAAATGTTGCTTATTCTTAATAAGGAATAATTATATTTTGAGCTGTATTCATTAAAATTATTTACTTTTTTAATACCCAAATCAAAAAGATTTAGTACTTTTCTTCTTTTTTTTTGATTTCGTATAAAAGTGATGAGTACAAAAAGTTATTGAATTTTTCAATTGAATGAGTTTAAATAGGCAGTTTCCTTCTTTCCCTTCCTGCCGCGCGTATTCCTGAGATATAAAACTCATTTTTCTATCTTACGTTTTGCCATAGGAATCCACAGTCAAGATTATGCTAGGTTCGGGTAAAAAGAAGAAGGTAGAAAAGACGCGAAATCCCTAGACGGCATAGGATCAAAGGAAATATCAACATTTCTAATACTATCGTAGGTTCAAATAACAATGGTCTGGTAGGACAAGATGTTTACAACCATTTCTTTGTAAAATTGAATTTTTTTTTTTTTCATTTTGATCAATCCATTTAATTGTTTCACAAGAGTAGTTTCATTTCTTATTTATTCCACATATCACACACAGTATAGGCTTGTTTGACTATTCTCCTCCTTCAAAACCCTAATCTCAAAGTAAAGGTAATAATAAATAATTGCAAGCTTTTTTGTATGAGAAACTTCCCACATTTTTTTTACGTCCCGAGGTCTAAATTGTAGAAAAAATGTGTTTTTTTTTACTGCTTAACATTTGAAAACGGTTAGACATAAGAAGTAATTCATTACAAACCTTTTGATTTAAATAAGAAGTAATTTTGGGAAAAATTTGATTTCGTAAATACTATTTTTATTTATTTTTTAAAAATTATTTATTTTCCGCATACCCTCTTTTCTTGTTTGGTGACTAAATTGCTGAGAGAATATATATTGATATTTACAAGCTTACAATCAGAAAACGGCTAGCTGTATGAATAAATTTATTAAAAACATTATTGAAACGTTTGATTCCGAAAAAACATTCGTACTTTATTTTTGACATTGACTATATCTCGAAAATGGTCGACTCTAGAAAAATATGTTACAAATCTAAATTAAAGCTGATTACATTTCCTATAAAATTGATTATGTATAAATTTGTCGAAATTCTAATGGTTTTCGAGATATACGTTATTGAAAATCGGTGATTTTCGGGGAAAAAACAAATGTTACCTCACTTTTTGTAATACTTTTATTTCTAGTACCTTCCCCGATCGTTCCTCAGAAAAAATTACATAATCAAAATTGTAGAGCATTAAATTTACTTTAATTTCATATATAAGTTTCTGGTATTTGAAGCAAATGTTTAACAAAAAGTGAGGTAAACATTTTTTTATTTCTAAAATTATCGATTTTAAATAACATATATCTCGAAAACCGTTGGAATTTCGACAAATATGTATATAATAAATTTTATAGGAAATTCAATTAGCTTTAATTCCGATTTGTAGCATATTTTTCTTGAGTCCACTGTTTTCGGGATAAGATCGAAAAATACGAAATTGGGACCTCTCTTCTCCCCCCCAACCTTAGCTCAACCTCCAGGTTCGGAGACTTTTAGTAGGTTTGCCTTCTAATTGCTCCTGGCGAAGCTGTGACATCAGAAATTATCGCATATTTCATGCAATCTACACCCCTCATTTCAACACTCTTTGACTAGGGTCGCACTTTTCTGCGAAATCACCTATATCACCATTCATTTGGCTACAGTTCCGAAACTAATTGTTCGATCCGAAATTTCTTTTTTTTCATCTGAATGCTCATTAAATTTACTATAAGAACCTATATATAAAGTTATGATCAAGTTTCGTAAAATAACCATACCAGCACATTAAAAACCGCGACCTGTTTTGAAATTCAAACTTGTTAAAGTAATTGGATTATTTAATCTGGGCTGCAAAGCCCAGATAAACTTGATAGTATTGGTTATTTGTAAGGTTAATCATATTTAAAAAACCAAAGGTCCTTTATTTTTTTTATACAATATTTTTTCGAAATCAGGAACACAAAATATATAGGAAAAGATGATATTTTTTGGCCGGCTAGACCTACAAGTTACCTCTCTGTGCGTTGGTGTTCCATATTGGTGTTATTTTATTAAACTTAAATTCAATTGAAAAATTCAATAACTTTTTGTACTCATCACTTTTATATGAAATCAGTAAAAGTACTAAATCTTTTTGATTTTGGTATTAAAAAAGTATACAGCTCATAATATAATTATTCCTTATTAAGAATAAGCAACATTTATACAAAAATAATATATCATATTTGTTCATAATATATATTTTTTTAATGTGCAGTAATATAGCATAAGTAATTATAATTTTTTTAATTAGTAATAGGAATAGATAATACTTTATTGTTTGTGAATTCCTTTTTTTTTCAACTAGTTTTATATAAATTGATAATAAAATAATGTTTTTATTTATATCCTTTTCCTGTTATATATGAACAATGTTATAATTCTAGTCAATAAAATCATCATTGGGGAACTTCACTTCCCCAGAACAAAAGTTGTAGGCCCTCCAAAATAGGGCTAGAGCATGTCGTTATACCCGGCGGCGGAAGTTGGGGGATCAGTGTTTATAATCGCTTATCCTCTACCATACTTCTAACATGATTTTTCCTAATTCCTTCTTATATTTTGATCCACCCCGCATTTTTAAATATATTTACAATAAGTATGCAGTTGTTTTGGTTATATAGTTTTAATTATTGTTTACTTTTATAATTTTTCGATATTTTCATTTCGGATCGTGTAAATTCTATTTTGAGTTCCAAAACAACCTTTCGATGGAAATGTTATTTTAGATTTGTAGTTTGAGGCTGCTATAGTCATGATAGATGTAGATGCTACCTGAAAAACAAAACAAAAACATTTGCATAGAAATTCGTATTTATGAGTTTCGGCCGATGTTGTTCGTATAATTAAAATTTTGTTTTCGCCAATATTTATATTTTATTATTCTATACTTGCCTATTAGTTGACTTTTCTTTAAAAAATAATAAAAAGTAGTTTTTTTGAACCTAAAATTGTAAATATCACATATATGGCCGTCTAAAATAGATTCATCAGATTCTATGTCCATTTTGTTAATAAATCCGTTTTTCGATCTAAAAAATGTCTATTGGTTTCTTAATTAGGGGGAATCTAAAATTGACCACGTAGGTGCTGCGATCTCTTGAGGCAGAAACACACCAGAGTGAGGGGACATTTAGCCTTAAGGTTAGAAATAGTTGCTAAGGAAGTTTTGTAAAAAGTATTTCTCCGACCTTTCCTGAAATGGAACCCCTTGGGCCATTTCGTTATCTAACAGTCAGCTATAGATGTCGCTATTGGTGATATTTATGATTTAAGTAACTACTCCAACAAGCGAAAATTGTAAAAAACATTTTACTTAAAAATTAGCTAAAATTTAAACTATATGCCAACATATTATAATTTAAGAACTTAGAAAAATACCAATATATTTTCCAGTAAAAACTGTAGGAAAATTTTGACATGTATATGTCTTTTGGGGAAAACAAACTTCCTAAAAAAGAGGCATTTTCTTCCTACACACACACATTGATTTAATATATTTTTTGTTTTATAACATTTGTTGCTGCTTTATTGGTTCGAATGAAAAAAGTCACGTTTGAAACCCCCTATTCCTCTCAATTTCGTTTATTTCGAATAATCATCAAATGTTTATTATAAGTAGATTGTAAATAGACATATCCATAATCTATTGTTTTCGCCCAAATTTTTTAAGTGTCCGAGCTTTTTTGATACGCTCTAACTCTGTTGGTGTTGCTGGATCGAAAATATTCCCTATCGAAAATTTCCTCATCAGAAACTTAAAAGAGAATATTTATGTTTTATAGCGTTTGTCCCAAGGACCAACCGTTTAGGAGCCTTATTGATTTAAATGAAAAAAAATCAAGTCTGAAACCCCAGTTTTCTCTCAACTTTGTAATAATTGATTGTTAATACAATTTAATTATTAATTTAAGTAATTTGGCCTTTGAATTCTAAAATGTAAATTGGGGAAAGCAGTAGATTATAGAAAAACATAGCCATGATCTATTGTTATTCCCTATCAGGGAGAAATTGAGTTTTTATCATAGGAACTCTTCTTCTCATTAACACAGTTTTTTGGAGTACCAATTTTATATTTTGCCACACCCCACTTGGCTATGGCCTAGCAAATATTAAGAGTTGATAACTAAAAATAGCATTTTTCTTAAAGATCTTAATCTTTTAAACAATAACATGAGATACAATGTTCTTTTTCCAGGTTTATAACACTGTCCTCAAAGAAATGGAGTACCTCATAGAAGATTTTGAAGACACAGAAGAGCCTCATTGGTGCCAGCTAATACACTATGAACCTTATACCTCCCTTCTCCTTGAAGACCTGCAGGTTGCACTATTACATATCACATAATTGCCACTATTGGTATGATATCTAACTATTATATTGCAAAACAAGTTTAAACTGATGGTACTTTAGGGAAGCGGCTATAAAATGGTGAACCGACGGGTAGGTATGGATTTGGAACATGGTTTGTTGGCAATTCGAGCCTTGGGCAGATACCATGGCTTAGCAAAGGTAATAATCTAAATTTTACAACTAGAGCACTAGATTGATAACTTTGTCTGGGGCTGTCCATGTATTGGGCAACTAATCATGCTACTATGATCTAGTATATCTACTATGATCCAGTAAAAGACTGAGGAGATAGGGTAATTACTAGCTTCCTAATATCAGGAGTTGTCAGTTAATTATTTTAAAAAACTTCTGGAAGAACTAGATAAAACTTATATGTTACAAAAATATAATCTAATTGTAATTATTTACTTTTACTTATCAATCAATCAATTAAAAGGGCGCTACAACTCATAGTGAGTCAAGGCCTCCCGTAGCATCAACCGCCAGTTTTACTTATGATACATTACATTAATCCACAATTAAATTCAATTTTTTTAAGAACAATGAAAGATAGGTATGTTCGTGCAGACCTTGGCAAACTATACCTCATTGACTTCTTACTTTTACTATCCAACTTCTTCATCCTCTTCTGGTTGTCTTCTTAGAGAAGGTTCTTGAGCCAAGTTAAAATTCTGAATTCCCGCAGCTTTTTTAAGTTATAGCACTTCTTTATATGACGACCTTAAAGGTATTTACAGTTATATCTCACTAGCAACCATGGTTCCCTCCCTGTTCCAGTACTATTAATTGCATTCAGAACCCTTAAACTCAGTTGAGGTTGTCATGATATACTCAGCAGTCTACAGCACACCAAAACTAGAGCATAGGCACAACCTTTTCAGGTTATGTGCCAAAAAAATCATGGTTCTATGAACTTGAGTGAGCTAGCATTTCACCAGGTACCTATCTTTTGAAAGGTGATTCATTTGACAAAAAACAAGGGAAAAGCAAAAAGTAGTTTGGGAAACACTAGCTAAAGTATAATAAACATTTTAAGGATTTTTTTTTTAGGTAACAATAGCATCACTTCAAGCTACAGAAACACGAATTGGTCACTGACGGTGAAAGGGGTTAACTCACTAAATTATGAACCTTTGCCTGCATGTTCCCATGTCCAGTAAAGAATTTGGAAATAACCACTCAGCCTACAATCATTATACTCTATCTCAGGCCTTTACCATCCAATATTCATTTAGGGTGAGGTTAATATTGCCCAATATCAATTTTTTTCAAAATATATTGAACCATAGGCTTTTCCTTCATCATCTGATATTAAGATTAATGTCCAGGAGTATTGGTACCATTTACAAATAGTAAAGTACTAGTTCTCCAATTAGGTCTTGTATTAAAGAATTGACTACCCAGTAGTCTTTTAAATATATAATAAAAAGTAAATTAAACTAAATGACCGTCCTTGCTACTTCAAATGAGATGAAGCAATATTAATTTAATAAAATATCTATGAATATATCTTCAAAGTTTCCATTTTTTTCTCATTGTTGAATTTTTTTTCATTTAATTTTCTTCCTTAATGATTGTTTATGCCTATCTGTTTAGGATTACTACATCTCTTAAAGGTGCCAAATTTTACTACACAAAAATATGAAAAAATAAACAAATTTTCTGTCTTGGCAATTACCATTATGATTCATTTTACTTTAGGCAATACTCTGTTTGATTAGTAAATGTAACTGAAGAAACTGAAGTTAAAAAAATGTCATTTGACAGATTACATTTCATTGGAGTCATTAATTAATAATTCTTGTCTGAATTAACAGTATTTTTCAGCTTAGATTTAATTTCAAAATCAACATAATGAATTGTTAGTGTTATGTTGAAAAATAAAAAGATTTTCCTTTTTTTAATTATTTCTTACTTCAAAGTGAAAAATTAGATTGTATGACAAGGGTTGTGCTTATATTACACATAAGGAATAGTTGGTGTTCAATTCACGGGGAAAGTAAAGCACAGAGCTGTAAGGATAGAAGAGAATAGTTAATAATAAATGAAAACAGATGACATAATATATGGACAGCCCCCTTCTATTTTATAGTAGAAATAATTTCAAAATATTCTTTCATATTCATACATACTAAACTTTAGCCACAGTTTTTATTATTAATTACTCAAGAGAGGATTAATCCCAAAAAATATATTAAATGTCCTTATCTAATACAGATTTTGGAAGAGAGGGGTGTCATATCAAAGGACGATTTCAGGCCTTATCATGGTAAGGCCAAAGATGTTGTCCAAACTATAACCTATAATGCAGTCCAGAACATGATCAACGGGATTAGAAACTGGGGACCAGAGTGGTGAGTGGTGGCCATATTTTCTATCAAATTCAATAGTTTATAGATAAGTTAGAGTTTAAAACATAAATAGTATTCCAAGCCATTGTTAAAACATCAAAGAAAATAAAGCTCTGTAATAACAGAATTCAGTCATAATATCATTTCTACTTAATCTCTGCAAGGGAACTATAATTATTAATAAATAAGAAACTAAATGCTGTGAAATTTGATCAAAATCTATGAAGAATTCGAGTGAAATAACTACTAAACACTACCAACTAAAAACATTGTTTTATATAATAATCCAGAACCATTGTCAACAGGATGGAAATAAAGGATAAGTCAAGTTAAGCTTTCTTAATAAGGTCATGAAATAGAGGAGGCTACTATCACTCTCCACCTACATTTTTACCAACCCTCCAATTTAGCTGAAAACAGAAAAGCTTTTCAGAATAACGATTGGTTCCGCTAAGATTTTCTGTTAATTAGCCACTGCCAATAATAGAAGAGACCTTTGAAAGAGGAAAAAGAAATTTTGCTGCTGAAATAATTCTACATCTAGAAATCAGTTAGAAAACTATGACACATTCCATAATTAAATAAATATTTACAATAATTTAAAACCTTTTTTTCACAGGAATGATATTGCTGCTAAGCTGAATTTGCCAGTTGAAGAATTTTATCAAAATGTTTGTAAATCATTGAAAGAGGAAGAATCAGAATTCCAAGTATTAAACCATGGAGACTGTTGGTCAAATAACATAATGTTCAAATATGATTGGGCAAAGAAGCCAGTATCAGTGAGGTTAGTTATTCAAAAGCTAAAACATTATAACACTAGAAATTAAAAAAAAATTTAAAATGATTTTGTTACTAGGTTCATTGACTTTCAAAGTCCTCATCATAGCACCCCACTTATGGATGTCAGCAATTTCCTGTATTTCAGTATGCAACCTTCGATCAGGCGATACAATTATAACAGCCTTTTGGAAAATTATCATGAGTCATTAACATCAACCCTAACCAAGTACGGATACCGAGGAACCAAGCCAAATACAGCCAACTTTTTCAAAATCATGGATAGACTATCATATTTTTGGGTATATATTTATGCGAGCTGGTACCCAATGTTAACAGCAGAGACAAAGGACACACCAGATTTGGCCATAATTATTCAGACAAGTGGAAAAAAAGGTTTCAGAACAGAAATTTATGAAGAGAGAAGAGTAAGAGAGCAATTGGGTCCAGACCTAGAACATCTTGCTCAAAAAAACATAACTTAACCAATCCCTAATTTCATTAATCTATCAATAAATTATAAATCATTCTATTCGATAAATCAGAGTTTATATTTACTTTTCGACAAGTGCAAAAAGAATATGACAGTTTGAATGTATTTATCTGAGATATTTACTCTAATTAATAACGGTGACAGTGACTGATTCCCTAATCAGTTAGATGAATGGAGAGGAATATTTATACACAACTATCACTTAAAAAGCAATATTCAACATCATCAGGGAAATACTTTGATAATGAGTAAAATATTAACAAAAAAATTTAAGTTGAATAAGAAAAAAGGAATAATTTTCAATGTGTGAATAACCAAAGATCCAACTTTAAATCAAATATGTTAGAAACATTCTGACCATCCTTTTTTGAATATGTGCGGATTTCTAAACATGCTGTATAGAAAAATTATAACCGGTTTCTTTATCAAGACAAATACAGAAAACGGTGTCCATTCGAGCATCTACTCACCTAAAAGAAAACCTTTCTTTTGTATGATTTTTATATCTTACAAAAAAGAGTGTCTTGAAAGGAAACTTTTTAGTCAGTGTATGCAGTTGGGGAGAAAACAGTTAGCAATGGGGTCTATTCCATAAAATTACCAACTTCCTTCCTATAAACAATGAGAAACTGATATGCAGTAAAATCGGTGAGGAATGTATTTTAATAAGCTCAATAGAGTAGTTTTTATTTAATAAAATTTTTTATCGAAGATAAATGTGTTTCTCTAGAATATTCCATTTTTCTTTTTCATTCGAGTTATTATTTTTTTTTATTTATAATGGAATGAGTTTATAATGAAATAACATTTTATATAAGCCATGGACACTGCTACATTTGAAGCAGCCACTTGGATTCTTGAATTATTAAAATAAAGCAGCTTTTTAGAAATGTATGTTCTTCAGGTAACCCTGTGAACCACATTCTTGTAATTTCAAATGATGTCTTCTTATGGCAAGGTTATTGTACATGAAAAATGTTAAAACTTAATTACGTTTGGTACAGGTTTGTTATTTAGAGATCACTGAGTATAGTAAAAAGATTAGAAATATCTTAAGATGAACTGAATTGCTTTGCTTTTCAAATTCCACCATGATGATAAGAAAAAAATAATAAAAAATATAACATGCCTACCTCTAATTAACCTTCTATTGGCCATCTATTCAATAAGAAATATTTGGTGCACGTACCTGACACACAACAAATCTCATTGTAACAACAGTAACCCTTAGCTCATAAAAATAAATTCCTTAAATTGCCCATTACAGGTACAATTACCTTAAATTGTGCTTCTTAAAAAGAACAGCTTAGGTGAATCTACTGTCATTACCACTATAGTAGCAGGCGAAAAAAACCATCATCATTTCTGGATCACCTCCAAAAGCATCTACAGCCAGTTAGCTAATTCTTGTGAGGCATCTGTCTTAATTATTAAAAAAAAAAAAAAAAAAAAAAAAAAAGGAGTACTGATAAAAAGAAAAATTACTGGAATACTTTATTATTTCCACTATACTACTTATTATAAAATAAATTTAAAAAACTAGTAAATATCCAGATACAAACTTCTAAAAAAATTGTAAAATATAAATACGAAATACGAAATTTTACTCTAATAGAAAAAACAATAATCGTAACCTTCAAAATTTACTTTATTACCATTTACCAAATTAATACATTAGATCAAATTAATATTGTTCAAGATGCATGTAAACAATACAAAGCCATAATCTTCTAATATAGTTTCTTTTTGAGCTGTAACATTCCTTTATATCCTTGAGTTACAAACTGCGGTAACATTTATTTTCTTTCCTTAATCTTTACAAATTATATATTTCATTAATTGAACTATTCTAATTCTACATTTATTGTTTTTAGACATAATACTATTCTTTTCAATCATTTCATTAAAAAAACAATACATATTCTATGTATAAATATATATAATTATTTTGTCTAATCATTACCATTTTTTATTTTCATTTTTGACATAATATTAATGTGATTTAGGCAAGATTATTGATCATTAATTTTTTCAATGTTGAACATTAATTTCTCACTTGGAGTATTTGCAAAACCTCTAACAACAAATTTAACAGGAAGTTTGGTCGAAGGTGATAACTTGGCTCTGTAGTTCAGGAGAAACAAGGCAAGGCCATATTTAACTACAAGCATTGCATACCTCATAGCTGAAAATGAAAAGCACTTGTTTGAAACACATAATCTATACAATTATTAACTGATTACACAATTATAAATGAGCAAATGGTTTCCTGTGGTCAGCGTCTGCAGAGAGAAGACCATATTGATATCAGAGGCTCAATTCCTCAGATTATCCTTTTTCTTCTTCTTCTTCTCCGTGGCACTAAAACCTTTGGTAGGTCCTGGCCTCCTCAATGAGCCGCCGCTATCTGCTCGATCTTGTGCAGCCGTTCTCCAGCACCTGACTCCTAACAGGCTTCCAATAACCCATGGCCGGTCCAGCGAACCTCCTGGAGAGCGGTTATGTCCAGTCTGTATTTGTCCAGTTCTGCTAGTACAACTCTGAGTAATAAAATAAAGATAAAACGTTCCAATATCCTAATCTAAAGTCCATTTGACGGTTTCTATGTTACCAAATGAATTCTCGTTGAGGTCTCATGATGAAAGAGTTGCAGAGGTGAGGGTTATCAGCCCTCGCTCTCCTAATCAGGTAGAGGGGCTGCCTCTTCAGAGCATCCTGACATGCTCTGTAGCGGGTTGCCTGGCTCTAGCCCGGGTTGCCTCATCAGTCCCGAGCCAGCTGAAGAGGAGTTTCCCACCTGCGGCGTGAGGAGCCACATGTCAACCCTTGTTGTCACCTTCGCTTCCTCACCCTAGGGGACTGGCCGTCATCGGGTGATTCCACTACAAACCAGAGAAGGCGGCTCTGGATGGTTCCAACCATCAGCAGGCCAGATTATCCTTTTGAAGAGGTTAAATCGATGCCTTAGCTCACAGATGTGTTAAGTGCAGAAAATAAAATTTTATAGTATTCAAATTTGAAACTTAAAGCTCCAAAACTAGTATTAAAATTTGAATCTATTTAGTGAACAGGAGTTATTTGAACCATCTAAGTTTACATTAGCACTTCTAGTGAATATCTGAACATCTAAATGCTCTAATGATGCATTTAAAACATTTTTGCAGAAATTTGCACTAAACACATCTGTGAGCTAAGGTATCGAAATAACAACTCACTTTAAGCATAAAATAAAAAATTTATTTGAAAAGCATTTATCGTAAACACAAACTCTATACAATTATTAACTGATTACATAATTATTCCTGATTAAATAACGGTTCTATGTGGTCAGTCAGAGAATTCTGAATTCTCACAGAAAAATTCATTCCTTCAAAAACATGTTTACCTGTAGATTTGACCAGTTTAAGCACCTGTTATGGTTTTATAACAACCAATTATTTTGTATCCACATTTGTTTATTAAATGATTGCCAAATAATTTTCATTGGTTCCATTCATCATTTAAATTTAGTTTCAAGATAAATTATAATATATGATTTAAATTTATGAGAACATAATAATTTCAAGATAAGTGTATACATAAACTTGGGCAATAAAAAGGTTCAGGAATTGGTGAGAAAGGCATCAAAACTATTCATGAAATAATCCTTGCTTGTGCGATAAAAGGTGGCCATCAACGTTAGAATTCTCTTTTTAAGACAAAATGGAAAGAAGCAACATTTAAAAAAGGTGCTGACAATTATATCACTAAGAGCTACATTTAATTTTTGTGTTTAGGTAAATATTATGTACTGTTTTCTTAAATGATAAAATGAAACTCTAACACTAGAACATTTACTCACCAATACACATCCTAGGACCTTCTCCAAAAGGAAGAAATGTTCCTGATTTTGGCTGTTCAGTAAATCTTTCAGGTTTGAAATTATTTGGATCAGGATAAAAGTTCGGATCCTTGTGGATTGCAGCAACTGGAATATATATATACTCTCCTTTTTCGATTGTATATCCACTTGGTAATGAGTAATCTTTTGTGCATACTCTTGTTAGGAAAGGTATCAAAGGATAAATCCTTTGTGTTTCTGTAAAAAAAAAATAATAAATTCAATATTTATTTCATGGAATAACAGATAATAATGAAATCTTCATTACGTGTTATTACATTGTCAAAATTAGATCCAGACTAGACACAATCTTTAAACAAGTAAATTGCAGTGTATTTATTAATACCAAATTAATAAATAATATTAATAACTATCATACTGGATAATAATTATTAATAGTAATAATAAATAATTATTCACCCTTGGAGAGACTGATGTGATTAGAGAAATTTAGGTATGCAGCACACATTGCAGTGTATTATTTACTTATTGCAATGTATTTATTAATACCAAATTAGTATATAATATTAATAATTATTATATGGATAATAATGATTATTAATTATTCGCCTTTGGAAAGACTGATGTGGTCAGAAAAATTAAGTTATGCCTCTGAGGTATGAAGGACATATTGCAAGAATGGCAGATGTAGACATGCCTAAGATATTGTTGACACATCCAATACAAGTAGAAGAGAAAAACCAAAGCTAAGGAGGTCAGATGGTGGATCAGAGGATGCTAAAAACAGTTTTGGGAGTCAGAAACTGGTTGGTGTTGGCCAAAGACTGTGACAATTAGAGGAAGAGATTGAAGGAAGCCAATACCTGAAACCAAGTGGTAGCATCTTAAAAAAAAAATCGGGAACGGCACCTTAGGGTATACTGAATCAACATAAATTGAATTAGGGTATACTTAGGGGTCTAATATAAGATTTATAAGATTAGGGTGGGTGGTACCTATGGGACTGACTGTCGGCAGTATAACCAATTGAAATATACTTATCTCTAATAGAGTCAGGACCTAAGTTGCCAGGCAACACCTGGAAAAAATATTTTCAAACAAAGAAATCAAAGATTCAAAAAAGGAAATGCAAATGTTAGATGGAGGGAATATACCCATATTTAACTCTTATTCTCGCACAGTGTCATGCTTAATATTAATCGATTTTTGAATT